>QXTE01000114.1:714747-855223 GCA_003942145.1 Platysternon megacephalum | reverse complement strand
AGGGTTCTGGAAGTCCCAAGCTGGCAGGGAAAATGGGCTCAGAGGTAATTTCAGCACACCAGGTGACAGTTCCCAGGGGATCTCTGTGACCGAACCCGTCACAGTACCTAAAACTGCATGTGGTATTCCAGATGTGATCATATCGGTGTAACACAGTGTCTCTTACTTTTCCTGGCTGATCCATAACATGATGCCTCTGTGTATGCAGCCCAAAGCTACACTGACCTTTTCGGTTGCTATATCCTGGTGCACTGCAGACTCAGGTCTGATTTCCTCTCCGCTACCACTTCTAGCCTTCTTTCAGCATTATTGCTTTCCTTCCCCAGAACAGCTATATTTTGGAGTGTTTCTTCTCCATATAGATTTATTTTCATTTTTTCCAAGCCCCATCTCTTTTCTTTAGTGTCTCATTGGCATGCCATGTGCTCTCTCTTCCAGACCATCAATGAAAACGTTAAGTAATACTGGATCTGCCACCAGTCCTTGTAATATCGCACAGATCACTTCCAATGGATTTGATACACTGCTGCTTATTGTTATACTTTGTTTCCGACCTTTCTGCTGGTTTTCAGTCCTCTAGATACAGCATCAAGACCCCTGTTCACCAAGTCATGGTACAACTCACATGTTCAAAATAACGCACGTGCTTAAGTACCTGGCTGAATCAGAGCCTGAATATTACTTGTGTCCAAGGCTTGATCTACACTACAGACTTCTGTTGGTATTACTATGTCACCCAGAGGTCTGGCAAATCCACACCCCGGAGTGACGCAGTTACCGCGACTGAACTCCTGGTGTAGATCGTGCTATGTCGACAGGAGAAACTCTCCCATCGCTGTAAGTAGCATCTTCACTAAGCACTACAGTGGTGCAGCTGCATCAATACAGCTGTGCTGATGAAGAACTGTATATGTAGACAAGCCCCAAATCTACTACATCTACATCCCTTCATCCCCTACTTTTATAATTCTGTTCCATCAAGACTGGCTGACAAGGCCAGTTCCTTAACACGCCTGCTCATTGCACAGGATTCTAGTCTTTTCCTGACAGTCAGTGATATTTTTTTTCTCTTAATATGTGTTACATTAGTTTACAAGAGACAGAAGTTCATTAATGTAGCTCATTAATTGCGGGATCTTTCAGGAAAGGAAGAAACTTTAGTCATGTCGTAAGCGAATGAGGTCTGAGAACTGGGGAGGGTACTTGCCCATGATTTTCCAAAATAATAGTCAGAGGGAAAGTCGGTCCCTTAGCTAGTACCCGTCATATCCCAGGAGATATGTCATTCAGACTAGCTGGTGCGTAGGTGAAATCCTGGCCCACTGAAGTCAATGGCAAAAGTCCCATTGACTTCAGTGGGGCCAGAATTTCACCCACTAGCTTCAAATTTCCCATGTATTTCCTCACCTGCTGTTTATCAGTATTTATTTTTCCAGGGCTTTCCTTCCTCACCAGGAGCCAGATCACCAGCTAGTGCAAATCTGGCAACACTGAAACAAATGGATCTCTGATCCTTACTTGTTTAAATTTGTTTTCATGCTAAAGACACAAAGCTTTCAAAGTTCTTTTACTGGTTCTATGCCTGAATGGCTCTGAGCCAGCCTAACTAGCCAGTCTTCTCTCCATTAAGTTCCAAGCCAAATATTACAGTCTAAATTGGTTTACCCCAGTTTGTAAACTTGAATCATCATTGGGAATTAGGGCATTTTGTTACCGTATGCCCTGGTGAATGAATTTGCTGCCTGATGCAATCAGAGATGCTCCAATATGTCCTTGTCACTCAAGGAAATGATAAAGATAAATGATAAATTGACTTCACGTTGTCTGTGTTCTTAAATATGCAGTGACTCCTGGAGGTTCCCTTGGGAGTGGTACAGCTCCCTGCTACCAGCCCTGAGCCAACGCCCATTGAAGTTAATAGGAATCTTCCCACTGACTTCAATGGGCTTTGGTCCAGGTCCACACTTCTCGGCTTTAATGGTTCAAGCTATCGAAGATTTTTCTAAATTACACACACAAATCTATGTTAAAAGAACATATTAAGGTTGCAAAGTCAAACACTCAAAAGTTAACCTCAATTCTGGCATTCGTTATCTGTGCAACCTTAATTGAGCTCCCTTGTGTGTATACATTCTGACACAGTCTTTGATCACATACATTTTTTCACAAGGCTCCTTCCACATTTATGTACAACAGGGGTTCCCAAACTCTTCGCAGGCATGGCCCCATTTTAATGAACTATTTCCTCCCGGGGACCCCAGACAGCATGGAGGATACAATTTTGAAGAGCAAAATGCTGTCCTCCAAGCATCATGACTTCACACGTATCGTACGTTCAAAGTCACGCTATGTGGAGCAAAATGGCGTCATCCGCACAGTAGGGATCACTGCAATCCCATCTGCCCCATTTGGGGTCATGACCCACAGTCTGGGAACGGATGATGTATAAGATGGATGGTGCTCAGTTAATGAGCTGCTATTCAATATGTGGCTATCTTCTCATTCTTCAATGCATGCCCCAAGACCTTATGTACTGCACACTATTCAGACCCTTCTGAGAAGACAAAATTATTAATTTTCTCATGGGCTCTTCTATCATGGCTCTCATCACTATAGTAGCTCAGTGCTTCATAGACTTTTAAGGTCAGAAGGGACCACTGTGATCATTTAGTCTGACCTCCTCCTGCACATTGCAGGCCACAGAACCATGAGCAGTGGGTACCATAGGCTGGGGAAGGTTATGCCTCCCCAGACAGCCAGGCATGGCCCCACCCATGCTCTACCCCCAGGCCTCCCATGTCCTGCTTCCCACTCTGCGGCTCCAGTCCCCCTGAGTGGAGGCCCCAGCTGGGACCGTGCCGCTGGCCCTTCTGAGCTGGGAGGCTGTGGCCGCGCGCTACCCGCCCTCCCAGAGCCCCAGGGTTGGGGAGGCTGCGGCCGCGCACAGCTACCGCTCCAGGGCTGGGGAGTCTGTGGCTGGTGCCGCCCGCCCTCCCGGCGCTCCGGGGCTGGGGAGTCTGTGGCTGGTGCCGCCTGCCCTCCCGGCGCTCCGGGGCTGGGGAGTCTGTGGCTGGTGCCGCCTGCCCTCCTGGTGCTCCGGGGCTGGGGAGTCTGTGGCCAGTGCCACCCACCCTCCCGGCGCTCCGGGGCTGGTGAGGCTGCAGCTGGTGCCACCCATCCTCCTGGCGCTCCGGGGTTGGGGGGGCTAGCCTAGGGTAGGGGCCAGTGGCCGTGGTGGTGGGGAATCTGGACTCTGGCGGGGTGTGTGTGCGGAAGGGGTTGGGTCTTGGGTGGAAGGGGCAGGGCTGGAGGCTAGCCTCCCCCAGCCGGCAGTTCACACTCTGCCCATGCATAGAACCTCACCCACCCACTCCTGTAGTAGACACCTAACCTCTGACTGAATGACTGAAGTCCTCAAATCATGATTTAAAGACTTCAAATTACAGAGACTCCACCATTTACACTAATTTAAACCTGCAAGTGACCCATGCCCCATGCTGCAGAGGAAGGAAAAGACCCCTGGGTCTCTGCCAATCTGACCCAGGGGAAAATTCCTTCCTGACCCCAAATATGGTGACCAGTTAGCCCCTGAGCATGTGGGCAAGACTTACTAGCCAGACACCTGGGAAAGAATTCTCTGTAGTCACTCAAAGCCCTTCCCATCTAGTGTCCCATCACCAACCACGGGAGATATTTTCTGCTAACAGTCGTAGATTGGCTACATGCCATTGTAGGCTGTCTCATCAGACCATCCCCTCCATAAATGATCAAGCTCAGTCTTGAAGCCAGTTAGGGTTTTTTGCCTCCATTCCTGAACTTCACTCCTCCAATGGTTAGAAGCCCTCATCTAATTGCAAGCCTAAACTTGTTAATCACCAGTTTATATCCATTTGTTCTTGTGCCTATATTGGTGCTTAACTTAAATAACTCCTCTCCCTCCCTGGTATTTATCCCTTCGATGTATTTATAGAAAGCAATCACATCTCCCCTCAGCCTTCTTTTGATTAGGCTAAACAAGCCAAGCTCTTTGAATCTCCTCTCATAAGGTAGGTTTTCCATTCCTCAGATCATCCTAGTGGCCCTTCTCTGCACCAGTTCCAGTGTGAATTCATCTTTCTTAAACATGGGAGACCAGAATGGCATACAGTATTCCAGATGAGGTCTCACCAGTGCCTTGTATAGCAGTATTAACACTTCCCTGTCACTACTGGAAATACCTAGCCTGATGCATCCTAGGACTGCATTAGCCTTTTTTCACGGCCACATCACATTGACAGCTCATAGTCATCCTGTGATTAACCAATACACCCACATCTTTCTCCTCCTCTGTCATTTCCAACTGATATGTCCCCAGTTTATAGCAAAAATTCTTCTTGTTAGTCCCTAAATGCATGGCATTGTATTTTGCACTATTAAATGTCATCCCATTTCTATTACTGCAGTTTTCAAGGCCATCCAGATCTTCTTGTACGATATTCCGGTCCTCCTCCATATTAGCAATACCTCCCGACTCTGTGACACTGCAGATTTTGTTAGCACACTCCTACATGTTGTGCCAAGGTCAATGAAAATTGTTAAATAACACTGGTCCCAAGATCGATCCCTGAGGAACTCCACTAGTAACCTCCCTCTAGCTTGACAGTTCTCTTTTCATTATGACCCATTGTCAGGAGCGCCGCCAGCTTTTCTGGCACCCTAGGTGGTGGAAGGTCCCGCCCCCGAAATGCCACCCCCGACAGCGGCGGCGGAAGGTCCCGCCCCCAAAATTCAATGGACGACCAGGGCGCTGGCGCCCCCAAAATAGCAGCGCCCTAGGCGACCGCCTAGGTCGCCTAATGGGTTGCGCCGGTCCTGCCCATTGTAGTCTCCCCTTTAACCAGTTCATTATCCACCTTTCAATTCCCATGTTAAGCCCCATCTTGTGCAGTTTAACTAATACTTTTGAATGTGGAACTGTATCAAATGCCTTGCTGAAATCCAGGTAAATTAGATCTACTGTATTTCCTTTGTCTACAAAAATCAGTTATCTTCTCAAAGAAGAAGATCAGGTTGGTCTGGCACGATCTACCATTTGTTAAACCATGTTGTATTTTGTTCCAATTACCGTTCACCTCTATGTCCTTATCTACGTCACTTTCAAAATTTGTTCCAAGATCTTGCATACAATTGAGGTCAAACTAATAGGCCTATAGTTTCCCAAATCACCTTTTTCCCTTTCTTAAAAATAGGAACTATATTAGCAATTCTCCAGTAATAGGGCATGACCCTTGAGTTTACAGAGCTTTACACTTTAGCTATAGAATGTATCATAGCCATTAAATATAACCGCTAGGGAATCTGATTATCCCATGNCCATTGTAGTCTCCCCTTTAACCAGTTCATTATCCACCTTTCAATTCCCATGTTAAGCCCCATCTTGTGCAGTTTAACTAATACTTTTGAATGTGGAACTGTATCAAATGCCTTGCTGAAATCCAGGTAAATTAGATCTACTGTATTTCCTTTGTCTACAAAAATCAGTTATCTTCTCAAAGAAGAAGATCAGGTTGGTCTGGCACGATCTACCATTTGTTAAACCATGTTGTATTTTGTTCCAATTACCGTTCACCTCTATGTCCTTATCTACGTCACTTTCAAAATTTGTTCCAAGATCTTGCATACAATTGAGGTCAAACTAATAGGCCTGTAGTTTCCCAAATCACCTTTTTCCCTTTCTTAAAAATAGGAACTATATTAGCAATTCTCCAGTAATAGGGCATTAGCTATAGAATGTATCATAGCCATTAAATATAACCGCTAGGGAATCTGATTATCCCATGCAGGATTAATAGCCACTATTCCATGACCATGACATTTATTTTCTTTCAAATAAATATTAAACTTACCAATTCCTGTTCTATGTGAATTATTGTCATTAAAAAAAACAACTGATTCACTAATATTCTTTTTTAAACTTGGTTCACTTTTAACTATTATGCTACCCTGTGCAGAATAGCTAGACTAAGCGCCAACGTCACCAGCAACTTTCTATTCACAAACAATTTATTTTCATCCTCCGAGTGAGGGGGATGGTGCTGGTATTATCCCCCTTGTACAGATGGGAAGCTGAGACAGAGGGAGATTAAATAAAAAGTATCCACTAATTTTGGGTGCCCAATTTGAAATACCCCAGACCCGATCTTTCAGAGTACTTAGCATTATATAGCACTTTGTGTTCAAACACAGCTCCCATTGACTTCATATGTAGCTGTGAGTGCTCTGCACGTCTGCATCTCAGGTCCCAGGGCCCAATGTCAGGCACCCAGAAAATGAGGAACACACAATTAGAGATCATCTCCGAAAAGTTTGGTTCAAGTGACTTGCCCAACATCACTCAGGAACTCTGCGGAAGAGGCAAGGATAGAATCCAGTTCTCCAGGGCAGTATTCAACTGCCTTACCCGTGAGACAGACCATCCTTCCTCTTCCTGCAGCCCCCTGCCTCATTTACTCCACTCCTTCCATCTTCTGCAACAAATGAGTCAGGGATCCTATGGACAACAGCCTCCTTCATTGCAGGGCCCTGATTCAGTCCTGTGCATGAATGAGGCAGGGTTCCTCTGGAAATAATAGTATGTGGTCTTGCAATGAAAGACTGTATCATACAGACAAGGGGGCCAAATTAAGATTGCCTGGGCAACCTTAATTCTGGCATTTCCTAACTTTTGAGTGCTTGATTTTGCAACTGTAATAATGTTCTTTTATCCTAGTTCCCCTTCTCCCATAATTTCCTAAGTTTAAAAAAAAGGCAACTGAAAAACCCATAAATTCCATCATGTAGCATCATAGTGACACCATAGGGGTAATGGGTAGGAACGTTAAGTTCTACTGCACAGACTTCTGCCACTTCAGCTTATGGAGTAACTGATAACAATAGTAGGTGGTTATCCTCCATGTAGACACGCACTAGAGGGGGATGAGACACTCATTTTGCCAGAGGGATTCCCAGGTATTTGTTGAACGTACAGGAATGGTGAGACTCAGGAATCTTGGTTTCCATTTCAGTCTGTGGAAGGGAGTGTCTCTTGTGGGCACAGACTCTTCTGCCCATTTCCCCCAAACTTGACCTCTTCAGCCCTGTTGACTCCAACTTCTCTCCTCCCCACCCCTGGCTCCTTACTCCAGTCCTAGTTCCCCACTCCTGGTTCCTTGTCCAATCTGTCTCTCCCCTGCCCCCCAACAGGCTCTCAGTGTCCCCCATACCTTCCCTGACTCATCCCAGTCCCTTTGTCCAACCATCCCAATTCTCCCCCATAACCCAAGCTCCTTGTCAGCTCTCTCTCTCCTCTTCCCTTCCCTCGTTCCACCCCTGCCCACTGATTCTTAGTCCCAGTCTCCCCTCCTCCATGCAGCTCCTCATTTGATCTCGGTGTTTCCCCCCCAAGTCAACTAGCACTCAGTCCGGCCCATTTCTCGGACCAGTTCCCAGTCCTGGTTTTCCCTCCCCACAGCTCCTAGTCCCAGGCTCCTCCCTCCAATTCCAGTTACAGTCTTCGCCCCCCTGTCTCCGGTCCCCGTCTCCTCGTCCCAGTCTGTTCCTTTCCCTTCCCCTTGATCAGGCTTAGTCCCCTTTGCATCCAAATCAGACAGCTTCATCATGGGTGGCGGGTATAATAGGCCAGAACGCCTGGCTATGGGTTTCACAGGGGGAAGCTTTTGCTTTATTATGTACCATGCAGGTTCTGGGGTGGCTGAGGAGGCGGTATGTGCTATTCAGCTTCCTGGGTTTATCAGTAACCTCCCCAGACTCCAGAGAGATTACTGAGGAACCCAGGAAGCTGAGTAGCAGATACCTCCTCCTCCGCTGCCCCGAAACCTGCATGGGGCATATCAAAAGCCCAGGTTCTTCTTCGGGAAGAGACGCTATCATGCTGTGGCTTTTCCCAGGTGGCTTGGGGTCTAGGGAGGGGAGGGGAGATGCGACACGGCTGCGGCTGGCTGGGGGCTCCTCCAGGCAAGTTGGGGGTTCAGGGCTGGGCTCGGGGCTCCTCCAGGCAGGTGCAAAAAAAAAAAAATGGAGATATGCCTATCTCATAGAACTGGAAGGGACCCAGAAAGGTCATCGAGTCCAGCCCCCTGCCTTCACTAGCAGGACCAAGTACTGATTTTTGCCCCAGATCCCTAAGTGGCCCCCTCAAGGATTGAACTCACAACCCTGGGTTTAGCAGGCCAATGCTCAAACCACTGAGCTATCCCTCCCCCAGGGAGGGGGGCTTCAGCCAGCCCGGGGCTCCTCTAGCCAAGTGGGCGGGGGGTACTTGGGCCTCTGGCCAGCCCGGGGCTCCTCGGGGGGGGGAGGAGAGAGGAGTATTGGGGCTCTGGGCTTGGTGGGGGGGAATGCCAGCAGAACGAGTGGCGCCGAGGGCTAGCCTCCCCAAAGGGGGGCTCCACCCACCACCCATGAGCTTCATCCTCCACACTGCCTGAGTGCCAGCAGTCAGCACCCAGAAGGGTCATTGAGAGCACAGGAGAGAGGCCCCCTGCTCACAATTCCACGGTCCATCTCCTTCCCTGCCTGGAGAAAGTCCTTATGAGGTCCCAGAGCCCTGAGCTGCAGCACGCTCAGTCACTTTGTGGGGATGGGGCATGTGCAGTCTGGTCTGCACTTGGAGTGAAGGTTGGAGTATGTTCAGTGAAGACACAATCTTCAGAGATTTAAAATGAAAGAAGTCTCTACTAAAGTAATTTGGCCAAATTCAGGTGGATTTTCATGAGGATGGTAAAAGGCACATCCCTGATACAATGGTCACCTCCTTCCCAAAATTCAAGACCCTTCTCAAAATTCTGGGGGTGATACATTTTTTTCAAAGAAAAGGTCTCACTTTTTTTTTTATCATGGACAAAACAACTTTATTTTCCATGGTCTCATTCTCACAAAATGGCGGAGCTGTTTGGACTGAAATTTTCCAAAAATACTTATGCCATGGCAGCCGCCTAGCATGGAAAATTCATCCCAAATGGTTAGAGTTTGGAAAAGTTACGCAACTGAAAACAGGGTGTTATAATGGGAAATGTTGGGCACCTTTAATAAGGCCCTTCCCCTACCAAGACTTACGTACATGCTTAAAATTAACCCTATAAATCTTTACAGGACTGGGACCTAATGTAGGAAGGGCTGGAGGCTAATAAAAACAAATTAAGTTTAGATTCTGCCTTCATTACCTGAGATTATATCAATGAGACTACTCAGCAGAGCTAGCGGGAAAAGGGGAAGAACCCCATTCATAAATTACCTCTTGGGGGAATTAACTTTTCCACATAGGGAAATGTGAAAAATTATTGTCTGAAAAAAGCCTACTTTTCCTCATTTCCTTTTTGTTTTCCCGCATTTCCTCTCACTGTGACTGTTTTCCACCTGGAAAATAAAGTCTAGATGTTACTTTCTCTCACATAAAGAGAGCGTTACAAAGTGAAATTGTTACTTTTAAAAGTGAAAAGTAACACACTTAAAAACTCTTTACCTTTTAAAAAAAAAGTCTCAATTTTTCTTGGTGAGGGGGAAAATAGGTAAAAAAATGGTGAAGTCAGCATTTCCCATAATTTTGAAATGAAAAATCTTCAGAAATCCAGAATAATTCTTTTTCTCCCAAACTTCTCATTTTGAGGTGTGTTTTTTTTAAATGTTGAAAAGAAGAATTTGTATGTGAAAAATTTTGTTTTTGATTAAATCTCACTTTTTTTGATTAAAAAACCCTTTTCTATTGACTCTTTAGGGTCTCTATTACTCAGGGAGTAAGTTACTGCTCCTCATGAGTAAATGCAGCAAAATTTGCCCTTACATTTTAGATACAGTCTGCAGCCCCAGAATTTATCTTTGTAGTAAAATTCATCACATGGGTGAGCTATAAAAAAAAGGAATCACTGTACAGTCAGAAGAAACCCTTTTTTCTTGTAAATTAGAAAAATGTGAACAATGTCAATAAGTGATTATACAGACATCTGAACCCACCTGACCTATCTTTTGTTCAGTTTTTTATAGTTGCCTTAGTTGGGGTTAATTTATTTACTTACTGCTCTCCAGCTCTTCATCACTGTTTAAAAAGTAGACCAATAAGCAAGCTGTTTATTGCCAATGCAGCATTCCTGGAAGTCAGATTGCTACTGCTGCCTGAAGTACATTGTTGTGAGGGAAGAGACCACATATTGGGGGAAGGAATTCCCTTTTGTTCATGAAATTGCTGAGCAGCAGTTTTGAATGTATTCTGCCATGAGATCCTCAGTGATCTACTTAAGTGAGGTGTCTTCTAGAAGTGTTAATTGTGATCTGTTTCGACTGAAAGAACCGAAAAGATTGTGGTGGAGTGACTGAATTAGAGCAAGGCAGCGGTTGACCTACAAAAACAATGTTTGAAATGCTATAGTCTCCCCCCGGAATATATCCGTTGGTCAAAGCCTGATTTATGGGGGCCTGGGTTACGGGTTCAGAACTTGAAGAAAAAGGCCAAACATTCATTTTGTGGATCCATCTAAACACGTTTCACGTGTGTTAATTGGTCGTGGCATGTAAAATAGGGCCACAGTGGCAATTAAAATAATGAGATACGTAAAAAACACCTGCTTTAAATGAATACAGTAATCTACCCAAAGCTCAGTGAGTGGAGCGGTGTTCAGAAAGAGCCCCTAAACCTGCATACCTACCTATGCTTAACAACATAATCATTAAAGAACAGAAACCTTTCCTTCTAATCCCTCTCATACAGGCCAACATGTGGATGTTAGCATATTTGAACTGCTTCACATTCCTTCTTGCCTGCTTTTGAGAACATACTACATTTTAAAACTTGTTGGGTTCTTTCATGTTTTATTTGACCCTATGTAATTGCATTCCTGAAGGAATAACAGGCTCCCACAGTGATTTATACCCTGTATTAAATGTCAGTTTTGAAGAGACACAGTTAGCAGTTTGGTTTAACCTCTTGTCTTCCTATGTAAGTTCAAAACTGCACCGGAGCTGGGATTCTGAGGGGGAAGAAATGAGGAGAAGATGGGCTTATAGGAGACATTGTACGAAACGGATTTGCACCCTACCCCTTGTCTTTAAACGCCATTAGAACAATGTTCCAGAAAGCCATCCCTATTTTTACTATTTGTGTAGTTCGTTGCTGGCCTTGAGCAGTTGGGAAGGCTGTAAATCAGTGCTGCGGAATGAAATAGCAAAAGCTCTGCTTCTTGTAGCCACCCACTGCTCTGACTGGGGAGACTCCAACAGTAGGCCAGAACATTTTTCCCTCCAAAACAAAACAAAACAAAAAAAACCACCACCCATTGAATAGTGGATTTGGCATCTGGCCCAGTAATAAGGTCAGGAAAATAAATTGTCCTTGTAATTTAGTGTTGGTCCTTTGTCCTTATGCACTTAACTTTCTGGATAGGTACGCTATTATTGTTTTAAATATTTCATTCTCTTTGTAGATTTCCTTATGACACAGTTAACAACTGCTTAATCATGTTATGAACTAATTATGGGGGAACGAGTTAAATAAAGCTTTATGTCATGGTACATTCCCTGATGTCTGCGTGTGTGTGTGTGTGTGTGTGTGTTTGTTTAAATCTAAAAGTAAATACAGCCCACGATATAATCTGGCATGAGACTTAAACAGTCATTGTCTTTAGAAGCACTGGTCAAAAAATATGTAACAAGATAACCTCTCTAAAGACTTAAAAACTTCTTTCTTGCACCCAAAACAACCTTCTCCAACTCCCACCAACAATTGCTTACTTCAGTGTGTGACTGTGACTTTATAACTTCCCATAGTGGAACTTTAGCAGCAAGTGCTACAAGAAAGACAGTCTCCCTTCACACTGAGAACAGTCAGGCCTGGTCTACACTGGGAGGGGGAGGATCGATCTAAGTTACGCAACTTCAGTTACGTGAATAACGTAGCTGAAGTTGACATACTTAGATCAATTTACCGTGGTGTCTTCACCGTGGTGAGTCAACTGCTGCCGCTCCCCCGTCGACTCCACCTGCGCCTCTCGCGGCGGTGGAGTATAGGAGTCGACAGGAGAGCGCTCGGGGATCAATTTATCGCGTCTAGACTAGACACGATAAATCAACCCCCGCTGGATCGATCGCTGCCCGCCGATCCAGCAGGTAGTGTAGACATACCCTAAGTTTGAGCCGTCAAACCTTTTCTCATCATCATCATCCTCACCTGAAGCCATTGAAAGTGCTCGAGTAAGGACTGCTCCAGTGAGCAAGTGTTTGCAGGATCAGAGCCAATGGGCAATCGGCACATAGCTCCATTGAAGTCAGTGGGCCAGACCGTCACGTGGTGTAATTCAGTGTGGCTCCGCTGATTTCTATGGAGTGACACTGATTTACAGTAGCAGAGGATCGGGCTCAATGTTCGGCCCTTGCCGGTTAGAAAGTCTAAAGGTGATTCTGTAGTTGGACGGGGAAACACATATAATAACTTTTTCTTAGGTTAGTGTTCACCCTAGGTTATACATATTATGGGCCAGATGCAAACTGGCATCACTCCACTGAGTTCTTATGATGTATCACCAGACTTTTGCTTCTTCATCAGACTTCTCTGCACACTGCTAGATCACTAAAACTAAGAGCATGTCTACACTTACCGGGGATTGACACTGTGGCAATCGATGCACCGGGGTCGATTTAGCGGGTCTAGTGAAGACCGGCTAAATCGACCCCAGGTTGCTCTCCCGTCGACTCCGGCACTCCAAAGGCACGAGAAGCGTAAGGTAAGTCGATGGGTAAGTCCTGTTGACCCAGCACAGTGTACACACTGCAGTAAGTCATACAATCATAGAATATCAGGGTTGGAAGGGACCTCTAGTCCAACCCCCCCTGCTCAAAGCAGGACCAATCCCCAACTAAATCATCCCAGCCAGGGCTTTGTCAAGCCTGACCTTAAAACCTCAACTTAGGCTATGTCGACTCCAGCTACATTATTCATGTAGCTGGAGTTGTGTAACTTAGGTCGACTTACCCCTGTAGTGTAGACAAGGCCTTACTGTGCCTACTGTGCTAATGACTCTATTGGGCCACATCCATTGCTCCTTCCCCAGCAAATTGCCAGTGGAAATCAGCGAGTGTTTTCCTCAAGTGAAGAGTACAGGTTCGGGCCCTCCGCGTATAGTGATATGTCTCTGTGGGGATGTTATGGGTACACTCCGCATAAGACCCTCTCTCAATCTGTGCCTTTCTCTGCCGCACTTTTATCTCCCCTTTTTGCATGGAGAAGATGGGCAGATTCCTTCTGCAGCCCTTTGGATAATGATGCCCTTCCTGGAGCTACAACAAAGTTATTGGAGCTAACATTAAAGTACAATTGAATCACCTAACTTCATTGCCATCCTAAAAGGGTAGCTAGCTGGTTAAATTAGCACTAAGCCAACTAGTGGCTTCTCATCAATGTTTTATTTTAAAATGTCAGCTAACCAGAGGTCACTAGGGACTGGTCATTCCTGTAGACAATTAGAACTCTTCTACATTCAACAGGGCTTGTTATAAGGCATCTAGAAAAAAACTCTTTACCGTAAAAAGGAAAATGTGCTTAAGGCTCCGATTCAGCAAAACACTGATTTAAACCATCTCACTAAATAGATTTAAGCATGTGCTTAAGTGCTTTGCTGAATCGGGATTTATAAGATGGTAGTAAGGGAAAAAAAGTGAAGTTCACCACTTTTTCATAAGTAAACTCTTAGTTGGGTTAGTGGCTTGTCTATACTAGGAAGGTTTGTTGCCTTAAATATACTAGTATATTTAAAGTGCTACAGCCTCCCTTATTATGGATGCAGTTTTTCTGTATAAAAGTACTTACAGGTCTGTCTCATCTTACGCTGGGGTTACGTTCCGCGGTCAGCGCGTAAAGTGAAAATCGCGAATAGTCAAAATTCCATTGAGTACCATGGCGGGCAGAATCGCCCGCACTACAGGAACAGTATTTAAATTGTTATTTTTCTCTTTTTTTTTGTTTTTGCCGACCGCGTAAAGCTGAATTTGCGCATGTTAAATGCGCGTAAGATGCGACAGACCTGTATATCAGTGTAGCTTATTCTGGTTCAGAAAGCGCTCTGGCAGATCAAAGCAAGTTCAATATAACGCGGTTTCACCTATAACGCGGTAAGATTTTTTGGCTCCCGAGGACAGCGTTATATCGGGGTAGAGGTGTATATAGATAGATAGATTACATCCCTGATTGGAATAGTTTTACAGGTATAGCTTTCATAGATCCAACATCAGAATCTAGTGCAGGGGTCGGCAACCTTTCAGAAGTGCTGTGCCGAGTCTTCATTTATTCACTCTAATTTAAGGTTTCGGGTGCCAGTCATACATTTTAACGTTTTTAGAAGGTCTCTTTCTATAAGTCTATAATATATAACTAAACTATTGTTGTATGTAAAGTAAATAAGGTTTTTAAAATGTTCAAGAAGCTTCATTTAAAATTAAATTAAAATGCAGAGCCCCCCAGACCAGTGGCCAGGACCCGAGCAGTGTGAGTGCCACTGAAAATCAGTTTGCGTGCCATCTTCGGCACGCGTGCCATAGGTTGCCTACCCCTGATCTAGTGTGAAATGTCCTCTGGATTCTGGGCATCTCTTTACAAATAAAAATCGCCTCCAACCAGCCAAGGAATTAAAGCAAAGGCAAGAACCAGGAGAGGGAGACCAATCTTGTTATCAGAGCAGAGCTGCCATGATGTCATACTCAAACAAGGAAGCAACCAGACGTAATAGAGACAGGTTAATTTTAATTCCATTTGAAAACACAAGGAAAGCCACTATAGTACAAGGCCAAAATGGGAAGAGGAAAATGTTTCTATTCATTCCTCAAGAAGGTAACTCTAAAAATTGGAAGGGAGGGGAGAAATGATGGGCCTGGTCTTTGAACCCTTACTCATGTGAGCAGTCTGATTAACATCCATGGGATTTTACTTACATGAAAAGGGACAAGTTGTATAAGTAAGGATTTCAGGATCAGCCCCTCTCATTAGAGAAAAATCATCTGAGGAGTTCCCTGGAACACCACCACAGTTCCTTGTAGTCCTGGAAAGCCGACTTTTTGATTGACTTAATTTGTAAAAATCTGGTTTTCACCTTAACTGAACAAAAGTGATCATTTCCCACAAAACAATTTAAATTCCCCTTATTACATTTTAAAATACTTTCTTGCCCAGTTCATACATGGGCTTGGGTGCTCATTGGTACAGCATCCTGGAGGGTACAAGATTAGCTACACAGCCAATTCAATTACTCTGTGCGGATATGCTTTGGTTTTGTTGTAGCAATGCTTTCCTATCAAGAGCCACAAAACGCTTCACAGAACTGGGGGGTGACGTTCTCCTACAGACAGATGGGGAAGGAAGAGGCAACAAAAAGCAAATAAGAATTTAGTCTTTGTTTATTCATCTCGGCTAGTTCTGAGGGAGGAGTGGAAGGAGATGGAAATGTGGAAATAGAAAACTATTGTGTGGAGAGGAGAGTGTTAAAGGCAATTTGCCAAGGGAAAAAAATGGGCTTGTGCCTCTTTTAAAAAAACACCATTATTATTAATGTAGTATTGCAGTAATGCCTCGGGGCCTTAGTCGTGGACCAGGACCCAGTTGTGCTAGGTACTGTACAAACAGAGCTAAAAGACAGTCCCTGCCCCAAAGAGCTTCCAATCTAAGTATCAGACAAGCGCCAACAGCAAGATACAGACAGTTGGGGGAGCACAAGGAAACAATGAGACAATATTGGTCAGCATGATCGGCAGTAGTCAACACACCAGCTGCCCAACTGTTTTTTAATTTTGTTATAGTGTCTAAAGACTGATCGAAAGGAGATTTTTTTTTTAAAAGCCTTGGTTTTTGGTTTTTTACCTTAGAACTATCAGAAATGCGCAGTCTGCTTCTCCATGCTTCTGTCAGAGGTTTCCTTGAGGGACCCAACCAATTGGAGTGGCAGCTTCCTGAGTCCTTAATTGAAAGGGCAAGCTGTTGAATTTAAATAAAAATAGCTTTTCTCCCCATGCCCCAGCTGTTTGTCAGGGCTTGGAGTAAAACAGGTGTTAACAACAACAAACCAAACCCAAAGAGTTGTAACCAGTTTATAGCAAACCCCCTTCCCCTTCCAGTTAAGTCCTGGGTGTTTGTGATGTCATAATCCTATTAGCTCCCCGCATGTCTATAGAGTCTATTGGGAGAAAAAGGGTAGACAAAACCTGAATTTCTAATGTCAAAATTAAGCAGAAAAAGAAACACTTGTAAAAATAACCCAAGAATCAACCTTTCGGACTTACTTTGTGTACCCGAGAGAAGCAAAAAGGAACACAACGTTTTTGTCCCTCCTCTCCTTTGCTGATCACCTATAATGTCACAAGTCCCAGCTAGAGTTTTAAGGGGAGATTCCTAGAGGAGGAGTGACTCATTGTTCCTGCCAGATACCTCCAGGTTCATTCAGGATCACCCATCTTTGAAGTGGGTTGTGCAGTTCAAGGGCTTCCTTGTTCAGAAGTTCTGTTATGCTGAAAGGTGTTAATGACTGCCATGAAGTGAGCCTTTGATCTATATAGATCAGTCACAGACCTGGGTAAAGTTGATGCGTGTGCTAAGCACCTTTCATTCAGGCTAAATGAAAGAGCAATAAATGCCCCTTTCTGTGATGATGGCTGAGACAGCGGAGGCAACCACCCAAGGAACTGACCAGCATGGAAAGGTTTGGGCCGAGACTGCGCCACATGGGCAGGGAGATTTCCCTTGGGGGCTTCTTGTAAGTGCAAGGGCTGGAGAACTGGGTGCCTGCAGGTCTGTGTGTCTGTGTGTGAGAGACAGAAAGCACCAGAAAGCCAGCATACAGTGAGAGAAGCAATTGGGAGTGTGATCCTTACAGGGAGTAGAGACAGAGCTCCTTGGGACATGGGACTGGTCAGAAAGGCAAGCTTGGCAATTGTGAGCAAGGAACTGTTGTTTATCCCCACTGTGTTCAGGGAAACAGGACTTTGTGCACATTCTTTGTAAATAAATGGGATCGCACTAAGGAAATACCTGATTCGTATGATCAATTTCTGCTCCTAACAGAACAGTCCAGCAAGGCCTGAACCTTGGCTAATCACTAGGGGCAAGGGTTGGAATATGTCTATGCTTTGGGCTAGGACTAAGTTTGCTTTAAAAAATTCCCATTGAGCTCAGTGGGGCCAGGATTTCACCCAAAGTGACCAAGAAAGAATTTTCAAAAAATCCACCTAAATGAATAGAAATCATTTAAAAAGCAGCACTCTCCGTGTTCTCCTGAATGCATTTTTTGCTTATAAAGATCAGAACAAAATAGTCACACGTTCCTTAATACTTAAAATAGACATTGGGGTTTTTCCCCTTTAAGCATGTGAACAACACAAGAAACATCTTATTACAGTTTGCTCCTGTGATTAAAAAAAACGTTAGTATCATTGGAAGAGAAATGGTTGCAAAGCTGTTGCTTCCGCCTTGTGGAATGACGATCACCTGTGTGTGGGGAACACGCACTAGGCCTATGTACCATTTAGGTCTCTTCACCCCTTGAGGATTTAAGAGATGCATAGACTTTGTGCTGGCCCTCTGTAATGGAGTGAATTTCACAGTACGCCTTTAGAATAACAAGCAATATACGAAGAGCTCTGTGTAGCTCAAAAGGTTGGCTCTTTCACCAACAGAAGTCGGTCCAATTAAAGATATCACCTCAGACAAGGTGTCTCTAATATCCTGGGATCAACATGACTACAACAACACTGCAAACAACTAGCGTATGACGATAACTTAAAGGAAAGAAAGATTTACACTGAAAAATGGACGGGAGTATCCCTCTTTGCACAATAAGGGGAGAACAGAAGGATCGTAGCAGAGGGCCACTGGAAAGGTGAGAGGTTTAATGTATTCTGGTATTTGTGATGCAGAAATGCAGAATTATCTCTTTGGTACCTATGTGAATGAAAAACAATCAGTGCAAAGTGCATGTCGTTCTCAGACCGATGAAAGCCTGTTTTGGAAAGAGCCTTCCAAAAGGATCCATCACCAAATCACTTTAATTGACCCGTCAAATCTAAGGATCCTGTTTGTTAAATTTGAAGCCTTATCTATGGTGAAGATTATTGAGAAGTTTCCTAGAGTTCTTCAGCAGATGAACGAAATGAAACAGGTGTTGTGAAGTGAATGATAGCCACTTGGTGCAAATGACTGACCAGAAAGGAAGCTCTTCCTCAAACTTTGCCATCTGATCAGAAGTGCAAAGGTTCACTAAATTCTTAAGAGCAAGATTCTAAAAGAATGCGTCCAACATTTCCTCTGAGCAAAATCTTGGGGAGCAGTGAAATATTTTGGCGGAAGGGAGCTCTGTTCCTCCCTTCATATGCATGTAGGTTGATAGCTTCCAAAACTATGATTATGCTTTGATAGAGAGATTGGGGGTTGCTATTGTGTTGTATTACAGTAATAAGGAAGTTGTGAAGGCTAGGACTATAACAATGTTTAAAAGGGGACTGGATAAATTCATGGTGGCTAAGTCCATAAATGGCTATTAGCCAGGATGGGTAAGAATGGTGTCCCTAGCCTCTGTTCGTCAGAGGATGGAGATGGATGGCAGGAGAGAGATCACTTGATCATTGCCTGTTAGGTTCACTCCCTCTGGGGCACCTGGCATTGGCCACTGTCGGTAGACAGANAATAAAGGATTCTGTTTTCAAAGAAGGGACGTTTTGCACCCACATTTTATTGGGAACTTGTCAAGATTCTTATTTTTTAAATGTATCCAAAAAGACCATAATTTTCAGAACTAATTAGACATCAGAAGAAAACTGTATAAAAACAATCAACTTGATAACAGCTTCATCTTTCACCATACTCAACATGCCTCCATAGCTAATGACACATCACCAAATATTGCAGTTCATTTAGTCCCATAATTCAGCGAAACACTGAAGCACATGCTTAACTTTAACTGTGTGCTTAACTGCAAGCCATCAGTGTTCAGCAAAAGCACTTGAGCACGTACTTAAATGCTTTGCTGAAGAATAGGGATGGACTTCAGCTCAAGCTTAAAGAGAAGCATGTTTTTACGTGCTTTGCTGTATTGCGACTTTCACTAGTGCTACAGTAACAAGACAAGTGGGAGATCCCATGATGGATGAAACATGAACAGATGCCCCAGTACAGCTACGGGCTTTATGGCCTAATTCAGAACCCAATGAATGGAAAGATGCCTTTGGGATCAATGAGCTTTGGGGCAGAATTAAAGGCAGATAATGAACTTATATATCTAGAGTTTTCTTGTGGAGGTTCCTTCTCATGTATCCAGGTATTGCTGGCAAAGCTTTTTATTGGCTATTGCAAAAAAGCAAGAATGGCATGTTTCTATTTCTTGAAATATATGCACAGAAGTACGGAGAATAGTCATTCTGCAGTAGTGATTCATATCTGTTGAGATGTGGGTGTACTTCTGAACTCCCCCAGTTTTTATTAATGTGTCCTTAATTTTTCTTGGTTCCATTAAACTTAAAAGGAGTTTTGCTATTGACTTTGTTAGGAGAAAGATTGACTCCTGAACAATTTTCCCTCATGAGGTGTGATGAGGTGAGCAAAAAAGAGAAAATTCCTTACGCAAATATCATCTGAGAGGGAAGAATTTGCACGGTAGGATCCCCGAGTCACTTAGAGCCAGATTCTGATCCTCTTACTCATGTCGAAGAGTCCCATACACCACAAGTGGTCCCACTGACATCACTGAAACTATTTCGCCTCTCTGTCCCTCAGTTTCTTCATCTGTAAAATGGGGATAATGAGACTGACCTTCTTTGCAAAGCACTTTGAGATCTACAGGTGAAAAGTGCTACAATAAGAGCTAGGTATTATTATTATTATTTATTACTACTTAAGGTGTAAGATGTTAGCCAACAGGAGCCAGGATATCAGACTCTGTCTGTTAATCTCTCTGTGCCTTTGTTCACTATCTATCAAAAATGGGGATGATTGTTCCTTTCTCCCACCTGATGTCTGTCTTGTCTGTTTAGACTAGCTTAGATTTAGCTTTTTGGGGCAGGACTATGTGTATAGATAGCACCTAGCAAAATGTGGCCCCATCTGTGTTAGGCCTTCTAGATATTACCATAATACAAATGATAGTCATAATACACAATGGCCTGGCCATTTCTCTTTACTATTTGAAGTAGTGCATCCCAGGGATTAGCACAAAAGTCATGTGATGTTTTAGACATATAAATTATAGTGATTTTATGCTCTGAACCTGCTTTCTATTGGAAAAGAGCATCCCTTATTTTCCAAATTCTAAAATGTGAAGAAAATATTTAAAAACTGGGTCTCTCTTTTCACTAGCTGGTCAGACATCACAGTCAAAAATCACTTGAAGCACTTTTTTCTCTTAACATCAAACTAGATTCTGGCATCAAAATAAAATGGAAAGAATGGAATATCTATAGAATGCTGAGAAGTCGTTGGAGACTTAGACATTTTCCATCATTTACTTCTCAAGTCATTTTACAGCACTTTTAAGTTGTAAATCAATAGATAAGTGCTAAATATCCTTGCTATTATTTTATCGTTATCTAATTTCATTATGATTATCTAGTAGGACTCACTTCTAACTACTCACCTGGAAGAGATTTTTTGTCTATAAAGCATGTATCTTCTCCTTCTTTTGGTGGTATTTCCTGACCTGAATCTGCAATCCCTATTCTTGTAAAAAACTCCCACTGGCATGAAATAGCTAAGAAGAAAAATGTTAACTTCTTGAAAGAGCAGAGGGGGGAAATACTTTGGTTGCTCAAACACAGATAATTAGACTGAGGACTTTCTCCATAGTAAACCTTGACAATCTAACAATCATCTCTGGCTTTTGCACTGTACCGAGTTTCTTTACATTGTTAAATGCATTCCATGTTTCAGTAAATGACACCAGGATCACCAGCAGCGAGTGAGTGATTAGTTTATCATCCTCTTAGTGCAGCCATCTAGATCTTTAACTCTTTAAGCAGTGGCATTTAAGTCTTGAGAACACCCAGGATCATGCCTGAGGCTTTAGACATTCTCAATTCAGACAAATCTTTGGATATCAAGAGAACAGGAATAGAAGAAGATAGGTGGGTCCATTCAGATAAGACAAATTCTGATAAGGCCTTAAGCAAATCTAGTAAGCTAAATTGCAAATAAGCTCCATGCTTTTTGCAAAGGAAACCTACTCCTCTTTCTAGGACCAGATCCTGCACCATTAGGAGCGTGACCAGCATGGGAGTCTGAACGCATTTTGCAGCATAAAATGAATTGGAGCATACCTAATAGTTAGGCTTGGAAGGATTAGTATTTTTAATTGGTAAATGTTGATTCCGCTGCTTGAGGACTTCCCAGAGTTTGATTTAAGAATATTTATTTTGCATATTTTGACATATGAGGTTCACAATGTGTGTTTTCATTGTTATGAGCCTTTAGCTTTTTGAATCTCAGTTTCTACTGTCATTAAATAATTATTGTCTATTTCCCACAACTCTGAAAATTTAAATTCATCAAAATAAACATTGGGGTTATCTGTCAAAACGATACAAAAATAAACACTGACTTCTGCCAAGCCTACTAATAGCACACAAAGGAATGAAAGGTAACAAATCTGCATTTCCTGAGAATCAAGGCTACAGGATTGGTTTTGTTGTGTCTGCTCACCTTTCATTAGGCAGTACAATTAACGGTTTTGCAAAACAACTGGCTATGACAAATGTAATTGGGCTACAAAATGAACAGCATAAAGATATCCCTGTACTTAGGTCTGAGTCGTGCAAAGCATTACTTCATGCACGGTAGGTAATACCAATGGGACTGCTCAGAGTGTAAAGTTAAGCATGTCTTTGCAGGCACGAGGCCTTGGTGCTTATTAGGAGATGGTATAGAAATAAGCATGAGCATTTTCAGAAAGGAAAAGGAAAGGATGTAGGCTCAGCTCCCAAGGAGATTTAGATGCTGACTCCCACTGATTTACTGTGAGGAACTGGGCCATAGGGCTTGCCCTGTTTAGAAAAAGATTATAATGAAAAGGGGGAAAAAAACATAACAAATACTCAGGTTAGTAAATAGTTTGGTGTGTTTTCTTTCTCTCTCTGTTTATACTGACAGACGAAAGGCGTGCAGAGGCTAAATGGAAAGCGATTGCAGACTATGTTCCCCAATAACTCCCCAGCCTGCTCCCTAGAATGCTCTACATCCAGCACTCGCCAAGGAAAGGCCGTCAGTTCCGGCCCTAACGTGAAGTAGTTGCAAATGGAGTTTAAATGCTACTATGGCTCATAAATTTGGAATCAACGTCCTCTTTCTACTTCTTATCACTGATTGTCTTTATTTTACCAGTAAGAGGAAGGATGGTTTTGTGGCTAAGGCAGTGAACTGGAACTCAGGCCTGGTCTACACGGGGGGGTGAGATCGACCTAAAATACGCAACTTTAGCTATGAGACTAGCGTAGCTGAAGTCGACGTATCTTAGGTCGACTTACCTCGTGTCCTCACGGCGCAGGGTCGACTGCCACCGCTCCCCCGTCGACTCCGCTTCCACCTCTCGCTGCGGTGGAGTACAGGAGTCGACGGCAGAGCGATCGGGGATCAGTTTATCGCGTCTACACTAGACGCGATAAATCGATCCCCGATAGATCGATCACTACCCGCCGATCCGGCAGGTAGTGTAGACGTACCCTCAGAGTATCTGAGTTGAGTCAGAGTTATTGTGTGACCTTCAACAAATTATATAATTTCTGTGCCTCAGTTCCCTTCCCTGTCTGTAACACGGGAATAATACTCCTTCCTCCACCCTTGCCTATGTAGAGTGTAAATTCTTCGCAGCAGAGACTGCCGCTTACTATGCGTTGGTCCAGTGCCTCACGCAGCAGGGTCCCAGTTTTGATTGAGGCCTATAGGTGCTAATGTAATACAAATAATTAATCATAATAAAGTGCCACCTTTGTACACAGCCGAACCCTGAAGAATTTGCAGTCAAAGAGAAACAAGACAAAGGCAAATTAAGACATGGGACTCTTCAGGGGAAGAACAAGTCTTCAAATTGTCTATATGTTGAGCCCTGCCCCTGGCCCCCCCGCCAGACTCCATTCCACAGTGTTGCTAACACACAGGATAATGTCATGATATTTGATGTTTCTCTTAAAGCTCTTGGAGTCATGTGATTATGTGCAAATCTCAGCTCTCGCTTTAAATAAAATGTAAGCTTCTACCCCTCATGTGTGCCAGGATAAGCCTGAAAACGCCTAAAGGCTCAGCAAACAAATCTGACATTTATTATTTTCAAAAATCTCCTGATTTTTCAGCCAGTCTCCTGATTTTTGGAGGCCTGGCTCATGGCTTTTACCAGGTTGGGGTTGGCAATGTTGGATCTAGCTAGGATCTCCCCCTCTCATGTAGTGACCTGGGGAGGGCAGGGTGGTGGTGATGCCACTGGGAAGGGATTGCAGATGGTGCAAAGTAGGAAGGCTTTCTGGAAGAGTGCATGTTTGGAAGGGGGCTGTGAGAGAGGTGAGACCTGCTTTCAGGCACTGTCTACTAGGTTCCTGAGTGGCTACCAGAATCTCCTAGATCACAGAGATCTCAGCTTCTGCTACAGCAGCCTGCACACTCCTGTAGACACCAGGGATATTCAGCCAGCTGCCTGGAGTGCCCCTGCTCAGCCTGGGAATACCATGAAAGAAAACCAGTTCTCAAAAGCGGTCACTTTATGCTTTTGCCTGAGCAATGTCTTAACTAGTCCTCTGGAGGCATCTCTCAGTTCTGTGACACCACTGTAGAAGGCAGCAGGCATGACCTCTGTACACCATGGGACCTGCTGGTCATGGCTGCCAGTGGGACCCACACGTCAGCTCAGCAGCGGTCAGCCCCAGGCTGCAGCCTGGCAGGCGGAGGTCCCCATGGTGGGGGCGCACTCTGGAGGCCCGAGTGGCAGGCTGGATCCAGGCTCCATGGGGGAAGGAAGTTCATCCCTGCACCACCTCCAGCCAACATTCCCCCAGACCCAACTCCTCTCAGCCCCTCCACTCTAGCGTCCTGGCCAGTCCAGCCGCATCATAATCCTTGCCCAGGCCCAGCTGTACCCACTTCATTCGCCCTCTTACAGCCCCCTCAAGTCCCAACCCACCCATCCTCCCTCCCTCCCTAGGTCCCACCCCATGCTCCTAGCCTGCTTTCAAGTTCATCAGCATCTTTTCCCCTATTCCACCTCCCGCTCTGAATTGTATACCTGGGAATAGCTTAGTGGCTGGAGTGGCTTCTCGAGGTGTAGTGAATCTGGGCCTGGAGGAATGAGGGTTAATTCCCCAGTGGCGGGGGTGGTGGTGGAGATGAGCTAACTTTGGGGGCATACAGTGCAGTGCTATTGTGTTGCTGTCACCCGGCTTGGTGCTGTTTATGTAAGTGGCTGTGCATGTTCCTATTTGCATACAATACCTCATTTACACACACACACACACACACACACACATGTTTTATCAGGTGTGCATCTCTGCATTCCGGAGATAGGGGTGGAGGGAGGGAGAGGGGATGAATGAGCTTCTTGGGGAAGGCACGATGTCTTCGTTCTGTGACTCAGTTATTGCCAGCATTCGGCCCTTAAATATGGATAAATAAACAGGTCTCTTCACATTCATAGAACTTGCTGGATCAGATTCTTTACTGGTACCTTTCATTTCAAATATCCAGGTTGTAGGTTCATTTCTTTTTGTGCCTGGACAGTAGTGTGCCACTTCTGATCGAGTGCCGCTGAATACAATTCCTGCCCGTGCAGAGAGCGAGCACAGAGCCTACGTGCCTAAGTCCCAGTGAATTAAACCCTGTTTTCTGGACTCCAGTGATGTGAGGCCTTGCGCTGGCCCTCTGTACAGGAGACGATTTCTCTCTTGGTCTCCATTTCTCTCCCGTCTCAAGTTTCCCTCCTCCTCCTCCATGTTCCTGCTGCTCCTTCAGGCTGAGGCCCTGTAACACTTACGCGCATTCAACTTGACTTCCATGGGACTGCTTGTGTGTACGTGTTGGCAGGGTTTGGGTCTTGGCTGTGTCACTTCTCTCCTTCCCCCACCTCCCGCCCACACCATCCTCTCTTAGTGGTTTCTTTTCTCTCATCTTGCTTTCCTCTTTGTACTACTTTTTATGTCTCCCCTGCTCTCAGATCTTTCTTCTTTTCCCACCCTCTTCTATGAGTCACCCTCTTGGTTTTCTTGTCTTCTGTGAAGGCTGCTCCAGGATCAGTCATTTAAAAATGAAATAAGCAGCTATTGCAAAATGCACTATTAATAGCAAGGCCAGCTTTCCTGCAGTACACATGTACTGTACATCTATACAATGCCAGTCCCCTTGCATCACTTGGAGAACCATCAGCAAGAACATAGTGTACTCACATGGAAGCCTGCATGATAGTACAGTGGGCTTCCCTTAAATTCATGAGCCTTATGGCTGTCAGCCAGTAATCAAAAACTCTGATTACTATTTCTGGAAACTTTTGGAAATCCACCTCTGGCTATGCACAAGATCCTTTTTTCCAAACATGTGCACTCTCTCATCTTTCTCATGCAGGCGATTTTGTTTCCATCGTTTACAAGATATCCCAGACACAATATTTCCCTTTGCCCTTCAATTCAAACCAGCATGTCACATTGCTTCATGTATTATTGAACCATAAATTCAATGCTCTTGTTTCTATGACAATGAACCAGGAATATTGGGTAGTGTTCCCCATGCATTAAGGAGATAGAAGAGGCAGTGGTAAACCTTGTGGTTACTCTTGGCTTTATGTTATGTAAGTAGGGGATCAGATAGCATGTGTATGTATCACAGTGCTCTCTGGTGAGTTGTAGGGGGCGAAAGCACAGTTCTGAAAACATTACATTTACGGTTCGGGACCTCACGTGGACAGAGTGAGTATGTTCATTTTGAGTGAGTTTTCAAAAGAAAATTTTTAAAGATTGTCAAGATCTTCCTATATGATCAAAAGTGAAGAGCTCCCCCCCCATCTCCGAACAGCTTGCTCAACCCTTAATCCTGATCCTCCTGATTATTTTTCAACGATTGTTAAGCATGTGCTTAATATGTTGCTGAATCAGGTCCCTAGTGACTCACCCAAGATCACACAGGGAGCCTGTGGCAAAGCCAGGATAAGATGAACCTAGGTCTCCTGAAAGTCAGTCTGGTTCCTTTAACTGTAAGACCATCCTTTCTCTTTAGGAATCCCATCACTTTTAACACATCACTGAAACCCATCACATTATAGCTAAAGAAATATTTCAAAATATCGATACCACATTCTGTACCTGACAGCAGCTAAATGGGTAATTATATTCAAAGTAGAGAAAAGATGGTATCAAGGATCCCCGCTACCAACTGAAAGTGGAGTCATGTGTCTACCTAGATTTTTAGGTGACTGATTAGTGAAGACATCTGTGTCCAATATTGCAACAATGGTGCACACAAAATGGATTGCTTGCTAGCGCAAGATGCAGGTGTTTGTGGTCCTACTTCTGGGAGTTCAATATCCCCTACAGTGAAGATAACTTAGTATAGGGGGTGAGTATAACTTAGTATAGCATATAGAGAACATTTGACCTTCTAGCTTGCATTTTTATTATGTAGAGCAGAAAGGTTCAGCACAGATAGAAAGATACAATAAATTTGGTCCTGCTCAAAGGCACAGCAGAAAAGACTGAGTTCTTTCAGCTGCTTCCTCAGGGCAGGAGTACAAGGCAACAGGGCTGTGCTGTCTTGTAGCCCCTACAGCAGGGAAATATACATGTAGGGTCCAACCCTACTTTCATTGAAGTCAGTGGGAGCTTTGCCCATTGACTTCAACAAGAGCAATTAAGTGACTTGTCTTGAGGAAGCTCCTCATTTAAGATGTATTATTTTGTATTACAGTAGCTCCTACCGGTCCTAACCTAGATCAGGGCCTCCTTGTGCTAGGGGAGGTACATACATGGTAAGAGACAGTCCCGTTCCAAAAGAATGTATCACCTAAACAGACAAAGGAAGGATTATTATGCCCACGTTACAGCTGGGGAATTGAGACCGGAGAGATTAAATGACTGATCACGGTCACGCAAAAAGCCTGTGGCAAAGCCACATCTGCTGGGGTCCATTCTAGTACCTTATCCACTAACGAGCCTTCCCTACAGAAGCCTCTTTACATATCTACATACAGAGCAAACCAACTCTTCTCTTACAGCACGTCTCACAGCTACACTCAGTCAAATGTACCCTTATTCCCAAGTCTTGGGCAAATTAACTCTTTTGGATCCTGTAGAATGATTGGGCCAAGCCCTACATCCCTTACTGGGGTGAGTAGCCCCATAGACTCATTGCTCACTCCAATGTGACTAATCCCAACAGCACATATAACCCATCAGTATGGCTTTCAGGACTTGGACCAGGTACTTAGGCACCAAAAGATGCAGAAAGGCCATGGATTAGCACATCCTCACCTCGCGGGAACCTAGAATCATAGAATATTAGGGTTGGAAGAGACCTCAGGAGGTCATCTAGTCCAACCCCCTACTCAAAGCAGGACCAATCCCCAACTAAATCATCCCAGCCAGGGCTTTGTCAAGCCTGACCTTAAAAACCTCTAAGGAAGGAGATTCCACCACCTCCCTAGGTAACCCATTCCAGTGCTTCACCACCCTCCTAGTGAAAAAGTTTTTCCTAATATCCAACCTAAACCTCCCCTACTGCAACTTGAGACCATTACTCCTTGTTCTGTCATTTGGTACCACTGAGAACAGTCTAGATCCATCCTCTTTGGAACCCCCTTTCAGGTAGTTGAAAGCAGCTATCAAATCCCTCCTCATTCTTCTCTTCTGCAAACTAAATAATCCCAGTTCCCTCAGCCGCTCCTCATAAGTCCTGTGCTCCAGCCCCCTAATCATTTTTGTTGCCCTCCGCTGGACTCATTTCTCCTCAACCTCCTCATTTCTGGTCACAGCAGTCTACAGGGACCCACGACTGGGCTCCCCCTCAGCCTTGCAATGACCTTTGTCAGCCTGTGTCTTCTCCCAGTTCCGCATCTGGGTGTTCTGTGGCTTGGCCCTCTAGAGAAGTCACATAAAAAGTCTAAACCTTTCCAGGTAGCACAACCAAGTCCAAGCAAATTTCCAAACTAAGAGCCCTTCAGCCCCATAGTTCCCTTGTTGGCTGTACCTCAGGGGCTTCCCCTGTAGGAGCCTAACCTGCTCCTGTAGTGTTCTGCCTCAGTTGTTACCTCTCTATTAAACCCTCTCCCAGGGCTCCTCACCACCAGAGAGACCAGTGTCCCCGCAACTGAGCTCCCTCGGTCTAGTTATAAGGCCCAACCCTGCCCCCTCAGGCCAGGAGGCAATAAGTCAATCACTCCCCAGATGTGGAGCGTGATTCACTGGGGTTCTTTCCTTTGCCTTGCAGGTGATGGGGGGTAAGCCCCATCACTGGCCCCCAGTGGAGTTTTTACTAGGGGCCTTTCTGCAAACTATCAGTGCCTAGATAGCTTTACATCTGGCCCTTTTTCCTTAACACAGATTGGCCCTTTCACCTATGAACCCAACATTTTAATTTACTTTAATTTAGAAGATCAGAAAACAAAGAAATAATACATCCTAGGGCAGGGGTCGGCAACCTTTCAGAAGTGGGGTGCCGAGGCTTCATTTATTCACTCTGATTTAAGGTTCCGCGTGCCAGTCATACATTTGAACGTTTTTAGAAGGCCTCTTTCTATAAGTCTATAATATATAACTAAACTATTGTTGTATGTAAAGTAAAGAAGGTTTTTAAAATGTTTAAGAAGCTTCATTTAAAATTAAATTAAAATGCAGAGCCCCCCGGACCGGTGGCCAGGACCCGGGCAGTGTGAGTGCCACTGAAAATCAGCTCGTGTGCCGCCTTCGGCACCCGTGCCATAGGTTGCCTACCCCTGTCCTAGGGGTTCTTTTCCTTCCCCAGGCACGCTGGTAAACTCACATCCCATACCAGTCCGTTTGCCTTTACCCCAATAGGTGAGCGCTGCCATTTATTTATACAATTTACAGCTGTACGTTTGCCCAGCAAAGCTGATTTCCAGGGGGCTTTGTGCAGGCAGAGAGGACTGCTTGCCTGGATGAATCATAGACTATCAGGGTTGGAAGGGACCTCAGGAGGTCCCCCTATGCATATCACTGTGTCTACTCTTACTGTGCTTTGAATTGGGGCACTAGCCGCTTCATGTATATCACTTGTCTACAGAGACAGGTGAATAATTTGTAACAATGTATTTGATTCATGTCATCTCTTTTTCTTTTTGTGAATTGTTTGTGGGAAGACGGGGGGTTTTCATCATTCAGAATTATTCAGTGAATAATTTCTGTGAATAATTCTCAGTCTGTGGGTTGTTCTTAACCAAGCCTTTCATTGCAAATATCTGATTTAAACAAAGCAGGCTGATTAGTTTTGATTGGACAAGGAGGCCATGTGGGCTGTTTCTGTTCCCTGATTGGAACGTGGTAATCAGTGTGAATATTCACGTTAATGAATTCAAAATTCCATTTTTGCAACTATTTCCCAAGAGCTGCAAAGATTTCTGCTAGTAAGATTGTTCACTAGACGATTAATGGAAAGCAAACCAAAGGGGTGTGAACACAGTCAGAGCAAACTTGTTTTAAAAAGTCAAACAGCTGTTCCTAGAACTATTTTTCCAGGAGCCACCCAGTTGTGCTTATTTCAGTTTTGCTCTAATGTTTGAAATCATTAACGCTTTTGGTGATAACAGATCTCAAGACACAATTAAAGGACAAAGACAGATGTCAGCAGCCTAGTGGTGCTCTGTGGTACTAAGACCTGGTAAATTTTGGCATCAGTGCCTAGACAGTAAGGAAAAGTAAAGCATATAAATATCTGTGTCATAGCGGAATTCAGACAAAGCCACATATCAGTGCGAGAGGCATAGTAAAGAGGGATTTCAAAGATGCTGCCAAAAGCTTGTGGTATTCTTAAAAAGGACCCATGACTCAATGGATCCAACATGAATTTCCTTATCTTAGATAGCTGTACAGTCTTGTGGTGTATGTTAGAAGATTCACATTCTTTATTAGTGCCAGTTACTATTTCAGAACATGAGGACTGGGGTCTTCATCTTCTGGAGCTACTTATTAGCTGTCAGAGTTGTGGTTTGATTGAGTGGGGATTAATAGAGTGCGGATGTGTGTTTAAAAGTGAAATTTCACTTAAGAAACTGCATTGGAGCCATGCGTGGTCTCCCTGTAACACTGATCAAGGAAACCAAGCAAGGTGTAGATGATGTTAGGACGGATGATTTAAAAAGATGTTTGTAACAGAGTTCGGGGGGATTTTAATATCAGGCTTTGAGAAATGACTTTAGCTTTATGTTATTACTTGTATGACAGTAGTACCATGGGTACGTCTACACAGCACACAGGAGAGAGCCTCCCAGGCCAATTCAACTTGCACGACCACACTAAAAATGTAGACGATGCGGCTTGGGCTGGAGCTCGGGCTCTGAAACCTGGGAAGCAGGGGGAGGGGGAACAACCGTAGCNCATGGGTACGTCTACACAGCACACAGGAAAGAGCCTCCCAGGCCAATTCAACTTGCACGACCACGCTAAAAATGTAGACGATGCGGCTTGGGCTGGAGCTCGGGCTCTGAAACCTGGGAAGCAGGGGGAGGGGGAACAACCGTAGCTTCAAAGTGCTATCTACACAGCTATTTTTAGTGAAATGTAGCTCCTACAGCACTAAAAACTGCTAAATGTATTCAGCCAATTTAGGGAAACATCTTTAGGGGCAGACATTTTACATTCCAACTTCTGAACAGGTATTTAAAAAAAAAAAAATTGAACGAAAACCAAGAAAACGAACAAGCCTGCTGTTTCAATGACAATGTGTCTGACTACCAACAGTTCTATTTTTGTGTATAGTTCCACTGTTTGCAGTACCAGCATGAAGGTTTTATATATAAGTCGTATTTGTAAAAAAATGGCTTGCAATAATATAGCAATCTTGGGCCTGATTCTGCTCTCAGTCGCACTGGTATAAATCAGAAGTTACTCCATTGAAGCCAAAACAGTTATTTTACTATAAAACCAAAGTAGGCTCAGAATCAGGTCCCTTGTGTATATCAGGAAAAGCCCGAGTTTCTTTTTAAATTTGTCACACCCCGTACTTGTGAGATATGCCAGCTTTAGAAAGTTCAGAAGAATATTGAATAAATCAGTGAGTTGTTCAATATATCCCCGCTTGCCATTCAAGCATGTACACTTGCTCTTGCTTATTGTCTCTAATTATGAGCTACTTTGGAAGGAAAGTATGCAGCTCACGGGAGTTGTTCTTTCAGTTCCTTTTGTTTTCATTGACAAGCTTATCCAGTTACAAAGAAAAAGATAAAGATTCCAACTTGGTACACTATGGGCGTCTGTTCCTCTAACCATACACACCGACTCCAGGGGTGCTCTGGGGCTCAAGCACCCACTGAAAAAAAATAGGGGGTGCTCAGCATCTGCAGGGCCAGATGAATCTTTTGTGGGCCCCAGTTCCCGGACCGTGGCCATGCCCTCTGCTTTGCCTGAGCTCTGACACCAAGGCCCTGCCCCTGCTTGGCCTTCCCCCCACCCCCTGAAGCCCCGCCTGCCCCTCCATCCTGAGGCCATGCCCCCGCTTGGCTTCTTCTCCTTAGTCTCGGCCCCTAGGCTCCACCCGCCGCTTGCACAAGGGAGGGGGCGAAGAGGAGCACCCACCGGCAAAAACAAAAGTCAGTGCCTAACACAGGCCATTAAAACATCTGTGACATGTGACTTGATTTTATTTTATTTTTAAGCTTGTTTCTGCTCAGGCACAAATCTGGTGGGACAAGTTTTGCACAAGGTAGATTGTTTGCAAACTTCAGAGCCCAAAAGGTGCAGCTGCTCTAAAAATAACTAGGGAGGCCAGAACTGGTTTGGGAAGGTCTTTCTGCCTGAGTCCAGAGGCATCTTCTGAAATGCTGCCATTAGGGGAAAGTGTTGCCTTATAGCAGAGCTGGCTTGATTTTCAGCCGGTCTGAGCATCCACAACTCCAACTGATGTCAAATCAGGTGTCAAACCACACAAGTATAAAGGGCTGGGATTGTATCAGAAAGGAGTCCTGTGCAAATCTATGATCACGAGGGCAAAGGATCATTTTTTTTCTTTTGGATTCTTCTACAGATTGAAAAAAGAAAGTACACAAAGGTCCTCAACAGGTGGCCTCTGTAGGCAGCAATGAAATCATTGATCGCATGCAGCATCGCACCGAATCGAAGTCCATAGTCAATCACTGAGGATCTCAGTATTGTCAGGCAGTGCATTTTTCCAGGGTCGGGGTGTGTATTTGCGGGAATTCATCTCTTTTCCCTTTGGCATTGTTTGCAGAGTGCAACCCTAGAGATCTCAGGCTGTACGTGCTCCGCTCCAAACAAGGCCATCAGTCTTGCCGTACGGTGTGTCCATGGGCAGGTGCCCCTCAGAAGGCAGTTCATTGAGGTCAGAGAGAAAAATACTGTCTGCAGAATCTCCAGCACAATTAAGGCTGAAATTCCAGACAGGAACCTCATTCAAATATGTGAGACTTGAACCCCTCTGAAGTTTGTGTGCAATTTGTATGACCTAGATGAAGCAGCTCCTATTTTAGATTTGGTGGATCATTAAAGTACACAAGGTAGCTGTGACTCTGAATTAAGCAATGTTTGCTTTCCTGACCTTCCTAACTTTTATTTTTAGCTGCATTTTGACATTCACTGTTTCAGTTTGACTATATCACACTTGGCTCCTTAGGAAGCGTGGGGCCAGATTCATCTCTTGGGTAACTCCATTGCCTTCAGTGGACGCTACAGCAGGGCTGAGTTTGCCTCCAGCGGTGTAAGGAAATACAATCTCTGTAGGAATATATTTCAGTCCCCTAAGTAAATGGTACACTATTTCCATCAATGGTTATTTCTGTTGTGGTTTGGGACTTATGTATTTACATCTTAGGGAATAAATGCTAAGTTAAACAGCACAGTTTTCCTCCATGACTAACTCTTTTTAATAACCAATAAGCCACTGAAACACCCCCTGACTTCCTCAAGTTTCAGAGACAAGAACCTAAACCACACCATCCTCTACTGGATTTCTGTCCCCGACTGTCCCCTTACAGATGCATGGTTTATCTGAGTGGCATAAGTGAGATGCTTTGTATTTCACTTTAAAAGGCCAGTTCACTAGCGAAAGATACAAGGTGCCATGTAAAGGGATTAAATTGCTTACACCGACAAACGTTTTCACTAAACATGGATGTTGTGTGTTAGTTATATAAAAGCTGAGTTGGATATTTGGACAAGCGGGATAAAATTCATTCATTGTAGATTTGTTTGCTTGTACCACAGAAGTTGAGAGTCAGTTTCTTTTACAAATCCAGAGGACTGTTTTAAAAGCAGAATTATATAGGCACTGGAATAGCCTTTGTTTATAGACTGGAACATTTTCAATGAAAATATTATTTAACTTTAATGAGGTGCACAGTAGCTACTTTTCAAATGGTTTCCCCCTGCTATGAGTAATGTACAGTATGACACATTTGAAATGGTTAGGGTGATATTTTACCAGCTTTGATGGGCTCTGAGATCAAATACTTTGCTAAAAAGATGTTTCTTTTAAATATATACTGGTATAGGAATAAAGCAGGGGTAGTTCAATGTAAGCAGTGCCCTTTGTCCACACACGTACTTTCAGTGATGTCAGTAGACATTTATAATGCATGGGCCATGAATGAGCTAAAGAAAATGGAATAAAAAATCAAATAAAAAAGCAATGTTATCCTAGTTCTGTAGTATTACTGCAGCTATGGTATGTAACATCACATCCTCAGCTCAGACTCTAGAAATACTTGGGGCACAATGACATGGTGGTTTCTTGGATGTGTTGATTTACAGTTGCCATTTCTGAGTTTGTTCCAGGTTGTGTTATCGTATTAAATGTAGGTGGTCCTGTAGCATTGAAGGCCAAAGTCCTCCTAGGTGGCTAAAACCATAGGTTCAGGTCCTGCACCTCTATGCAGCAAATTTCCCACTGCCTTCAATGCTAGGTATTGAGGTGTAAAAAGCCTGAATGAAACTGTGCCAAGCAACATCTGCAATGCAAGAGAGCAGTACGACAACACTAGAGTCAGTTTCGGGGCTAACTGAAAGTAACAGGATGAAAGAATCTGGAGATGAAATCATCCATGGCCACTTCTCTGGCTATATCTCTGTCTCTTTTGGCTTTAGACCTTTGGATAGAACCGGATAGCGCATAGGGTGACCAGGTGTCCTAATTTATAGGGACAGTCCCGATATTTGGGGCTTTGTCTTGTATAGGTGCCTATTACCCCCCCACCCCAATTTTTCACACTTGTTGTCTGGTCACCCTATTAGCACATATTCCTCAACACCAAGCCAGGGCTTGGTGATATCGCTGAATTATGATAATGGGACAATGTCTGAAAGAACGGAGTTGGTGGCGTTTCCTTTGTTTCTGATGTGGCTGTCCAGGCTGCTTTTTCTCTCAGGATGTGGAAGTCCCTTCACTAACGGAAACTTGTGCCTGGTTTACACTTATGGCTGCCTATGGAGTGCAGGCACTACACATAGAATCATAGACTATCAGGGTTGGACAGGACCTCAGGAGGTCATCTAGTCCAACCCCCTGCTCAAAGCAGGACCAACCCCAGACAGATTTTGACCCCAGATCCCTAAATGGCCCCCTCAAGGATTGAACTCACAACCCTGAGTTTAGCAGGCCAATGCTCAAACCACTGAGCTATCCCTCTCCCCCCTAGCAATGAAAGGTGCCAGCAGCAGGACATGGGAGGCACTGCTTGGGTGAGTAGAGAGCTGGGTAGGGTTCAGGTGTGTGGGGCACTCTGCTCTAGGGTGACCAGACAGCAAGTGTGAAAAATCGGGACTGAGGTGGGGGGGTAACAGGAGCTTATATAAGAAAAAGCCCCAAATATCGGGACTGTCCCTATAAATACAGGACATCTGGTCACCCTACTCTGCTCGCCTAAGCCGCGCCTCACTGTCTACACTGCTGTTCATACCCACGCGATCTGGGTGTGCGCGTCTGTACTCTACACCCCCCCCATCAGTGTAGACCTGCCTTTTGAAAGCTGCATTGTCCATCGCCTGCTCTTCCCCGGGGGTTTCACTACCTCCAAGGTGACTGGAGGGGAAGCCCTGTTTTAAGGACAGCTGGGTCTGACCCAAAATCTCAGATGTGAACTGCCTTGAAGTCTGGGGAAGTCTGCATCTGAATGGTGCAGCTGGCCTATGTCTGTGGTGAGCCAACCCCGCCCCACCCCAGATCACGGTTCCCAGCTTTCACACGGTAAATCAGCACCCCGGCTTTCCCAATAAGCCAGAAATCAAGCTAATCCCATTTCAAAACAAGCCAATCCCTAAGAACCCCAACACTCTCTGTGACTAGATCCCCCCGGTGTGCAGTCTAGGACTGGGGTGGGCCCCGAATTCCCACAAATACCCACCCTGACCCTGGAAAAATGCACTGCCTGACAATACTGAGATCCCCAGTGATTGACTATGGACTTCGATTCGCTGGGCAACCCTGACTCTCTCCCCTGCTTGCCGGGAGCTGATAAAAAAAGAAGAAGTAACAAGCTACAACAAGCAACAAGCTACAAGCCAGAAACTAGCAACTCACAAGCCAATGAAGTTGAAAACAAGCCCAATGTCTGCGTTTTTTCCACGGGTTTGGCATGTCTGCCCCAGATCCCAGCCACCCACTCTTCAGGAAAGTTTGGATCTGGGGTTGAACTCTGAGGGGTGGGTCCATCCCTCATTCAAGCAATCAGCTGGAGTGGTTACTGTGATCAGGGCAGTCGCTATATACCTGTGTCTGAAGCGTACACCAATCAGTGGCAGGTAGTCTGTGCATCCTTTGGATTGCCATTGCATGTGGTCTGCTAGTCCAGCCTGGCCGTGAGGGGAGTGAGTGACATCCTCACGGGTGGCTGATGGGAGCTCCCAGGACTTGCATGCAGTAGCCATGGGAACTGGCTGGTGTGGATTAGCCTGGTCCATGGTGTGGGTTAGCCTGGTCCATGGTGTGGGTTAGCCAGGGAAGGCAAAGTGGGAGGAAGGGGCGTGGGAGAGGTCGGGGGAAAGGAAGAGAAGAGAGGGGGGAGAGAGGACACTGACTTCTGAAGTTGGCTCTGCTGAATACCCAGGCAAAGTGGCTTTAGCAAGGACCGAGGGTGCTGCTGGCAGCTGACTGTGGTGTCCCCTCAGTGCTGGGATTAGCATTTAGCACAGGGGTGGGCAAACTTTTTGGCCTGAGGGCCACATCTGGGTATGGAAATTGTATGGCGGGCCATGAATGCTCACAAAATTGGGGGTTGGGGTGCGGGAGGGGGTGAGGGGGTGAGGGCTAAGGCTGAGGGTGCAGGTTCTGGGGTGGGGCTGAGGATGAGATATTGGGGATGCAGGAGGGTGCTCCAGGCTGGGACTGAGGGGTTCAGAGGGTGGGAGGGGGATCAGGGCTGGGGCAGGGGGTTGGGGTGCGGGAGGGGGTCAGGGGTGCAGGTACAGGGCAGTGCTTACCTCAAGCAGCTCCCGGAAGCAGTGGCATGTCCTCCCTCCGGCTCCTATGCGGAGGCACGGCCAAGCGGCTCTGCCACATCTGCAGGCGCTGCCCCTGCAGCTCCCATTGGCCATGGTTGCTGGCCAATGGGAGCTGCGGGGGCAGTGTGCGGAGCCTCCTGGCTGCCCCTATGCGTAGGTGGAGGAGGGACGTGCCACTGCTTCTGGGAGCCGTGCAGAGCCCTGGCATGCACGGAGCGGGGCAAGCCCCCGACCCCGCTCCCCGGCTGGTGTAGGGAAAGCCCCGGACCCCGCTCCCCGGCTGGAGCTCGAAGCCGGATTAAAATGTCTGAAGGGCCAGATGCAGCCCCCGGGCCGTGGTTTGCCCACCTCTGATTTAGTACCTCCCCAGATTGCTGTGTGTGCCCCCCTGGTTCCCGCACCCTCCATCAGAGCGTGCCAAGGATCATGCTAGTGCGTGGACCTGTGGTGAGAGATTGGGGCAACACCGCCTGCCCTGTCACCCCAAGGGCGATGCTCCCCCCCCCCATACCTGACTCTGGGTTGGGGGTAACCAGGTCTCTTTCCCCATCTGGTGGGGAGGGGGGGAGAGAGACCAGATCTTTAACCATCCCAGTGCGGCTGCTTTTCATTCCCAAACTCTGCCTCCTCTAGGGCAGGGAGAGGCGTCTCCCCAGGTCCCCTTTCAAAGGCAGTGTCCTGAGTGATCCTCGGGGGTGTCCGATATCATCTCTGTGCGCCCCCCACCCCGCATATTCCTCGGGGTGATCAACCCCCCAGGGATGTTCTTTGGTTCTCACCAGGCGAGTGCAGGGGACAGCTGTTCGCCGAGGGTGCTGTGCGCTTGGCTGAACCCCAAGAGGATTTCCGANATGGCGGGCCATGAATGCTCACAAAATTGGGGGTTGGGGTGCGGGAGGGGGTGAGGGCTAAGGCTGAGGGTGCAGGTTCTGGGGTGGGGCTGAGATATTGGGGATGCAGGAGGGTGCTCCAGGCTGGGACTGAGGGGTTCAGAGGGCGGGAGGGGGATCAGGGCTGGGGCAGGGGGTTGGGGTGCGGGAGGGGGTCAGGGGTGCAGGCACCAGGCAGTGCTTACCTCAAGCAGCTCCCGGAAACAGCGGCATGTCCTCCCTCCGGCTCCTATGCGGAGGCACGGCCAAGCGGCTCTGCCACATCTGCAGGCGCTGCCCCTGCAGCTCCCATTGGCCGTGGTTGCTGGCCAATGGGAGCTGCGGGGGCAGTGTGCGGAGCCTCCTGGCTGCCCCTACGCGTAGGTGGAGGAGGGACGTGCCACTGCTTCTGGGAGCCGTGCAGAGCCCCGGCATGCACGGAGCGGGACAAGCCCCCGACCCCGCTCCCCGGCTGGTGTAGGGAAAGCCCCGGACCCCGCTCCCCGGCTGGAGCTCGAAGCNTACAGGGCAGTGCTTACCTCAAGCAGCTCCCGGAAGCAGTGGCATGTCCTCCCTCCGGCTCCTATGCGGAGGCACGGCCAAGCGGCTCTGCCACATCTGCAGGCGCTGCCCCTGCAGCTCCCATTGGCCATGGTTGCTGGCCAATGGGAGCTGCGGGGGCAGTGTGCGGAGCCTCCTGGCTGCCCCTATGCGTAGGTGGAGGAGGGACGTGCCACTGCTTCTGGGAGCCGTGCAGAGCCCTGGCATGCACGGAGCGGGGCAAGCCCCCGACCCCGCTCCCCGGCTGGTGTAGGGAAAGCCCCGGACCCCGCTCCCCGGCTGGAGCTCGAAGCCGGATTAAAATGTCTGAAGGGCCAGATGCAGCCCCCGGGCCGTGGTTTGCCCACCTCTGATTTAGTACCTCCCCAGATTGCGGTGTGTGCCCCCCTGGTTCCCGCACCCTCCATCAGAGCGTGCCAAGGATCATGCTAGTGCGTGGACCTGTGGTGAGAGATTGGGGCAACACCGCCTGCCCTGTCACCCCAAGGGCGATGCTCCCCCCCATACCTGACTCTGGGCTGGGGGTAACCAGGTCTCTTTCCCCATCTGGTGGGGAGGGGGGAGAGAGAGACCAGATCTTTAACCATCCCAGTGCGGCTGCTTTTCATTCCCAAACTCTGCCTCCTCTAGGGCAGGGAGAGGCGTCTCCCCAGGTCCCCTTTCAAAGGCAGTGTCCTGAGTGATCCTCGGGGGTGTCCGATATCATCTCTGTGCGCCCCCCACCCCGCATATTCCTCGGGGTGATCAACCCCCCAGGGATGTTCTTTGGTTCTCACCAGGCGAGTGCAGGGGACAGCTGTTCGCCGAGGGTGCTGTGCGCTTGGCTGAACCCCAAGAGGATTTCCGATGCGATTCTCCTTGTGGGGGGAGGAGGCGGACGGGTAGAGGGAGTAAAAAGCACGTGCAGCGAGAAAGGGGAGTGGAAAATCTCTCTGTGTGCGGCTTGATTTCGGGTGATGCCATCCCAGTCCGCTTTGGTTTGATCGCTTAAGCAACCTCTGCCCCGTTCCGACACAGAGGAGCGTGGTTTGATGGTGAAAGGGGACCCGAGGATTTGGAGTGCCGCCTGGTTCCGCTGCTTTAGACAGGTCAGGGGGGCATTTTTTCCTCCTCCGCGGGTAACAAGTTCTACAAATACAATCCTAGGCTTAAAGGGAAGGGCCAGACCCAGCCGTCCCAAATCGGGACCATCTGAAATCTCATTATTCGCCCTCTTTGTTTTAAATCGCCTGTCACTGAGGAACCTGCCTTCCCGACTTTGGGGAAGCGTCGGATTTACCTGCTTTCCTTCCATCGCAGAGTTACTACGGAATAAAACCCCCTCTCCTGCCTTTTCAAAGATCAGTGTTTCGTGTTTAAAACTCACCAAGCCCCGAACGGGGACACTCCTGCACCTGCAGTCCCCAGGGAGCTCGCTCGTGTAAATAGCCCTTGATCTTTTCAGCGCAGCGCTGAGCGGGAGATGCTGAATGAATCGGCGCTATTTCCTGTCCAAACGGAGTTTGGGGGTGTTGGTTTTTTTTTATTGCTCCTTTAACGAGTTCACAAGAGTGATCCAAGGGGACAAGTGAACTATACAAGGTGAAGTCAGCGAGAGAGAAGGACCGAATTAGGACGGGGTTGGTCCCAGGCTCAGATGGGTGGGGATGTCTCTCTTGGACTAGCCGGGCTCTGGGGGTCTCCTTGATGAACTAATGGCCGAGCTTGGCCCTGCTTCCCAGGCGTTGGGTCTGAGCGGGCTGCGAAAGGTGTTGCCCTGTTTAATGGACACTGTGTCATGTTTTTGAATCGGCCCTTTCCGATGACAGACTCCTGCTGCCAAGCGTCCCAGGCCGCCTGTAAATGACTTGAGCTGTGGAGATGTACAGTTCTTGGAAGTAACTCACCGAAGCCCGCATGGGGCGGGAATAATGAACTTAACACACAAGTGCAAAGACAGGGGGGTGGGGGAGGATCGGATTCCAAAGGCTGGTTCCGATGTGACTTGCTCCTGGAAGCGAAGGAGACTTTCCCGGGGCCCCTTCACTCAGATGGGAAGCTCAGAATCAGGCGAAGCGTAGTGCGAGGTGTTATGGCGCTGATGAAATCGACCCAGCCTTGGGTTGTATTCGTGGTGGGGTGGGGTGTTTTTAAACTCAGCTGGGAGCTCTAATCCCAGCGAAACTGGCCTCTGCCCTATTCGCAAATCCTTCCGTTGGTTTGGTAGGAACATCGGGATGTGACTGACCCCCCCATCGAACTCAATGCTGGCAAGATTCTTGCAGCTTGGGGAGAACCAGGGTTGTCCTCCAGGTGTCTGGTCCTCTTGCTGGGGTTATTTCCCCCCCAGGGTGTAACGCTTGGGGGAAACGTGCGCCCAATGGAGGGGGGGGGTGTTACTTTATCTACAGGGGGAGGGAGACCAGCTGGGAAAGACCGATCGCGCCTGGGTCTCACACACAGGCTTCGTTCCCCAAGCGCCAGGCTGCGGAGCGTGGTAGCAGGCATGCCGGGGGAGGAGGGGCTGGGCTGGGCTGACCTGGGGGGCGTGGGGCTCTGGGGCAGTCGCTCAGGCACTGCAGTGCTAGGCACGAAGGGTCGGTGCAAGTGCAAGGCAAAGGAGGGGCTCCAGTTTAAAGCCCGATCCTGCTCCCCCCTGAAGTCAGCCTCAACCCCCACCCAGGGGATTTCAGTGGGGCCAGGACCAGGCCTGCCCCTTGGCAAGAGGAGGTTTCTCCAGCCAGGAGATTGACAGGGGCGGAGGGGCGGGACATCCCTTTTGGAGCCCAGTGGGCGGTGCCTGGCTGTGACGGACAAGCGGTGCAAGGAGTGACTTGGCCCCACGTGACTCTCATGGGCTGGAAGAAAAACAGAGCCAGTCCGCTTTGGAGGCTCATTGGATTCAAATATTCATTTTAGGAGCCGCTCCGCAGCCCCGGCCCCGGCAGCCAAGCGCCTCCGAGCCCCTGCGCTTTTCCACCCGTTTGTTCCAGATTGGCTGGCCAGAACCATGGACTGTTTTCCCATGCCTTGTTTGCTGTCAGTGAGTAGCCCCTTCTCCTTCTCCTCCTGCTCCGGGGCTTGGAAGGGGTGTCACCGCCTGGCTCGGCTCTGCCCTGGCTCCCGGGGACCGTAACGGGCCACCCGCCCTCCCTAGGCGCTGCTGCTCACAGACCGGGCACTTTTCACTCTCTCTCTCGCCGCCTTATCTCTGCAGGGACCCCAGATTCAAGTGACTTGCCCCGCTCCTCTCTCGGGCGTGTTGTCTCCTTTCTCCAAACCCCTTGAAGGCCGCGGCAAAGCTGGAGCCCACACAGCGCCGGCCAAATCACCCCAGGGGCCAGGTTGTTTCGGTGCAAACCCCTCTGCACTGGGATCCAGGCTCCTGGAGACCCCCCCCCCGTCCCCTCCTCCTCCTTCTCCACCACCGGCCCCTGATCAGCTGCACTTCAGCGATCCGTCGGGCTGGGGAGGAGGCGGGAGGGCGAGAGGAGAAATTCCACCTAAGCCCGATGTTCGCTGTTGATTCTGGAAAGAAGTTGAGGCGGAGATCCCCGCTCAGATAGCAGGGACCGGGCAGATGAGCCGGATAGCGGCGATCTCTGCTTGTGGGGGCGCTTGGACGGTAAACACGTCCCAGCCAGTCAATTCCAGGCGATTCCCTTTGCCTCTGAGACGCGTTTGCTGCTGGCTCGGGTTTTTGGGGGGAGGGGAGGGGTGAGGGAGGGGGGGGGGTGGGGGTGGCTGTTTTTAATCTTGACTCTCCTTGTTTGTTGTTGCGTTTTTTTTGGAAACCCCAGAGACACCATGATTCCTGGTAACCGAATGCTGATGGTCATTCTGTTATGCCAAGTTCTGCTGGGAGGTACGAACCATGCCAGTTTGATACCCGAGACGGGGAGGAAGAAAGTTGGAGAACTCCAGGCTCAAGCAGGATCTGGACGCCGCTCCGGGCAAAGCCATGAACTCTTGCGGGGTTTCGAGGCGAGTTTGCTGCAGATGTTCGGGCTCCGCCGGCGGCCCCAGCCCAGCAAAGCAGCCGTCATCCCCGCGTACATGCTGGATCTCTATCGGCTGCAGTCCGGGGAAGAGGAGGAAAGCCTGCAGGACATCAGCCTGCGGTATCCCGAGAGATCCGCTAGCCGGGCCAACACCGTGAGGAGTTTCCACCATGAAGGTCAGTGCCGCAGTTCGGGGCGGGCGAGGGGGGCGTCGGGAAGCGATCGGGATTTGGAGACGCCCAGCCCTCGGCTGCAGGCGGACTCCCCCCAGCCCGCTGGTCTGGGCGAGTCCCGCGGCTGTGTTTTCCAGCATCCTGCGCTGAGATTGAAGTGGACCCGGTTTTGTGAAGGGCTCTCTCTCACCAGGGCTCCAGTCACTCCGGGTTTGTACCCGTGTCACCCCCCCCTTCCTGAGCTCCCACGGAATTCACTCCGGATTCCACTCCGGAGTAACCTCCCAATCGCGTCCCGTGTGTGTTTGTTTTGAAATATCAACGCGATCGCTGCCTGCTTGGGCTCTTTTTTTTTTTTTTTTAAAGAAAGAAAATAAAAAACCTCCTCGAATTGAATACCGACAACAGCGTGTTTGTGAGGTTCGTTCAATGGGGCCTTGTAATCTGATCCAAATGTTTCGTAGCGGATGTTTCTTTTCCAAAGTCAAGCGGAGCTATTAATCCACCAGCATCATTGCTGTGTCGGAATTTAAACCACCCCCCCCCCCCACCCCCCAGGAATGGGATCAACAAGGCAGGGCTCTCTGTTTCCCAATCGCTGGGCAGTTTGTGAGCAAGATCCTTGGGGGAAGGGGTGTTCACGAAACTTTGTTTGAAAACACCCCCGTCTGTACACCCAGAGGAATAAGGCCCCGTGGTGGTGAAGCGGGATTCCGGGGCAGGAGCTGGTTAGACATGGGGATGATGCGTTGGCGAGCAGGGGGGGAAGGTTGCTACTTTGCATTTTGGAGGCATCCGGGGCTATTGCCCAGGAGGGCTGAGCTCTCTCTGTGCGGGGCTAGGGGCAGGTGAAGCGGTGTGGCCGGCAGGGAGGAGCGGTGTGTCTCGGGCCCCCCCCCCAAACGTTCACACGCTTGGTTTTTGCACAACATCTGGAGAACCTCCCCGGGCCCAGCGACACCCCCCGCTTTCGCTTCCTCTTCAACCTCAGCAGCGTGCCGGAGAAGGAGGTGATCACCTCGGCCGAGCTGCGGCTGTACCGGGAGCAGCTGGGAGCGCCGAGCCCCGCGTGGGAACGGGGCTCGCACCGGATCAACATCTACGAAGTGATGAAGCCGCCGCCGGCCCGCGGGCAGGTGATCACGCGGCTGCTGGACACGCGGCTGGTGCATCACAACGTGTCCCGGTGGGAGAGCTTCGACGTGAGCCCCGCCGTCCTCCGCTGGACCCAGGACCAGCAGCCCAACCACGGGCTGGCGGTGGAGGTGACCCCGCTGCCCCCGGCCCCCGGGAACCACGTCAGGATTAGCCGATCTTTACCTCAAGGAGCCGGGGACTGGGCCCAGCTGAGGCCGCTGCTGGTCACTTTCAGCCACGACGGCAGGGGCCACGCACTGACCCGCCGGGCCCGCCGCAGCGCCAAGCACCCGCGGCCCCGCAAGAACAAAAAAAACTGCCGCCGCCACGCGCTCTATGTGGATTTCAGCGACGTGGGCTGGAACGACTGGATCGTGGCCCCCCCGGGCTACCAGGCCTTTTACTGCCACGGGGACTGCCCCTTCCCTTTGGCCGACCACCTCAACTCCACCAACCACGCCATCGTGCAAACCCTGGTGAACTCCGTGAACGGCAGCATCCCCAAGGCCTGCTGCGTGCCCACGGAGCTGAGCGCCATCTCCATGCTCTACCTGGACGAGTATGACAAAGTGGTCCTGAAAAACTACCAGGAGATGGTGGTGGAGGGGTGCGGGTGCCGTTAAAAACCCTGACCCCCCCCCCCTACCCCCCCAGGACTGCTTGTTCCAGCTGGCCAAAGATCTAAACTAAACGTTCACCTTGACCTTATTTATGACTTTACGTGCAAATGGTTTGACAATAATGATCCTATATTTTGACAAAATATATTTATAACGACATATTAAAAGAAAGGAAAAAAAAAAAATAAAGCGAGTCATTATTTTAAAGGTAAAGGCGTCTCCTGTGTCTGGCGCCTCACGGGGACGGGGCTCGGAGCAGGAGCGAGTGGAAAGGATCGTTGTTCATTTTAAATAGTCTCCTTCGGGTTGTTGGCAGCGGGGTGCGGGGGAAACCCCGGGAACTCGGGCTTGTCAGCTCCGGAGTGACACTGGATTTGCTAACAGCGTTTGCAAAACTGCATGTGAAAAGCGGGGCGGAGTTACCTGAGGGGTTATGCTAAACCGGCGGGGAGTTTGATGCCCCCCCCCCCCCAGTGTTAAAAGCGATTCGCATTTTGTTCTGGAGGGGGGTGGGGAAGGAAAAGGGGGAGGGGGAGGCGGTTATGGTGATTTTCTTGGAAGGGTTGTATGAGCCTTTGAAGACCAACTCTCCCAATTACAACCCCCCCCCCCCCAAACCTCTGAAGCAGTTCCCTGTGGGTTATGCTACCCCCCACCTGCGGCTGTTCCTGCCCCAGGGCTGCGCAGCAGGGGAGGGGGGGGGGATGCATTTAAAACTCTCGGGTTCGCAGGAGTGCACGCGCGGGGGGGGCGTATCTGGGGTTGCTGCCGCTTTGACTCCAGGGGATTCCCCCCACCCGGCTCCGGCGGGGTTTTCTTTGCCAGCTCGGGTCAGTTGGCAGCAGGCCGAGCGGGGGAGGTATCCTCGGGGAAAGGGAACNGGGGCGCTTTTGTTCTCCAGCCGGCCGAAGCGGGCAGCTGAGTGGAAAGCAACCAGCCCAGCCGTGGCCAGGCTGCCAACCCCTCAGCTCCCCGGGGAGGGCAGGTGGAGAGGCCAGATCAGAGCCGCGAGCAGGCCAGGGCGAGCGCGCTGGAAAACGCCCCGCGAAGAGGTGCTCCCCCCCCCCGGCCCCCCCTTTGCTTTCAGCGTCTGGGTCGATCGGGCCCTGCCCCCCCCCCCGGCGGTGCCCGCTTCCCAGCAGCTCCCAGGACTTGAACTAATTCCCCCCCAGGCGCGGGTCCCACTCGCTGCTCAGCTGCTCCCGCTCCCCCGGGCCTGGCTGGCGGCTTGTCAGGACCGGAGAACGCGGCTTGTTTGTGCAGCCGGGGCTGGGGAATTGAGCGTGAAATCCTGCGAATTGCATGTAGCTCGTTAGCGGCCCCGGCCCTTCGTGCGGCTTGGAAAGCGAGGGGCAGCGCCCCCCTTAACCCTTGCAAGCCCCGCTCGCCGCTCGGGCCAAGCCCCGGGGGATTCGGCACCGCCCCGGACTAACACCCCGCGATCAGGGCTAGCAGAGGGAGGCGCGGGACCAGCCCATCCAGATGCTTTGCACCTTCTCCCCCCGCCAAGCCAGCTCCCGCCAGCGCGCAGACACACCGGCCGAGCCGCTGCAGCGATCGCTTGGATCTGGGGGGGGATTAAACCGCCCCCCGCCAGCCCTGCACCCAGCCCGGACCGGAGCGTGCAGCCATCGCTCCTTGGTACCAGCCAACAGCCCCGGGCAGGTGAGGGGGCGCTGCCCATTAGCAGCTCCCCGGTCCTGCAGCGGCTTTCCCCGCTAGCCAGCCTGGCCCGGTCCCCTGCAGCCCAAACAGGGAGACACTGGCTCCCGCAGGCGTGGGGCGGGGAGGGGGAGCTCCCCGGGCTCGCTGCGAGCCAGGACGCGGCGCTGGGCTCCAGGAGGCTCTTTTTGGTCCCCCCCCCCCATTCCTGTCTTGAGCCGGGAGATCTATGGCCCGGGGCGGCGGCGACCTGCTGCCTGCGCTTTGATGGCTGCGGCGGAGCAGGCCGGGCCCTGCCCAAGAAAGAATTTCATTTGGAAGTGGCAGAAGCTCCCGGGGGAAGCGCCTTGCAGCTGTCTGACAGGGGCAATTACAGCCCGCTCCACTGATCTGCGCCGCTGGAGATAACCCCGGCTGGGCCGGGCCGGGCCCCCGGGGGAATTGCCTCCAGAGCCGGCCCAGGAGCAGCAGCAAAGCGGGCACCATGCAGGACAAACCCAGCTTGGCAAGAGAGAGCTTCGGGGGGGGTGTTGCACTGGTTTTAAAATTCCCTATCACTGTTGTTGTTTTTTTAAAAATGCTTTTTTTAGGCCCACACTTATCCACCTGCTGAACCTCCCTAGGGCCGGTTGTCCTGGGAGAATGGCAGGCCAGGGGAATGAATGCTCCCCCAGTAAAGTTAAGCAGCACCCAGCCTTTGCAGCATGGGGAGGGGACTTAGGGGGTTAACATGGGAAGGGTTATAAAAACCAGTCTGCGTTCGGGTTGGTTTTGCATTTAACTGGCGCAAACGAGGGCTTTGGGCCTGCACCGGATGGTGCACCTGCTTCATCTCACAGGTGGGGAGCACGCCCAGGGAGGCCGCTCAGGGAGCACGCCCAGGGAAGCGCCCAATTACGCACCGAACTTGTTATGCCTTTTGCAGCCCTTTATTTCTAGTGGGTTTCCCTTGGTCTCTCTCCTGCCCTAGCATTGCCCTGCAATGGTTGGGTTGCAAAACCTTCAAGGGCATGTTTGCCCCACACACTGTTATAACAAGCATAGCCAGAGAGCCATGAAGCATTTTTAGACTTACTGCACAACGTGTATTATAAACACCTAGCGGATTTTAATGCATAATATGTGGGTGAATTCCAATATCTATCTATCTGTCTGACAAGGCGGGTGAGGTCATTTCTTTCATTGGACCAACTTCTGTTGGTGAGAGCGAGAGACAAGCTTTCCAGCTTCCGCAAGTGCTCTTCTGGTCTGGCAAGAGCTCTGTGTGGCTTGAAAGCTTGTCCCACTCACCAACAGAAGTTGGTCCAATAAAAGATATCGCCTCACCCACCTTGTCTGTCTAATATCCTGGGATCAACACGGCTACAATAGCACTACATGTCTGTCTATCATAGATATAGGAAAACAATCCAACAATCCAAAGTTGTGTCTGAAGAGAGCAGGGATCCTGAAAAAAGGCTGCAGGATGAGGGCCTATGTTAGCGTAAGATATTTCAGGCCCGCCTTGTACCACTGATGCCAGTGGAAATGTCATTCACGTCAATGTGATACAGGTAGGGTGACCAGATGTCCCGATTTTATAGGGTCAGTCCTGATTTTTGGGTCTTTTTCTTATATAGGCTCCTATTACCCCTCACCCCCGTCCCGATTTTTCACACTTGCTGTCACCCTAGAAGTGCCGTTGCTGGTGATCAGAACAATGTTACCTGGCTAAAGGACACTGCTTCGTACAGGGGATTGTGAATTACACTCCGGTGCAGGGAGACCCAGGTTTTTAAGAGGAATTTAAATGGAAGATTATTACACTATTTTAGGCACATATAAGGAGATATCCCTATCTAATAGAGCTGGAAGGGACCCTGAAGGGTCATCGAGTCCAGCCCCCTGCCTTCACTAGCAGGACCAAGGACTGATTTTTGCCCCAGATCCCTAAGTGGCCCCCTTAAGGATTGAACTTACAACCCTGGGTTTAACAGGCCAATGCTCAAACCACTGAGCTATCCCTCCCTCCGGGCACATGTTTAGCACAACACAAATGGGTTTCGACCCTGCTCTCCTTGAAGTTAGTGCAACGGCTTCTGCTGAGTACTCCCTGTCGTAGACATGCTGCTTTAACTTCATCTTAGCTAATTAACAATAGGCACTAACCTTGCTCACATCGGTTGAGAGATGCTGGAGTGCTATTTGGACCGTAAGCACTTACTCCGTGTTAGCGTTATCTGCAAGTATAACGTTTTTCATATGTATCTGTTGTGAGCCTGTCATAAAGCCCACGGATCTGGGGTGTATTTTCTGCAGATCTGACTTACTTCATAGTGATTGAATGCTTTCTTTATGATGGCTAGCAGAGCAAGGCCTCGACTTTGAGTGGATTTAATTCAGGGACTTGAATAGCATGAGGCTCTGAGAGAATTTATAGCAAATTTAATCCTCCTCATCCTCCCCAAAATGCAATGATTCGAACTGAAGTTTGAAAAAAAGAGGCGGAAGTGGAGGCTGATTATTGATTCAAACAGTCCGGAGCACTATTCAGGGGATTGTTTTTTGGCTTCTCCCGGTAGCTGAAATGCAGGGTATTGAATAGTACAAAGAGAGAGCCCCTGCTACAAATGGTCGGGGCTCTCTCTTTACTCTGTGTTTGGGCCTAACACAACAGGGCCTTGATTTTTGACGGGGCCTGTAAGCATTATTGAAATGCAATAATGACAGGAACGAGCTGGACGGCCCCTCCATTGCGTGCGCTGTTCTCCTCTTTATAGCAAGTGGGGATAACGAGGGGAGGACAGACCTCACAGAGGCTAATAATCCTGCATGATTTCAACTGAGTTGTCAATAGTGATTTTAAGGCCTGTCCACGGTGAGCTCTGCCTGGCTCTCCTCAGTGCTCTCCTCTTGCAGAACAGTTTATGGGGTGAGGGAGGGAGGGGTCAGTCTGACCGTCCTTAACTCATGCTTATTCAAAGGGGAGGGATCTGAGAGGTTATGGGCAAGAGTCTGAGCTGCCATAGGGAAATAAGACTTCAAACCTGACTGCCATGAGATGGATCTCCTCCTTCTTGCGGCTCCCCCATCCTCCACTGTGTCAATGGCTCAACCCCTTTCAGCACTCAGCCTCTTGCTTAGGGTTGCCAACCCTCCAGGATCGTCCTGGAGTCTCCAGGAATTAAAGGCTAATCTTTAATTATCGATTATATCATGCGATGAACCCTCCAGGAATATGTCCAACCAAAACTGCCAACCCTACTCTGACTATATTGCCACTGTAGAACCTTCACAGATCAAGTTCTCCTGGTTTTCAGGCCCCTTAGAACTTTTTGGCAGATTTTTTTTTGCATGCAAAAATTTGCCTGCAAGTCAAATTTCCCAGCATAGTTTTAGGAAAAGATACCGCAATTGCTATGTAGCAACTGAGGAGAACTCGTCACACAGCCGGGCTTCGCTTGTGTCTCCTACCTAAAGGGAATGAGGCTTTGTAAATTAGTTTCACCAATGTAAATTTGTTTGAAGAGAAATGCAGAGGTTTGCACATTACTATACAGGGAGGGACGCTCAGACTGTCCAACAGAACTAGCAGATGCTGGTTTGGGCTCTTTTCATTTTCTCTGCAACACTGAAACAACCGATTTTGTTTTTTCCTGGTATTTATTAGCATGCTTCAGCTGTGATGGCTTGAAAAATCGACTTCTTCAAGTAACCATCGCTTTGTGCTCTTTATTTTACGTTAGTAATTGTGTTACGGTAATGCCTGGAGTCCCCAGCTAAAATTGGGACCCCTTTTTGTTAGGTGTTGTACAAACACATAGTAAGACACAGGCCATGTCTCCAAAGAGCTTACACGCTAATCAATAAGACAAAGTGTGGGCAAAAGGAAGTATTATCACCCCATCTTACAGCTGGGAAACTGAGGCATAGAGAGATGAAGTGACTTTGCCAGAGTCACACNCTGTCTCCAAAGAGCTTACACGCTAATCAATAAGACAAAGTGTGGGCAAAAGGAAGTGTTTTCATCCCATCTTACAGCTGGGAAACTGAGGCATAGAGAGATGAAGTGACTTTGCCAGAGTCACACTAGGAGATTTTGGCAGAGTCAGAAATTGAATCCTGAGCTCCCAAACCCCAGTGCAGTGGCTCAGCTGCAAGATCATGCTTTGTTCTTGAATCTCCCCTTTTGATGATTCACAAACTTAACCTCAAAATAACTGGATTTCCATGTAAAATAAAGGCAGTTGAAATTGCATCACATTTTGCTCTTTCATTTTCATGTGCAGATGTGGTCGTGGGAAGGGTCTTCAAATGGGGCCCGTAAGTTGTATCCTTCCATGTTTCTTTCCCCTTGAAGTATGCCATGTTCTGGATTCTGAGGATCAAACAGGATTCCCAATAATCTTTTTATTGCATATCATGGGCAAGAAAATGGACTGTGTCTTGCATTCTTGGAGGTTCATCCATACTCGTTCTAACACTCACTATTTCAGGAGAACCATCTCCACAATTTGATTATAGGCTGGGAGGTATTCCCTTGTTACATATATATCTAGTTGAGGCATCATCCTACAACTAACAAAATACACTTGTATATGAGACACTGATGGCCGAAGGAAAGTTTTGAACAACTAAAAGTCAACACCCGTAGGATTTTGCAACAGAAAGGCACCCTGACCGGATGGCTTTCCCAGTAATGTCTCAGAGAGGTGAGGAAAGCTGGTTCTAACTACCCATACAGATCCATTTATACACTTACCATGTGGACAGGAGAAGGGTCATATTTATATAAACTCACATGCACAGTGGGTTGGCTGTAATATATACTTCATGCACTACCTCCAGATCCTCCTCCTCTCAGATGGTGGCACAGGCCACATTTATGAATTTGGCTTCTCCTGCCTTTTTTTTTGTTCAAACCACACCTCTTTCTGGGGCTCCACCATCCCATAGGCAGAAGTCATGCAGATCCAGTCTTGCACACCCTGTAGCAGATACAGGAAATGGATGGAAAATGCAGATATGTCTCTCACATGCTGACGCTATTCCAAATTCAGGAGATGAACGGGGCAGGTCTGAGGTTACACTGGGGTTCTTACCAAGGTTAACTTACGCTGCTGAGAAAAGCAGCAACTGGAAAATTAAACATTTGATGGATATGCCTAAACACGGTACTTTGTATCTTAAATTTGGGATCCCAGTGGCCTGGTCAGCTCCAGTTGCTCTACAACACACACATCCTTGAGTCTGTGTGGCCTCTTCAGGGATATCCGAGGGCCACCCTACCACCTTCTCTCCCCAGGGTGAGCTGCCTGGCAGAACCACGGTTCCTCCAGTCCTTTTGGGTTTCAGGAGGGTCAGGGAGCCGACATAAGGTAACACTCCACCTCTGTTGTCAGCCAGGAGCTACAACGAAGCAGAGGGAGCGATACTAGTCTATAATCTCGAGCGCAGGAGCTGAGGAATTCTCTGCAGTTCCCACTGTACATTAGGGCTTATGCTTTTGGGTTCTCACTGAACCATTCCCACAGCTGTTGTAATACTGTTTTCACAGGAGAAAGGGAAGAAAGGCATTAGCTCATTCTTGTTTTAGCTTTGGCCTTTCTTCATTAGATAATCTCACCCTTAAGTGATTTAGTTCTGTAACACGAATTACTCTTCTCCTGGTTGAAATGCGACCACAAACCCCTTGTCAGTTACAACGTAAGTCAGCCCAGAGTCCCACAGGCAAAAAGCAAGTGCTTTTTCAACTAATCCACTTGTCCCTCACCTCTCCCTCTAGTAACATGAGATTATATGTTATGAAGTAATAACTTGAAACAGTCTGCACTGTTTTACATATTAAATTATATGGAGGACAGTAGGCACTTGACGTTGCTTTTATTGGCTTTGTTCGTTTTGTCTAAACTGTAATGAACACCTGTTATTTAATACTAAAATAAGTAAAATCCTTCATGCCGAGATTAGCTAAGGCATGCTAAATTGATTATAGATCTTGTTTTGGGGGGAGGGGAGAAAGGAAGGGCCTGTATGAACAGAGTCTAATAATGGATAGAACCTGAAAATCTTTGAGGGTTTGCTGAACTGTGCCATGTTAAGTTTATATTGTTCCAGTTTTTTAATCAAAATGTGCGGTACCAAGTTAAATGCCTTACAGAAGTCTAAGTATATTACATCAACACTATTACCTTTATTAACCAAACTTGTAATCTCATAAAAAAAAAACATTAAGTAGTTTGACAGGATCTATTTCTATACACCCATGTTGATGTGCATTAATTATATTACCCTGGTTTAGTTCTCTGTTAATCAAGTCCCATACCAGTCGCTTCATTATCTTGCCCGGGATCGATGTCAGACTGACAGGCCTGTAATTATCCTGCTATCCTGTTTACCCTTTTTAAAAATTGGCACAATATTAGCTGTCTTCTGGAACTTCCTCAGTGCTCCAAGACTTACTGAAATTCAACATTAACCGTCCAACAAGCCCCACAGCCAACTCTTTAAAATTCTTGGGTGCAAGGTATCTGGACCAATACAATTGTGAGTATCCTTTTTGATCCTAATATATTTAAAACATTCCTTGTTATTGTCCTTAATTCTTCTGGCCATAGATTTATCCGTGTGTCCCTTGGCTTCCCTTATCAACTTTCTACAATTCCTAACTTCAGATTTATATTCATTACTATCAGCTTCCCCTTTCTTCCATTTGTTATATTTTATTTTTTACTGGTGCCTTCACTTTCCCTCTAAACCAGGTCAATTTTTTAACCAGCACAACTGATTGTAATGATATGTTTATTTGTAATATATGATTCAGCCATTAGAAATCTCTATGTGATGCATAGAGTTGCAGATATGGTTCGGCCCTGGTTAACAAGGGGGACAAAGCTGGAACTCGATCTGGGTGTGGAAGCCTGTTTGTTCATAGCTGTTCTCTTTCATAAATGCCTCTTGTTGCAAATGGACTCTGATTTCATATATCATGCCATTGATGAAGGGTCTCATAACACAGGGAGTCAGTCAGACCTGGCACGAGTCTCTTGCTTTGTCCACCACACTGTGCTGCCTCTCATGCTATTCAGCTGCCCCTTCTTGTGGCCAGCGGTCATGCTGGCTGCTTAGCAGATGACCTGTTCAGTCAGAGGTAAACCAGCTGGAAGGGGCTTTGCCTTAGGCCTATCAGTGGTAGCCCGAGCATCACTGCCTACTCCAGTTGTGAACTTGTGCTGGGGTGTGAGCATGGGGGGGACGAGACTCTGTTGATTTCTGGTTTTGGAAAGGTGGGACAGATCCTGTAATATTTGGGGTGAGTTGGTGGGACAATGTTTTGCAAGCCTGGCAGGAACTGGTGAGGCCCTGTGTGGAGGGCCATTGTGAGGCCCAGTGCACTAGGGAAGCACTGCACTGGGCCCTATGGGGGGCTGCCAGCAGAGCTGGCATGGACCTCTCGATGTTTCGGAAAGGGTCTCCACGCCAGCCAAGCGCATGCCGGTGCAGAGGGTGGAGTGGGAGTGGGCAAGGGATCTGCTCTGAAGGGATCCCACATGACAGGATCCAGAGCCCTGGGCTGGGGGATTTTATCGCCTCCGCCCCCGTCCCGCCTCACCCACACAGTGCCCAGTTATGCAGAGGGGTGGAGTGACATTCACAAACAGCTACATGGACTCCGGCCACCCTGAGGAGGTAGCTGCCCCCAGGCCAGTGCCCTTCCTGCTGTGCATGGAGGAGAGAGGATTTTCTCCTTTACATTCCTGTGTGTGTGTTTTTTAAAGGGGAAGACTAAACGCCCTCATTAGGCTGGTCTGAGGAATTACGGTGCCCTGAGAGCATTGGGCCTGCACTGGGGAGGAGCCGTGCTTTGCCCAGGGCCGGCTCCAGGCACCAGCTTAACAAGCAGGTGCTTGGGGCGGCCGCTCGGGAGAGGGGCGGCACGTCCAGGTATTCGGTGGCAATTCGGCGGAGGGTCCCTCACTCCCGCTCAGAGCGAAGGACCTCCCGCCGAACTGCCGCCGCAGATCGCGACCGCGACTTTTTTTTTTTTTTTTTTTTTTGGCTGCCTAGAGCAGCAAAAACCCTGGAGCTGGCGCTGGCTTTGCCCTGTGCTGGTACCAGCGCGTCCTGGCCGGGGACCGAATTAGTCCACAGACAAACCAAACATCTAGCCCCACATTCGGCTGCCGGGTTCCCATGGCGTGGTGGTCTATTTACCTCAGTACCTGAGCGAAGAGTTCAGCCCTTAGAATTTGCCTTGCAATAGATTCTGCGCATTCCACGCATCCTAATACTGAGCTGAATTTTGTTGGTCTTAGTTCCTATAACCAGGCTGGATCTCCATCTGCGGAGCCTCAGTGGGTGGCCAACACCATGTCCCTGAGGGCCTGATTCAAAGGCCATTGGAGTCTGTGGGAGTCTTTCTGTTGATTTAAATCGACCCAGGATCAGGTCCTTCCTGAGAAGGGGCTGCGAGACAGATGCTAACCCATCTCGTTTCTGTAGCTACTGAAGCAGTAACAGGTATTTCTAGGTATTCTTTTAAGAGCCTTCATATAGATAAATCTTATGTAGCTTCTATTTACTCTGCTATTTAAAGGCATCCATGGACAGGCACAGCAGTGCTCCTGGAAAGACAATTAATAAGCTGGCCTCTGCCCCAGTCATAGACGATCCCAAAGGATCGTTTGCAAAATTAGTATTTTTCATTTGATTAGCTGTTGTTATCGGCCAAAAGACATAAAAAAATGTTTGGGGCATAGTATTTGCCTGTGAAAAATGTTTTTTGCAATATACTCAGCAAAAGGTGGAAGAATGCTGAAGTAACAAGATGAGTTTCCACCAGGGCTGCCAAAGACAAGCGGCCAAGTCACTTAATGTCTGTATTCCTCAGTTTTCCCACCTGCAAAAGTGGGCCAGTAATGCTCAGCACCGTGTTAAAATACTGGCAATAATGGGTATAGCAGGGGCGGATTAATAATTTTGCCGCCCCTAGGCCCTGAAATAATTGGCGCCGCTGGCCCCGGCCCGACTTCACCCTTTTCCTTCCCCCATTCCATCCCCTTCCCCAAAGTCCCGCCCCCGCTCCGCCCCCTCCCCCCCCCCCTTTGATCCCTTCCCCCAATTCCCGCCCCAGCCCCGCCTCTTCCCCAGCACGCCGCGTTCCCCCTCCTCCCCCCTCCCTCCGCTGGGAGGGAGGGGAGAGAAACAGGAAGTGGCGGCGCGGTCGTGGAGGAGGCAGCTGGAGCAGGGGAACTTCTCCGTGGATGCTCAAATTTGCTGCCCCTGCAAATTTGCCGCCCTAGGCCTAGGCCTTGTCGGCCCAGGCGATAATACGCCGCTGGGGTATAGTAATAAATCGTGCTTTTCAAAGTGCTTTGAGATCTGCAGACGAAAAGGACCAGCGATGCTATAAGTGTTTTTAATATTATTTTACTGATTCCAGTTAAGCAAACTTGGCCCAGGTGATTGTTAACGACATCAGTCAAATTCAGTACCCTGTTGTCATTAGCCAGATATGTGCTCCGCGGACTGCAGCTCCAACGGGGCCACCTGGGAAACCCATCATGAATAGCACGCAGAACCTCGCTCCCGAGCAATGGAACAAACTCCGTCATCCCCTGGGCAGGGCTTCGCAGCAGGAATGTGCAAACACAGGTGTGTAGTTTTCATGAGATTTAAATAAGGTTGGAGCTATTCGGGAATCCAATCTGGTTTTGGTTAGGAGTGTCTCCTGCAAGCTGGAGGATGGGTTCATGCTGCCCATGTGCAGCTGTGTGCTTGCTGCAATGTTAATTGCCTTTGTGGTATCTATAGAAGAACAATAATAAAAAACCAGATCCAAGTAAGCGGAGATATGTAGGCTGTAGTCTAATCAAATATTGATCCTAAGCCTATATTCTGCACCCTTCCTTATGGTGAGTAGGAGTGATTTCACGGCTCACATCACACAATCTGTCCCTCTGTGTTTTGTATTATTCAGCATGTAATTGGTACTAAACAGCTTTGTTACAGCAACTTTATATGGCTGAGGGTTTGTTTTTTTTAAAGCGGGAGATTTTTATGTGACTGAAATGTGTTAATGTGCCTGTAAAATGAAGTCAAACACAACTGAAAGTTGTTTTGAATGCAGATGGGACCAATAGAGGGCCCAGCCCAAAGCCCATTGGAGTGTACGGAAAGACCCTTGATATGGCCCGGTCCAAAGCCCATTGGAGTCTATGGAAAGACCCCTGATATGGCCCGGTCCAAAGCATATTGGAGTCTATGGAAAGACCCCCTGATATGGCCCGGTCCAAAGCCCATTAGAGTATATGGAAAGACCCCCCGATATGAACCAGTCCAAAGCCCATTGGAGTGTATGGAAAGACCCCTGATATGGCCTGGTCCAAAGCCCATTGGAGTGTATGGAAAGACCCCTGATATGGCCTGGTCCAAAGCCCATTGGAGTGTACAGAAAGACCCCTGATATGGCCCGGTCCAAAACCCATTGGAGTCTATGGAAAGACCCCTGATATGGCCCGGTCCAAAGCCCATTGGAGTCTATGGAAAGACCCCCTTATATGGCCCGGTCCAAGGCCCACTGGAGTGTATGGAAAGACCCCTGATATGGCCCGGTCCAAAGCATATTGGAGTCTAAGGAAAGACACCCCCCCAATATGAACCAGTCCATGGCCCATTGGAGTGTATGGAAAGACCCTTGATATGACCCAGTCCAAAGCATATTGGAAAGACCCCCCCCCCCAATATGAACCAGTCCAAAGCCTGTTGATGGAAAGACCCGTCAGTGAGTTTTGAGATCAAACCCCTGACATGCTTTTTGAATCAGTTTAAGCCCTTAATGAAAACGTGACTTTGAGCTGAAACAGGCTGGATCTTCTCTGTTTACAGGAAATGTTTTCAGTAAAGCCATTGCCATGTGCGAAGAGTCCCAGCTTCCAGGTCCATTTTTACTCACACAGCCCCCCAGGTTCTCCCTTTTTCGAGTAGCTAGGACGGGATGTTTCCAAAGTTAGCACATGGGGGACTGGCCTGGGCTGGTTCTGATTTGTAAAGCAAGGATCTTATTCCAAAATGAATTCAAACTCTGCCCTGGAGTGATGAATTCCCCGGAGGCGAAGGAAATGTCTGTTGCTTGGTTTTGCTTTGCTGCCATCCAAGGCACACTGATGGCTACTCAGGCTCTCTCTGTTCTTTGCAGTTCCCCACTTTGGACCGCTTGTGCATTCCCCTCTTCCAGTCGGGCAGATGAGTGCTCCATTCATCCCTTACATTCCTCTGGCAGAACACACTCTCCAGATCTCCAGTGGCAGAAAGTTTGCCAACAGTAGGGATGTGGCGGAGTACGATTCTGCAACCCGCCCCGCTGTGCCAGGGGACTGGAGCAAGCTGGAGCAGCCCCAAAGGGTACGTCTACACTGCACACTAAGACCAGGCTCTGACTCAGGTTTGAGTCCAAATTCCCCTTCTAGCCACACAGAAATCAGTCCGACTCAGGTCAGCAAGTACTCAGGACTTAGGACCCTGCTAAAGGGGTGGGTCAGAGCCTGAGTCCCGCTGAGCCTTGGGTCCGCCCCCTGTCGTTTTGCAGTGTGGATGCAGAGCAAGCTGCAGTCCTGAGTCCGAAACAACGGTGTAGTGGGGCCGGCTCTCTGTGAAACCATGTACTGGCACTATTGCCGCATGGCGCATGCCTTTTTGAGGTCGCACCGCACGGAGGATGCCATTTTAGAACGTGCTGGCAGGAGCATTCCGGCAAATGCCCATTCAGGACTACCCCACGGGTCAGAAGGTCTGCGTAGTGCAGTATAGACACGTTAGCACTGCTGCGTCGGGCAGTGCGGAACAGGGTCCAGCAATTGTAAACCCAGGTTTATAATGTAGTGTGGACACTCAAGCGGTGGCTTGGATACATGGAGTCCCACAGGCCCGGGTCCCACCAACCCGAGTTCACAATGCAGGATAGATGTATCCGAAGTGGGCAGAGCCAGCCCAGGAGAGGGTGTGGCCAGGCCTGTCAGGAGCTGTGTTGATTCAGTGCCTTCCTTGGGCAGCCTCCACTCTCCTGGGGAACCCTGGGCTGATATTCTTTTAAAGCTACCTTCTCTAGCGAAACAGCGGTGGGGGGCAGCCACAGTGCCACCCTCCCCACAGGGAGAATCCCCCACGGGGTCAGTTCATTCCCTGGCTGCTCCCACAGGAGGACACCCATAAATTGTAGCTCCTGCATCTGACTCCTGTGATGTTCTGCCCACCTGCCCTCACCTGTGCCACAGTAGCAGAGACGTGCTGGGGGAGCTTTGCTCCTGCTGGCGGTTCCCTTGGAGCTTTGGGATCTCTGGGATAAGACGTTGTCCTGTGATCTTGGCCACTTGTGGCTTTTAAGAAGTCCAGCACCGTTCTTGCAGGGATGTTAGCCTCAGGCTCCTGGCTAGACTTCAGCTGGGGGATTCCAAGGGGCCAATGTCATCTTTGGTAAAACTTCATTGACCTCAACATAGTTACACCAAGGATAAACTATGCCAGCTCGTGTGCCAGGACTCATGAAACTGGATGGTCACATATGTTATAACCTGATTGTGGTCACAGGTCATCTACCTACTCATGCCATATCACACCTTGGTAAGTCCTGGGTGACTTCTCATCTCCATCAGGAGTCAGGACTGACACGTACAACCTCCCGTAAGGTGGAAAGGTCACATACTGATGTGATTGACTCCATCTGCAGCAATGTGTTGGGTGAAGCTAATGTGGCTTGAAAGCAATGTGTTCACGGATTGAGCAATATGCGATGGATGCTTGCTTGGCTTCTTTCTCTGGCAACGCCCATAAAATGAACTTGTGACAAAGAATCTGAGAGCAGAAATTATTTGACAGACCATGGGATTGCATGGGAAACCTTCCCTTTCCCCTACTAGCCAAAGCATCGAGAGTCCTTGAATAGCAGATTTGTCTAGCTGATATCTCAGGAATTGGTTATCCATGGAGAGGACAATTTGGTAGGGATAACACCATCCTCTGATGTTGAGCCCCACTCCCCCTGGTGTCTTTCCAATGGATGAAATGTACTTGTAGGGCGACAGAGGCTCTGTGAATGGAGATGAATAAGATCTTGGAAGAGAAAATGATTTTTGAACCCATTTTCATTGTGCTTTATTAACAGGCTCCGTAACCCAGTGGGGAGGGTATTTTTATAGGAGCTCCTCTGTACAGATCTGCAGAGGATATGAGTCCATTACAGCTCTACTTAGGGAGCCTTGGGTCTCTAGCTCAATCTGTAGCAACTCCTACTTTCGGATCTGGAGGTCCCCTGGCAGTCACAGATACACACGCCTTCCCCTTCACACATGGAAAAATCCCGGCTGTTGAATGAAATACGGAGAACGCTACAGAATGGAGCTGTTTGCTGACTGCATAATATCCAGTGGGTATTACCCAGGGATCCTTCTGAATGGCGCTCAGCAATCCTCCGATCTGCCATTACTTGCCACGGGGAGGAATTTCTTGTGGTAAAGATGTCACTGTCTGTGATCTGCAGTCCTGCAAAATCCAGCTTTAGCTATGAGCTACCCAGACAAATGGCATGCTGCACTGTTAGCAGGTCTAGTGGTGCTCTAGCAAACAGCCATGAGTGCAAGCATGCATGCTAAAGACACAAAAGGCCAGATCCTCAGCTGGTGTGACTGAAAGTGGCTCCATAGACTTCAATGGAGCTATGCCAAGGTACACTAGTTGTAGGTCAGATTAGTGTTCTGGGCACGAATATCTTTCCCAGAATGTTGGAAAGGGGCTCCATGCACCTGCAGATGAAAGGACATGGCATCTCTGGGCCGGATTAACTTTGAAAATTTATAAATAGCTTCTGGGGCCATGTAAAGTTTTGGCTCAGGTGACTCAGCATTAGTGTAACATGGTGGGCGAAGATGAGTAATCTAATGAAGTCTCCAGCCTGAGCTGCTCTCTGCAAAATACACCTGCACATCTTGGCATAATTGGCCCTGCGGCCTGGCAGAATTTTCTGCTGAATATTTTGGCTGGATCCAGGACCTTGTGCGGCTTTTGTGGCATGGAAACTGCATATAATTTCTGCTGACTAGAACCCTATATATCAAGTTGACAGTTTCGGGACATTATAAGACCATTTAGTGCTTTCTCGCTCAAAATGAGTCAAAACCAGAATGTAATTATTTAATGATTATTTGACAAACCGTGCAGTAAGAACACGATTAAAAAAAATAAATACCCCAAACCTATTATTCCAGCAAGCGACCGAAAATGAAAAGTCAACCGTTACTCTCGAGCAAAATGCAAAGCAGGGCACAGGTGTCACAAACTGATAGGGGGTATTCGGGTGTGTCTGCGTCGCCCACAATTTACTGCGCTCATTTATTTGTTCGAAAGGGTCTATGGGTCTGATCCTCCTCTCACCCACACTGATGTAATTCCATCGACTTCAGCAGAGTTGCTCCAGAGAAGAGTCACCTCCCAAATGTTGCCTCTTCTCCCAGAAATCTCGGCTAACTTGCCACGGAACACTAGCTGTTCCAATGGTAGAAAATCACTTGTTAGGTTTGGCCAGCTGAGCAAAGTTGGTCTTGAGTCAGTCATCGGCAGGAGGCAGATGCATTTACAGGCCAGTTGCAGGAGGACCAAAGAGACTAGACGGATCTGGCTTTTACAGTCTCGTTTCTTCTGTTTCCCCAAGAGACATAAGTCCTGTGCCTGGAGAAATTTCCATATGGCATATGCCTCAGAAACTGCCCTGTGTGTATCTGCATCCAAAATGGGCTTAAGCTTTCATAGACCCAGGAGAAGGCCAGTGTTAGTATGACAGGTGTCACGGAGTCATCGGGCGATGCTCTGGAACTACTCCATATGAAGCCAGTCAGGACTCTGGGGGAGCCTCCTCTCTCTGAGCATACTGTCTCCAGGGCAAGAAGCTTACACAGCTTCGACCTTCCTGGGTCTGATCTCGGAGCATTCAGCATCCCCTTTTCTCACTGGGCCCTGCACCCTGAACTCCACAGTCAGACGTGACTCTCAGCCAGCCAGTAAAACAGAAGGTTTATTAGACGACAGGAACACAGTCCAAAACACAGCTTGTAGGTACAGAGAACAGGACCCCTCAGTCAGGCCCATCTTGGGGCCAGGGAGGCCAGAGCCCCGCCTGGCCCCCCTCCACTTCCCCAGCCAGCTCCAAACTGAAACTCTCCAGCCCCTCCTCTGGCCTTTGTCTCTTTCCCAGGCCAGGAGGTCACCTGATTTCTTTGTTCTCCAACACCTTCAGTTGGCACCTTTGCAGAGGAGGGGCCCAGGCCATCAGTTGCCAGGAGACAGGGTGTCGGCCATTCTCTGTGCAGACAGCGTCACACTAGCCCTCTAGGGCTCTGCAACAATCACACATCCTTATCCCACCACCTAGATACTTAAGAACTGCATAGGGGAAACCGAGGCACCCACACAGTATTCAGAGAAAACATTAAGAACATTCCCACTTTGTCACAACAGGATCCCGGGGGTGCAGCCTGGGACTGCTGTGCTCCCTTAACTCTCCAGCCTGGGCTGTCTCTCACAATGCTTTGCTAGTGACAAGCAGCAAACCCCTCTAGGCACTGTTATCACTCAGCATGCGGAGCCCCACACCCAGCTGGATTGCATGAATGCTCCCAGAGCCACTCACAAATCATGCAGAGAAAGGCACCAGCCAAATCCCCCCAGCTCCGAGCCTTGTACTTCAGGAATATACCGTCCTGCACTGCTCAAGACCCTTTCTTGAGCAATGCAAGTTTATTAATTAGTTCACCACTTCAGCAATGGAAAGTGAATATACACCAGCCTTTGTAACCTGAGCAGATTCACCAAACACGTTGGGCAAATTCACTGGTGAAGATAAATAGTGAAACAAGTCTATTGATTGCAAAAGATAGATTTTAAGTGATAGGCAAAAAGTCAGCGTGGTTACCAAAATAAAATAAAATATAAGCACGCAGTCTAAACCTTAACCCTTATCACACTAGATAGTATTTAGATCAAGCAATGTTATCACCCCACTGGATCTTACAGTCCTTAATATAGAGCTTTGTCTCTTAAACCTGGGCCAGTCTCCTCTGTTGGAGTCTTCAGTCTTCTGAGCGTCCTTGTTGCTTGCAGCATAGGTGGGGGGAGGAGAAAAGGCCAAGCCTGGGGCCCCTGAGTTCTGTTTTATACCCTTAGTCCGTGTGCTTGGAGAACACAAGTCCAGGCATGTCTGGGGGTCACTGCTGAGTCACCAGGTGAAGGAATACCCCCGGCGTGTCTCCTGTGAGTGAGTCACGGAATTGTAACTCCTCTGCTGGACAATGCCTGGTGATGTCTGTGGAGCACCCACCTGGGTTACCTCTTCTCTTGTCATTGCCTCTGGAGAGCTAGTATCTGGGCACTTCCCAAACCTGCAGCATATTTTAGTGAAAACCATACAACACAATTCTTATAATTGTATATGCATTAATGATACACATATTTAGATGGAACAATGGTTTTCAGCAGGTCATAACCTTTCCCATGATACCTCCCATGGCCTGCTTTATATGCAATATCGCATTTATATGTAAATGAGGAATACAAGGGTTACAGGACGCTCCCCCAAGGTATAGAACGTCACAGCATCTCTGGTAAGCACTCTAGGGTGGTACATTAGACTGGGCTCTCTGCCCAGGAAGATCTGAATACAGGTTTGGAGCCTTCCTAAACAATTGTTTTGAAAACCAAGGAGCCAGATTGTCGTCTGGTGTAAACTGGCATAATGCTGCTAAAGTCAACGGAGCTCCTGCAACTTATACTAGCTGAGGACCTGGCCTAAGTACTGCATTTGGATCAGGATGTTAGAAATCAAACAGTTAGGTTTTCATGCCAGTTCGCCTCAGATTTAATATCCTTTTCCTTTTCCCAATGGGCTCCTTAGGCAGACCCTCTGCATCGTAATGTAATATACCCCGAGGGAATAAACAACAGCAGAAAACCTACCCCAAGCACAATTCCCTATAACCCCGAAAAGGAGAGGAGCCAGATGCGCCATGAAGCTCACCAGAGATATTGCTCCTGCCCATCTATTTAATACAGAAGCAGATAAGATATTATGAGATCTGGCTTTTATCTTGGCAAATGGCCCTGAGTCAGAATCTCCAGAAGCTGGGATATTTGAAGTCCGGATCCAGACCCACATTTTGCACTTTAGCCTCCCATTATTCTATTTGTATTTTTGTTTCCTCCTCCTTTTAGACCCAGGTCATGCTGCAGGTTGTGCCAGGAGTGCAGGGGACTGGACTAGATGACCTCTCGAGGTCCCTTCCAGTCCTCTGGTTCCCTCCGTTCACCTTGGAGCTTTTATTTGTGCTGGTGGCAGAAATCCATGCAAGGCAGAGTTTATTTACAGTGAAGGGTAAGTGGGAGGCTGTGATCAGGATGGGATCTGAGGACAGAAAGCGCTTGTGTCTAGGAACTGTAAATGAGTTGGGTCTGGGAATTTGCAGAAGCTGTTACACCCAGATTTTTCCAAATTCCACTCCGTTCCATGGCCTGGGTGTAATAATGTACATTTATACCTGTCTTTGAATGGACGTGTGTGTATATGTTTACTTTTTTACAGATGATTAGTCATGAACTATTAGTGTTTTCAAGCCACGAGCCTGATCCTTCAACCACTGCTTCTGCAAGCAGTCAAACTGATCTCAACTGACTGCATGGAAAACATGGTGGTTTTAGATACGGGGGACCTCAGAGGGTGTGAACTGGTGTAGCATCCTCAAGATCAATGGAGCTATTCCAGTTTACCCTTGAAATCAATAGAGCTACTCACGTGAGGGCCCTCTGATATCTACTTTTGCAAACACGAGATTTAATCTCAGTTTTGCGTGTGGCTCAATTATGCTGTGATAACATTTCCTGCCGTGTCACCCGGGGTGTGACACACACAGGCAGAGACAAGACGCTGATATTTAATCAGAGCTCTGCTGCTCATCAGCAGGATGCGGTGACATGGTGAAGTGCCTTGACTGGGAGATGTGGATGCAGTTTGATGGTCTGGGTTATTTCTAAAATCGTCGCTCCTAAGGGACGGCAGGACAGACAGTCCTGGACAGCCTGAGTATTGGTGGTACTGGGGACAGCTGAATCACTCTGAGTAGTAACCAGAAACATTTCTTTGGCTCACAAGTATGTGGGATGTTCAGCTTCTCTGTGGGGTTTTTGCCCGTCACCCCCAAGGGCTCTGGGGTTCCTCTTTGGGGGTGTGTGTTCTGTAGTCTGTACCCCCTGTTCCTGTTCTCATCCAGCATAGAGCATCCCATTTCTACCCCTTCTAGGGGTCTCGGGCTGCTCCTCCATCAGGTTCAGAGGGGGCTGCCTGCTGAGGCTTCTACCCCCCCCAGTGTCGTGTAGGAGTTTCCACCGGGGGGTTGCTGGAGTTTGCCCTCCACCCAGCTGGCAGCAGCTGGCCAGGCAACAGTCTTGTTTGTGCTGCCACCACAACTGTACTAGGCAGCGGGTCCAGAGATGCCCCAGAAGGGTTGTGGATGTAGCTAGGCCCAGCTAGGCCCAGAGGCTCAGTTCTAGCTACAGCGAGGCAGCTGCGGGCTCCAAGGCCCGAAGAGTGGAAAAGAGCATCTTCCAGTTCTGCCTGCTGCTCTCCTGAAGGCCCCTACAAGGGCTATGGACAGGGACAGTGGTGGCACAAGGTGTCCTCTGAAGAAAAGTGGGCCACCTAATTTCAGACCAGGCCAAGAAATAGGGGGAACAACTCCCTCACCCCAGAAGAGATCAAGAGTTAGTCCCTATGTGAGGTGGGTCCAGGGCTTCTGGGGACACTTGGTGTGTTTGGGGACTGTGGATGCTACAGTAACTAGCAAGACTAACCCAAATTAACCTCTGAGCTGGTGCCCCCACATGGGTTATGCAGAAGAGGGTGGGTGTGAGCCGATCCAGGGAGTAAAGCGGTTAAGGAGAAGAGCTGACAGGGAAATGAGATTTTGTTGTCTGCAAAAAGGATTCCCCCTCCTGGTTCTCATCTAAAAAATTTTTGGAATTTGGAATTGGGGGAGGGGTTGTTGACAACATAAAATTTCTTTTGGAAAAAACAGATTTTTGGGGGGTTGAAAATCTCCATTTTGTCAAAAAAGCCATTTTCTGTAGGGAAAAATACATTCTGATGGAAAATGTTTAATCAGCTCTATTAAGAAGTGCCATAATTGCCTGTCATTACTAAGGTTTACTGCTACAACAGATCCAGAAGGAGGAGTTTGGGGGCAGGGATCGATCAGGATTTAGGGGTTCAAACACCACCCAAACTTCAGGACCCTAAATCCAAATAAACAGAACCCTACTACCAGAATCGTTGCCCAGCCCTTCTTTCTCTTTGTTCCTACAAGTCTGCTAGATGTTGTCTGAGGTTTGAGGTATTTCATTAGCACACTTTAAAAAATGACAGCTGAGGTAGACTTTTTAAGGTAGACTAGGGGATTTATGCACACGCCTACTGAATTGTGTGTCTAAATCCTGTGGTCAGCTTTAAAAAAATCTCCTCCCTGCCAGTTTTCACAGCATGTTATTATTCATGTCTACACTTGCCGGCAAAGTTTAGTTGTAGCGTATACAGCTCACTCTGTTTACTGACAAAGCCCTGCTGGAAATCTCCAAAGACAGTTCATAACCATTTTCTTGCCCCCGCCTGTGGTCATCTCTTTCTAAGTTCAGAGTGACGGCTTTTGTCAATGGGGAGAGTTTAAAGGGTGATGGTTTGAGAATACTGAACAACAGTTCATGGATTGAGAACTGGTTAAAGGACAGGGAACAAAGGGTAGGAATTAATGATAAATTCTCAGAATGGAGAGAGGTAACTAGTGGTGTTCCCCAAGGGTCAGTCCTAGGACCAATCCTATTCAATTTATTCATAAATGATCTGGAGAAAGGGGTAAACAGTGAGGTGGCAAAGTTTGCAGATGATACTAAACTACTCAAGATAGTTAAGACCAAAGCAGATTGTGAAGAACTTCAAAAAGATCTCACAAAACTAAGTGATTGGGCAACAAAATGGCAAATGAAATTTAATGTGGATAAATGTAAAGTAATGCACATTGGAAAAAATAACCCCAACTATACATACAACATGATGGGGGCTAATTTAGCTACAACGAGTCAGGAAAAAGATCTTGGCGTCATTGTGGATAGTTCTCTAAAGATGTCCACGCAGTGTGCAGAGGCGGTCAAAAAAGCAAACAGGATGTTAGGAATCATTAAAAAGGGGATAGAGAATAAGACAGAGAATATATTATTGCCCTTATATAAATCCATGGTACGCCCACATCTCGAATACTGTGTACAGATGTGGTCTCCTCACCTCAAAAAGGATATTCTAGCACTAGAAAAGGTTCAGAAAAGGGCAACTAAAATGATTAGGGGTTTAGAGAGGGTCCCATACGAGGAGAGATTAGAGAGGCTGGGACTCTTCGGCTTGGAAAAGAGAAGACTAAGGGGGGACATGATAGAGGTATATAAAATCATGAGTGATGTTGAGAAAGTGGATAAGGAAAAGTTATTTACTTATTCCCATAATACAAGAACTAGGGGTCACCAAATGAAATTAATAGGCAGCAGGTTTAAAACAAATAAAAGGAAGTTCTTCTTCACGCAGCGCACAGTCAACTTGTGGAACTCCTTACCTGAGGAGGTTGTGAAGGCTAGGACTATAACAATGTTTAAAAGGGGACTGGATAAATTCATGGTGGCTAAGTCCATAAATGGCTATTAGCCAGGATGGGTAAGAATGGTGTCCCTAGCCTCTGTTCGTCAGAGGATGGAGATGGATGGCAGGAGAGAGATCACTTGATCATTGCCTGTTAGGTTCACTCCCTCTGGGGCACCTGGCATTGGCCACTGTCGGTAGACAGATACTGGGCTAGATGGACCTTTGGTCTGACCTGGTACGGCTTTTCTTATGTTCTTATGTTCTTATGCCAGCCTGTTTAAAATGTAAACACTCAGGCACCTCTCCTCAGAGAGTAGAAGCGCAGAAATAATTCACGGCCCTGATCCTGCAATTGGATCAACGTGGGTGCAGGATTTGGGCCCATATGTGCCTTCATTAATCTAGTCCATTTGCTATCTGAGCACTGACTTTATCCACATAGTAAAATGAAACATGATTGTAAGCCCGTTGAGACAGGCCTGTCCTTTTGCTCTGTTACACTACCTAGCATAATGGGGCTCTGGTTCATGACTTGAGTTAGGCATTACAGTAATAATTAATAGTAATACAAGATGAAAATGAAAGTACTCAGTATTGCCAAAGCCAAAGAATGTAAAAATTCTGAGTCAGCCCCCACATCCCCGCCTCCCAAATCACGAGCTTGGCTTAAAAATCATGAGATTTTTTATAAAAAAAGAAACTGCTGCATTTTGGGTTATTTTTATTTGCCTTCTGGTTTCCGAGCCTTCAAGGTCCACAGTTTCAAGCAATCATGAGGTCTAGAAGCATCCATTATTTAGTAAGGGAAGCTGAGTGTTTCACACAATCACATGACTCCAGGAGCTGGGGCTTTAAGACAAAACACCAAACAATGGAGACTTGCCATAAAATCTTGAGAGGTGGCCACGCTGCGATACTAAGAGCAGAGCCCCTTGTACTAGGAACAACGGCACAGTGAGAAACACGGGTGCAACGACTTCTCCCTCTCTGGTTTTCAGCTTGATGAGAACATCTGGGTGGGTCTCCCCTCTTCCCAGAATTTCAGCCCGCACTTGGAGGGGAGGGAGAAGGAGAGAGAGCACGCTGAGGCTCAACCTTAGCGCACCAGCATTCAGCCCTCTCTCCCTGCCTCCCCGCAAAGCTGCTGCTGAGCTGAGCAGCTGGGAAGGGAGGAGGCAGCTGCAGATAGCTACAACCTCTTGCCTCAGGTGCTGCTCCTTCCCTCTGCTGGACAGGTCAGAGGCTGCTGAGGGCAGAGCAGCGGGGCCTGGCCAGGCAGACAGGAGGCTAAGGCAGCTCCAGAGGAGAGATTGACCCCTAGCTGCCCCCCCAGAAACTCCTCCTCTTTTCCCCCCACAGGAGGGTCAGGTATGGGGGAAGGAAGCTGGGGGGCACTCAGCCTGATGGGCGATGCTAGAGGAAGGCGAAGGGGAGTTGTAGGGGACTGAGCCACAGGGGAGGACATGGGTGGGACATGAGACCGGCTTGAGGGGTACAAGCTAAAGGAAGATCAGAGCCGTAAAGGGCTGGGGAGCACTCTTATACGTTTGTGGTATTTTTCATTGGCCTTCTGAGTTTGGGGGCTTTGGGGGTCATGTTTTCAAGCTTTCCTAGCCAATCATGTTATATTTAGGAGAGTCTGTGTCCCCAGTGCTGCCAACTGTCATTATATTTAGTGCTTTTTCTTAAAGCCCCAGCTCCTGGAATCAGGTGAATATTTGAGAATCTCGGCTCATGTGATTTTATTGTGCATCTCGGGATATTTTGGTGTTCTTCTTAAAGCTCCAGCTCTTGGAGTCAACTGATTATGTGTGAGGGTGTCAGGTTTCATTTAAATAAAAGTTGGGGAGGAAATCTATTGGGGAGGAAATCTTGAAAATGTGAAGCAAATTCACCTTAAAAATTCACAAGCGGAAGGCAAACAACAAGAATGCCAAATGTATTACTTAAAAAAAAACCAAAAAACCCTCATGACTTTTAAAGCTAATCTCATAATTTTCGGGCAGGGGAGGGGGATTTGTGACTTTTGAATGCTTGGGACTGGCCACACTGTAATTTGGTGAAAATGAATTTCCAAGAGTTATGTTTTTTCCAAGTGCAAAGCGATAGCTTGAATCAGAATGACCTTTATGTAATGGTAAGATGGTGGCGGTGCCAAAATGAGGGAACAAAAGTAAAATCTCCAGGAGAGAGCATGGCGTGTGGGTCGTCTCTGACAGTCTGCACAGAGCTTGGAAAACAAGAATGGCTGAACTCTGCACAGATTTGCTTTGACATTTAAAGGTCTGCAATACACAGGAAACAAGAGGCACTGTCATTTCACGGCTACATGCATCACAGCATGCAAAGGTTTTACATGATCTCTAAAGTTTCCATATTTCGGTGACGATGCCCACGCAAATCTTTACCAGTCATGCTCCCGTGGAAAAGGGAAAAAAAAATCCCTCCACTTAAAGTTACAGATAGTTTTGAACATTTTTCTAATAGCAACAACAACAATCATTTGCCTACCACTCGTTTTTCCTGAGTCGCACACAAGCCAGGCTTTTCCAAAAGAAGCGAACATCAGTGTATGCTGAGCAAAGGCGATCGCTATCTGGCCACTGATTGAATGACTGAGAAGATACTGAACAGCGCCACGTGAGTGCAGAAGGAATTCAGGAAATGATGGGCAAAGACATGAAAGATTGAACAAAAAGAAAGAAAGCCCCCTCTGTAAAAAAACACTTCCATAAAGGTCAGAGGGATGTTAGAAAGAACTCGAAAATAGTTCCCAGCAACCTCTTTAGTAGATAATCCCAGATCCCTCTACTTTGGGGGTGAAATTCACCCATGTGCAGAGGAACACAGCCCATGGTCTCTGTGCCATTTATGTCCTATTTTAAGGATTTAAGTGATGCCCAGGCCTAGTGCTGGGGCCGCTGCATGAGGGTGAATTTCATCCTATAGCGATACAAATGGAAAGGAGAGGTTGGATTAATGTACAAGGAGACTTCGTTACAGGAAACAGACTTAACTCATTCCAAGAGCTGAAAACACATCATGCACTTCCAAAGACAAGCTTCTACTGAGATTTGCAAAACAGGCCTTGGATTTGCTCCAGACCTAAAGATCTAAATAACCGACCCCCTGCAAGTAATACAGCTGAGTCCCTTATATTGAACCCCCGGGAGTTCACCAACGGAATCAGCCCTGTGGAAGAAGCAATAATGGAAGAAACTGACACAAACACTGGTCTCCCGAAGGTCGTGTGGGAAGCGTATTTAGGAAGCCGGCCTCATGGGAGGGGAGAGTGGGATATGACTTGTGCATTGATCTAAAGCAAGCCAATCAATGCTAAATACTAAGTATCACACTTTTCTTCATGGAATGACCATTATCGTACCTCTACAAAAGCTAGAGCAGGGGCGGGTTATCGATAGGTGCAATTGCTGGAATTGTCATGCAGAGGGGAGTGAAATCAGTGTCTGGGTGACTGGGTGTTCTGCATGCATAGAATAGGTTTATGTGAGCATATAAGTGCAATTGTACACACCTGGCCTAGAGGGCTTTGTAGCTTTTCTGCAATGAACAGTTTAGCACCCACAGAGAAATCCTGCCCCCGGCCCCCAAGCTGCTGGAGCACCTGCCTGGTATTATTCCTGATTTACATCAACCTAAAGGACATCAGGGTCAGGTGCAATCTCTAGAAACAGGGCCAGCTCTTGCTGGGCGGCTGAGGAACAGTCATCACCACTTGGAAGGAGCCACCTGAAACCACCTTCACACTCTCCCAACCCTGGGCTGATCAGCGCCAGGCCAGTTGCCATTTAGAGCAGCCTAAGAGCTGCTCTGAGGTGTGCCAGCTGCTAACAACCCCAAGAGACCACTGTGGCAGATGGGGTACAGGGCGCCCTGGCTATGCCCCTTCTCCTCTGGCCATATCCCTGGAGCAGGCCCCAGGAGAGGTTTGAAGTAGATCTGCTACACTAGCTTTACACTACATGTTCTCCCTCTGAATGGAAGACCTTCTGGGGGCTGGAAAGACCACTTAAGACAGTTTTGCTTTGGGAGAGCAGTGCAAAATTGCCCTAAAGTAGCTCAAGATCTGGCCCACATAGCACGAGGCTCTTTATAAAACTAAATAGATACTGACATGTCATCAGCATCTGTTTTTCCTGGAGATGTTTATACACAACCATTCTCTGAAATCAGCCCACCATGCAGCCTCCTCTTACTGAGAAAATGTGCTCAGATGATTTAACTTAATGACTTAGTTAAATTGAATGGTTTCCAGTAGCACAGTAATGTGTTTGGAGAAGGAAGAACTTTTAAAAAGAAGCTGTTTGCCCATCTAATTCAAACAACTTTCCATTCCTGATGGGGAGAAAGGAAAGTCTGAGAGCTTTGCAGAATTAATACAGGGTACCCATTACTTCATTTTATAATGCTTGGCAAGGAAAAACACATAAGCCAGTGAAATCTGGTTATTTGGCTCTTCCGTGCATTCCACAGTTATGGGGCAACTAAGCACAGGGAATTTTCAGTGAGTTAAAATGCGTTTGCACTAAGATGACTTACAAGAAGGATTGCAGTTTGGCTGCTCATACCTGGATATGACCCTTGTATACCGTAGTAGTTGTATTCTGAATGTAAGGAATTTCTTTACTGTCTCACAACTAAAATAATTTCTCCTTTTCTCTCAGAAGAGTAGCAAATGTATGGGAATGAATGTTATCAGTTCTTTCCAGCATACAGTGATACTAAAAATGTTTTCTTTAAAAGAAAATTTAGTGAACACACAAATTGATTAGCATTAAGTTGTGAAACAGCCAAATCTCTTGGGATCTGATCCTTCAAACACCTTCAAAGTTTAGTTGGACTACTCACGTGAATAAAGTTACACATGTGCTTAGGTTGTTGGCAGAATGGGGCCCTAAGTCACTATTGAATACAATAGGTTGATGTTTCTGGGCTAAAAAATTTTCCGGGCCAAATATGGGGGTTTTGTCAAAAAATTTTTCCTCAAAAACAATATTTCCAATTTTTTCAGTGGGAAACTTCTAACCAAAACATTTTTCTTTTGCAATTTTGAAAATACCGACATTTGAAAAGGAAACATTTAGATTGAAAATGTCAAATTATTTTGTCTTGACATTTCCAAATCACATTTTTTAGAACTTTTCATTCCACAAAAATCTTTTGATAGTTCAACTTTTTGTCCCAATTTGGGATGCAAACAAATGTCAAAAATATCGGCATTTCATGCATGACTGAAATTCCATTTTCCAACCAACTGTATTGCTTTATGCTCTGAAAAATTTTTAGAAGTCCAGTGGCTCGTGGGATATTGATAGGAAAAGAAACTCGTTATAAACAGACAAGGTGGATGAGATAATATATTTTATTGGATCATCTACTTTGGTGAAAGAGATACGCTTTCAAGCGACACAAAGCTCTTCTTTGGGAAGAAGAGCTGATGAAGTACTCTGTGTAGCTTGAAAACTTGTCTTTCTCACCAACAGAAGTTGGTCCAATAAAACATATTACCTCACCCAAAGTGTTTCTCCAATATCCTGGGACCAACATGGCTACAACACTGCAGACAAGTTATAAACAGACATTTTAGGTGTGATTCTGAAAGCCGCCTGGAGGATATGGATACTCAATTTCCTTAGATGGTTTGGAAAAATCCATGTTTCAATTCATCAACTTTTCAGCAATAACTTTACTTGTATCAAAGCCACATGATGACTCATGTACACAACCACATCTGAACAGTTGACCTTCTTTCATCTCCTTTCCACTCCTCCACCATAAAATGTATCTGCCACATAAGAATTGTCTTTTTATAACAAACAACTCAATGTGATTGATCAGTTATTTAGGATTTCAGCATAGATTCTTTGTTAGCTGGATTAAATTTTACTTTTGTTTTTATCGTCCAAACTGGTAAAATAATTATAGTAGGACCTGATTTTACACCTGACCTTAACTCAGCCTTTCTTTTGACACCTGCAGTTATTTGCAGATGCTGTTTATGACATTTAGCCTTCTAAATACCTGATTTGGGAGCACAGTCACGTACTTAGACATCCCAATGACAGAAATTGTGCATGCAAACAATTCCAGTGAATTTTTTTTTATCATAATTACATTTTCCTGCAATTTGCAGATGCATAAAGGGCAAGCAGTTAAAACTGACTGTGATGGGGTATTCACCCCACACCCACCTCAAAGGGTAAGGTGATTAGGTGGGCCAATTAACCAGCTAGGCTGCACCTGGAGGAGGGGCCATGGAGCAATGAGGACTAATTAAAGGATGAAGCTCAGCTGGACAGGAACAGGAGGGGCTGGTATAAAGCCAGGTAGCCGAGGGCAGAAAGGGGCTGCAGGGAGGAGGTTTGCAGTCATTCTCCCTGAGACTAGGGATAGCAAAGAGCTTGGCCTGCAGGGAAGGGCATACCGAGAGGAGGGTGGCGAGGGAGCCTGATAGAGGCAGCATAGGAAGCAGTCCAGGGAAACAGTAGCAAGGCATGGGACAGTGCAGACGTTGGCTGCTGGTGGTAGGGTCCCTGGGCTGGAACCTGCAGAAGAAAGTGGGGCAGTGGGGAAGTGGTACCACTGAGGGGCAATGAACTGGAAGACTGCCTGTGACGGCTGGTACAAAGAGACCTTGGTACCATGGGCGGCGCGTGGACATCCCCCTTCGGGGAGGCTAGCTCCACGGCCCCGCCCCTTCTGCACGAGGCCCTACCCCTCACGGCCAGAGCCCTGAGCCCCCCTCCACCTCGCGGCCAGAGAAGCCCTGGGCCAGCCCCAGCTGGCCAAGCAACCTGAGCCCTGGCCCGAGCAGCCCAGCCACCACCACGGCCCTGGGCCCGGAGTCGCCCCAGCTCCAGCCCAGAGTCCCACGGCAGCAGCTGCCGCCAGGGAAAGCAGAGCCTTCCCTGGCTTATTATACCGCCCACCCATGTTTGGTACACAAACCTGGAAGAGAAAAACGACAGTGACCTGGCTGGAAGGACAACCCATGAGAGGGAGCAGTTGAGTCCCGAGAGAGAGTCTGAGTGAAGCCCCGCAGGAAGGGGCATCGGCCTGGCAGAGCACCCCTTGACACTGACCTTCAACCATAAATATGACAATAGCCACTGTGAGATTTTAGCAAGCCATTTAGGGCCTGATCCAAAGCCCACTGAAGTCAATAGGAGTCTTTCCAGTGACTTCTTTAGGCTTTGGCTCCGGCTCTTACTGTATGAATTAGAGTAACTGCAGCCTGCATGTGCCTGGTGTTTAGTTTTCCCTTGGAGGCATGAATCTTCGTTTGTTTTCTCCTTTGATATTTATCTCGTCATTAGTAAGATTTTAAATCGTTGGAACACCTTAACGACGGCTGTCCGCCACAGGCAGCGGCAACCTTACACATCCACGTTTCTCATGGAGCAGGCATCCGGAGGGAGGTTTATTGGAAGGAAAAATTCATAATGATGCCATGATGCAATGAGCCGTTTTATCTCACAGGGAGGTTCAACTAGGCCTAGTAATTGCCGAAAGATTTATGTGACTGGAATTATACATGACTGGTGCTGGCTAATGTATCTGTGGTGTGGATGTTGTGAAAGCACCTTATGAGACAACATGTATAGAAACTTCAGAAGGCGTATAATCTCCGGAGACAGAAAGAAAAAACACTCTCGCTTGATTCGTACATGGTGCTGACAGGAATCTTCTGTTCCCTATGGCCAAAATAAAATCTCTTTAGCTGACACATTTGTGTTGCATCAGATAAACAGCGGCAGGGTTAGTGTGTTCATGTTTCAATTTGTCTTTAATACTCTCTTGGGCTTTCGCATGCCAAGGGATCATATTTGATTTAATCATCAGTTACCTTGAAAAAGGAAATATCTGAAAATCCACATGATTTTCATTCAACACAAGCTCTTGATAATAGTAATCCGGGCTTCTTCGGAAGGAACGAAAATTGTCTTGCCAAATTCTTGGCTGGTGTAAATCCAGAATAACTCTGCTGAAATCAGTGGAGTCAATCCAAGTCTACATTGGTGTAGGTGAGACCAGAATTTGGGTCATTTTTTTGTTAGGCCGTCTTTGTGACATTCATTAGTTTGTGTCAACCTTTTTTGCAAGACTGCAGACCACTTTGGATTAAGCCAATGGCTTAGCAGTAATCGTATTATGATTTGACGTATTTACCACACCAAATCAAGCCCGGCCGACGTACTTATTCCTTTTGATGACCAAAGCATCCCAATCAGCTGAATGGATGTTATTTTATGTCTTGACACATTTACCCTAGCGTAGGCTTATATTTAATCTATTTGGCCTGATTACAAGCCTACGGTATTAATCAGATTTAGGAATTGTTTCTTTTTTGTTACTTTGCACTTTTTAGCAGCCCCTTTGCCTTTCCCCTCAGCCTCTCAGAGGCCTGGCACAGCGTCAATGAGCTTTGTAACCCCTCCTTAACACCCACCAAAGCAGTGATGTCTACTTGACATCTGTTAGGCTAGTCATAACTGTCTTCCTGACACCTTGTGCTCCCCTCATCTGTTGCATCCACCCATTGCCTCTCAGTTTATACTTAGATTGTCAGGTGACTAGGTCAGGGAGTGTCTTTTCATTATATGTTTATATAGGGTCTAACATAATGGGGCCCTGATCCTCGACTGGGACTTCTAGGTCCTCCTGTAATACAAAGAATCAATACTACTATTGCTTATGTATCTCCAATACCATTTGTTCTGCTGGGGTGAGGAGGGGTAGGGCTACTGGGGCATCTTCTCCAGAACGCAGTATAAGGATGGAGAGGTGATTTTCTTTCATATTCTTCTTGACCAGAGTGCAGAGACCTCTTCAGTTCCTGCACCTGTCTGTGAGCAGCAAAGAAACTACATAAGAGTGGCCATACTGAGTCAGACCAAAGGTCCATCTAGCCCAGTATCCTGTCTTCCGACAGTGGCCAATGCCACTAAAGCTCCTGTTCCACATTCCGGCTTCTTTTTCTGGATCCTCCTTCAGTGCTCTGTTTCCACAATGGTGTTTGTATTATTAAGGTGACTTCCCCTAGCACCAGCTCTGTGTTTCCCACATGGCTGCCTGAAGAGTCACTGGGAGGGCTAGATCCTCAGCTGGTATAAACTGACATAGCTCTGTTGAAGTCAGTGGCTCTGTGCCCATTTACACCATCCTTGAGTCTCTGGTCTACCTTAGACTGTGAAAACCTACCATCCATGGAAGTAATTGGAGCAACATTCTCTATACAGTAGCAATAGCATAAAGTTCAGATTTGCTAGAACCCCCACTGGAACTTCTCCCTTTTCCGGAGAGCATGTGTTCATATCTGTGTGGGGTCAAGAAGAGTCCTATTTAGGACAGGCAAGTGACGGCCATTTAAATTCTGCACCCAGTAATGTGTCCTTGCGTGCCGCAGACACAGCCGTGCTGGTGTAGTCAACCTTGCGTAACTCAAGGATAGCAAGATTTTTCAAATGAAAAGTGAAGCAGGTTGTGAACATCTATGAAATGAAGGCGCGCGCCCAACCGCAGAACAGGGGGTAAGAAATCGTAAAGCCCTTCACAGCCCCATAAGACAGTTTGTCTGGCCACCAGTTCAAGACATTTACTACTGAACATAAAAACACTTATTTAAAGATCTGCTTGCACATTCTTTGTAACAGTGCAGATCTTGACTCTCCCTGGCTTCCTGTCTGCATTACACTAGGAGACACCATGGATCTCCACTAACGGTATATCTACTTGGCAGTCAGGCGGGTGGACCCACATTAGTTTTAATCTAGCTAGCATGGATAAAAATAGCAGTGAAGACATGATGGCATAGGCTGTAGGACAGGCTTTACAAGCATGCCGGGGACCATGGGTGTGTATTCCTGCTCCTTCCCCATGCCAGGTGCTGGGTCTTCACTGCTATTTTTAGCTGTGCTAGCTAGAGTAAATCCAGCAGGGGTATACCTACCTGAGCTGCAGTCACACCTCGGACTGCAGTGTAGACACACCCTTGGAGCCCATGGATCAGCTCTGCTTGGCAGGACTCTGGCATCCCGAAGAGCAGCGGAGTCATCTGATGGCTTTCTGTGCTGCCACTAGAGCAGGGGGGAGGCAGCACATGACAGATCCCCCCCAAATATTCGTCTGGGGTGAAATTCACCCCGTGCAAAGTCCATGCGCCACTGAAATCCCACTAAAGAGTCTTCTAAGCAAACAAGACACCTATGCCCTGTCTATATGGCTTCTGACAATGTAAGTAACGTAACACTGTTACAGCAAGGGATAGCAAGGGCTCAGTTTGCTCTCCTCTCACTGAAGTACTAGGACTGTCCGCTGCAGAATGAAAGGCTCCTTTACTGACTTCAGTGAGAGCAGGATCAGGCCCAGACTGCATTCAGCCCGGGGAGGCTTTCCTTCAACGTCGGGCTGAGACTGATGGGACTTTCCTGTTCCACTTATTTCTGTTCATTATCCAAACCCCACCCTACCCTGCCACTGGGGAGACCCACCCGGATTGAATTCCCTGCTCTGCCACAGACTTCCCGTGTGACCCTGGAAAAGTCTGTCTCAATCCAAGCAGGGGATTATAACCCTGCCTAGGAGGGATAGCTCAGTGGTTTGAGCATTGGCCTGCTAAACCCAGGGTTGTGAGTTCAATCCTTGAGGGGGCCACTTAGGGATCTGGGGCAAAAATTGGTCCTGCTAGTGAAGGCAGGGGGCTGCACTCGATGACCCTTCGGGGTCCCTTCTAGCTCTATGAGATCTCCATATATTATTATGCCCTACCTCCCAGGGGTGTGTGTGAGGCTAAATGCATTAGCGATTGGGAAGAGCGTTGAGATCTGCTGATGGAAAGCACTATAGGAGAGCTACGTATTATTGTATGAAGTCCCCTAGCTTTCAGTGGGAATATTTGTAATGCAAGTTAGTGCTGAGCATGAGTAGGGGTGATAAAATGGAGCCCTAAGGCCCTGGTCCTGCAAAGACTTATGTGCTATGAGTACTTCCATTGCCTTCAGTTACGAGTCTAGTCTCCTGAGTCCCCGTCCGAAGCCCTGTCCACTAGACCACGCTGTCTCAGTCTCCATATATGTTGCTAAATATATATCAGCTAGTTCAAGGCGATGTATGGTACGTAAAGTCTCAATACGTATCCACTCCCATCCCCTTCAAACTATTTAAAGATCTATAATATGGAGGCAGTGCAGTCCAGGGGTTTAGGCCCAGGCTTACGTGATATAGGGTCTTGTCTTTGTTCTGCCACAGACCTCGGGCAAGCCCCTTCACCTCTCTGCCTCGGTTTCCCCATCTGTAACACAGGGATAATTTGTATTATCCTTCCTTTGTAAAGCGCTTTGAGATTCACTGATGGAAAGAGCTAAGTATGCCTATTATTATGGGGGCCAGGCTAGCTCCTGGTGAGTCAATGGAAAGAATCCCATTAGCATCCTGCGTCCTGTCCACTGAAGTGAGTGGGGGTTTGACATGCAGGGATTGTGTATCTGCTGGAACATGCTATCCTCTTGTATAAAATACAATTCCTATATTATTACATTTACAATTAGGTGGTTTTAAGTGGAGGAATGGGGGAAGTATCAAATGTTCATCTTTGCCCGGCAGAAAGGAAATCTGAATTCAATAGTACACACACACGCTGAGAAGCAGAGCTTTTCCAACCAAATAGCTGTCGAGAACCCTGCTAGAAGCCAAGCCAGTTACGACAGCAAGATACATGTATGCTCCAGACAGTGCACCAGGGCGCCGCCCCCAAATAAATGGCTGTACACTCAGTATATCGGCTACTGAGCACTTTTGAAAACCTGGTGCTAACTTGGGCACGGAGCACTTGGAAGTCTAGCTTGGAGCTCTTTGGGCAATGTGGCCCTGTCTACACTGCAAAGAAAAACCCACAGCACCAAATCTCGGAGCCCGGGTCAGGCTCGCGGGGCTTGGACGGCAGGGCTAAAAGTAGCAGCAGTATAGACATTACCACTCTGACTGGACCCTGGGCTCCGAGACCCCGGCACCCCCTCCCCAGGTTTCAGAGCCCAAGCTCCAGCCTGAGTGGGAACGTCTACACTCTTATTCTTAGCCCCACTGCCTGAGCCCCGACCCGGGCTCTGAGACTTGGCTCTGCAGGTTTTACTTTGCTGCATAGACATACCCAGGGTGTACAAAAAGGTGAGGGAATTTTTCCCTTCATTTTTTCCCCATCTGTAGAATGATTGAACTATGCACATTTGCGTTTTTTTTTGGCCTTAATCTGCTTTGTCTATAACGAGCGTGAGCATATTTAAGAGATCCTTTGTTTAATGTTGGGTAATTTCTGTTTCCCCGGTTACAGCGCACACTCGCACCTTGTTTGTGGGACCGCATCTGTAGGCTGTGCAAAGTTATTAGAAATGCTTGAAATCCATATCAGGGTGGGTCGATAGCCTTCAGGAAAAGATGAGCTAAATTATATGGTATCACCTAAAGGGAAAATCTTTGTTGAACTGGGAGATGGAGGTAACCTCAGGGACATAAGAGAGATGGAGCACAACACAGCCTTCGAGCAGATTTCTTTGTATTTTTGTCTTATGAACTTTGAATTGAACTTGTGCACCGGATCTGGTCTGGATGAAATGTCATATCTGAGGCTGATCCTTATCTCTTAAACCTTTCCTTTGTTTCTTTGATTCTTTGGGCTATTCCCTCTTGTTTTATTGTGAGTGGCCCGAAGCTTTGATCTTGCAATAAGCCCCAGCGGGCAACACAAACCTTGGTTTGGTGTGAGACACACAGAGGGACATGGGGATACTCAGATAATCGAAACAGACAAGAGGTTACTTCTTCTATGGCTAAGTCTAAACGCAGGGTAACTTCAGAATTTATTGTCTCCCGTTACATTATGGGAAAGTGGAAATTCACACGGGTATTTCCACATGAAGGAAATGCACCTGTGGGAACTTGATTGTTATGTATCTGTTTCCAATTTTATTTACAGTCCTTTTTATTTTTTTAAAGAGTCTGAGCAATTTAAGCTTACCTATCCCTTAATATAAAATAATTGAAACCAAAGCTCTTAAATGCTTTATAATGTCATTCTCTCTACTTTTTACAATCACAGGCAGAGTTTGCATTCTTCCAAAGTATCTAGGTTTCTAAGCCTGAATTATATTGTACCTTTTCAGGAAGTTCTTTCACTAGAAAAGAACAGCTGGTCTTAATCTGATGAGGTGGTACCTGCTGATCTGTACAGTAAGAGCAAAGTGAGGGCAAAAATTTGGCGCGCATCCTGGGTTACTTTGCAAATATCCATTCATTGTTTTCGGGGGTTGTTTTTATTTGTTTTTTAAAATGATGTAGAAAGACACATTCCACCTATTCCCAACAGTTTCCATTAGCAGCAGTTGAAACCTTTGAAAAATGTACAGTGACTTGTCTATGTCAGCTAAGTAACAGCATGTAGCTGTTCATTCACATTTTTCATTTAATCCGATGGCTTTGAATTCCTTGCCTTGTAAGTTCCTATATATGAAGATTAGAAAGCGCTTCTGGCTATGTAGAATTACATGCTTTTAGATGAAATTTAATCCCTTGTAAAAGGTTTTATTCACAGCATTCTTTCCTCTTCACAGCAACTGTATTCCTTGTAGAATTCAGATGGCACAGACAAGGACTTTAGTGAAGAATGGCCCAAAATTGTATCAGATGTTTACGATCAAATCGATATCAGTATTTCTGGAGATCTGGCAGTGTATAGACTCAAGCCTTTGATTCCAGGAAAAAGTATACAGAAATTAAAGCCTTAGACTTTGACAGGAGGCCAGGAGATGAATTGGGAAACCTTAGCTTGGGATTCTGTTTCTGTGATCCAGGCATGCCCCACTATACATCACAGCTGAAATGTGTGCATGGGTGAGTACACATAGACCTTTCTCCTGGGATGAGAATCCCCAGCAGGGAAGATCCGAATGCTTTCCATTCCCTTTACGCCACTTCCCCAGGCTGACGGCAACAAATGGGGCTCAGGATTGAGCTCACACAGTTTTTAACAAGCTAAGGGGGAACACTGTGGGGTGCCCCAAGGCAGCACATCAAGAGCGTTGAGTTCCCTGCACAGAAGTGGGTCAGGTGTAGCAAAAGAGAAGGCAGGTGTGCTCAGCCAGTGGAAACATGTGCATAAAATGTAGGAAAAAGGGACCCTGGGAGGACACATCTGTTAAAGCAAAGGAATCAGGGAGAGAGGCTGAGCCCAAGAAAGTGTGAACGATGCTAGTCTCTTGAATCTATGTCTGAAGACTGCATTCAGGAAGAGGGCTGGATGGTAAATCTTGACAATATGCAATAGTGTTAAATTGAGTATTAATCAGTTGAACCAGAGGTTACTGCCTTTGGTCAGTAAATTAAATTCTTTTCAGGAGAAGTGGACACAGTTTATTAAAGAGAGGTCATCCAATCAGGGAACAGGAAAAAATACCATGTGACTCAGATGACCAATCATACAGCTTCAGTATCAAATACACAAAAGAATACTGGCAGCAAGCAGCTTGCGGGCAATCCATTGACTGAAATTTGTTTGCACACAACATTTGTCAAACAACTTTGAGTAGCGAACAAATAGGTAAAAATCACTGTCTGTTTGCAGACAATTTGCAAAGAAGAAAGGGCTCATTCACTGAATGAATTGTTCTTTGCAAATTGTTCACCCTGCTCTAATAGAGTTAGTGGGTTCACTGAATCAAAAGCTTTCAGAAAGTTTGTTTCCAAATAAAGAATGTAAGCCTTCCCTATAAGTGGGTTGCTCACTTTTTATGAATGAGGCTCCAAAGTATGCTGGCATTCCTAAGGAACAAGCCTAGAATAACACTGCTGGCTTCCAGGTGCAATTTACAGATTATCAGCAAACAGCAGTCTACAGAGTATGAATAGTTTTTATGTTGAGGCAGCCATTATTTGAAAAATGGCTTTTTTCATTTTCTTTGTGCACTCTGTCATAGCATAATGAATATAAACTGTACAATTGGCTTCATCAAAATAATATTTTATTTTTGGTTTATTGACCAGATGCAATGAATCTCAGATCAATTAGTTTTGCTTTGAAGTTTGCTCTTGATCCAGATCTTCAATAAAAAGGAAGTTTCCAAATCACTGGTCTGTGAACAGTGTTTGTGATTAATTACCCTTTTATAATCTTAGGAATTCTGCTCGTTGCTGTATTTTGAGTAACTCAGACTGCATGGGGAGTCTTATTTTGGCTGGTGTATTTGGAAACTGCTAATAAACACCTACTTCCTGTTTTTCTTGCTACTGTGTATAACAAATTCTTTAAAAAAAACTTGCTTTCCCATCTCAGCTGCCTGCATGTTCATCCAGACAGAAACTGCATCATTGGTTAATCAACATCATATATCATTTGCCAACAACTTTCTCACAGTTGTTAAATTCGGGACTTTATCTTTTACTGTGACATAATGTGAGCGGCTTTACACTACAGTAGGGGTGAAATAAGATTAATAATATTAAATCTATGATAGAGACAAATAATGATTTATTTAAAACCCATTAACAAGTCTCATGCAAAGCATTCTAAAAGAATTGAGTGTATTTCCCCCCTAGAGCCCTACAGTCAGTAGATTAGTTGGGACAGTGCATGGGTAAGTTTGTGACAGTCAAAATGTTCACTTTGTTGATTCCTGGGAAACATCTTAAGATCAGTGCCTAGGAGAACTAACATCTGTTGGCGTCGCAGCGCAGAGATTTTAATGCTAATATTGTATGGAGGATGTTTGTTTCGACAGGATGAATGTTTTTGTGAAATATAATATTCGGCTACGTCTAGGTATGTCCGGCTGGCGTTGAGGTCCAAATTTTGCATGTGAAGAAACGTTAATTAACAGTAAACATTTGCAGTTTGTCGCTAATGTAATACAGCATAACGGTGGAAATCGATTAGTTATAGTTGCTTAAAGATTTGTACGTTTTTGCCTTGTATGAGTTTGTGTTTTGTTTTGTTTTAACCTAGTTAGGATACAACCCCGGGCTTTTGAGATACACACGGGTGCCCTGCCGTAGTTGCAGAGCAGACGACATGGACAATTCTATGAATGCAAAAGGTGTGTGTGCATGACTTAGTGGACAAGGTCGATCAAGCCATAGCTTTTTGGGGGCTAGCAGTAAGGAATGTCTTTTGCAATTTCACTGCAGCTGTGTATTCATTGTTGCAATAGGGTGTTTTGATGTTCAAATAAAACCCTTTCAAATTAATTCCTTTTAAGGAGCATACCGTTAAGGCTTTACAGCTCAACTCTCAGTGGGTACACATGTAACGTATATTGTTATTTATTTGTATTACAGTCGCAACCAGAGGCCTCAACAGAGATCAGGGCCCCGTTGTGTTAGGTACTGTACATGGTGAGAGACTGTCACTGGCCTAAAGAGCCTACAGTCTGAAGCAGGGCCGGCGCAACCCATTAGGCGACCTAGGCGGTCACCTAGGGCGCTGCTATTTTGGGGGCGCCGGCGCCCCGTCCGTCCGTTCAATTTTGGGGGCGGGACCTTCCGCCGCCGCTGTTGGGGGCGGCATTTCGGGGGCGGGACCTTCCGCCGCCTAGGGCGCCGGAAGAGCTGGCGCCGCTACTGAGTCTAAGTAGCCAATGCAGACCAAGAGTGGGAGGAGAAACAGAGGCACTGAGAGGGACCATGCTGTGCTCAAAATCACACGGCAGGTCAGTGGCAGAGCTGGGGATAGAACCTAGGTCTCTAGAAGCCAGTCAACTGCCCCACCGTTTAGATCACACCTCCTGGAGAGCTAACATGCCGTATACCTTGGCTGGGATGTTGTCCTATAGTCTGTGTTGTTAACTCCATTTATTGTCTTCTGCTTAAAGTGCATTCAAGTGATTTTAAAACAATGAGAGGCAAACGTCTGGGTAATTGGTGTAACCGCTCGCAAACAGGTGGGCCCGTCCCAACACAAAAGCAATCTCAGGGTCCTCCTATGTCCTGGCCAGCGGCTGTGGCAGGCACGGCTCCTCCGCCCTTCTGCCAGCATGGCCAGTCTGCTTGGCGAATTGCATAGAGACCAAGGGACAAAGTGATTTTGGAACTTAGACCCCCCCTTTCAAAAGGGACTAAGCCACTTAGGCAACGACCTCCCATTGACTCTCCATGAGACTTGTGGGGAAGCTTCCAAACGCACAAATGGCAGTTTGGCATCTAACTCCCCTTGTCTTCCAGTGGGAATTAGGCACCCAGCAGTTGGAAATCCATCAGTTAGGCTACTAAGTCACCTCTGAAAATGTGACATAGCTCCTAAGTCACTTAAGAACTTTTGGAAATTTTACCCACCATCAAAATTACCTGTGAACTCTGTTGCTGTGTAAAAGTTATTTTTGGTTTTACACAAATTCTTCCCCCCCTTTTCTTTCATTATTATTTATATTGCGGTAGCACTGAAAGACCTAGTCTCCTCCGTTTTAAAATAAAATTTGCTCCTTCCATTTTTTTAATTTGAGTTCTTTTCCTCCCGTTCAGCTCAAATGTTCAAGACGCTAATTTTAGTCGCTCTATTTACATTTCTTATATTTTTTTATACCATGGAAGGTTTTTCACACCTTCTGTGTAACCGCCTAATTATACCGTATGGGAAATCCTGACACCGTGCTAGCGGATTTAGATTTCTAAAGACTTTTTTTTCCTTGGGGTCAGTTGGCCTCTTTTACAATCAGTTTACATGCCGGTTGGAGGCTAATTTGCCTGACTACCACCTAAACTGGTCTAGGGATTTGTTCCATAGAAAATAAATGATGCCCAGCTGTACAGTATAATATAAAAGCGTGTGATGATTTATTTATTTTTTTTGTTCCAAAGGCTACTGGCAAACCATGAAAACCAACCTTGAGTGGTTTGTACAATATATATTACAGTTAGGGCTGGACGAAAATTTTCCATCAAAACGGAAAATTGGATTTTCAACGAAATGACATTTTTCACAAAAAGGGTCTGATGTTCTTGGAAAATGTTGACTTGTTGTCAAGAAGCTAAACATTCTAGGTTTTGGGTTGTCCATGGAAAGTTGAAATTTTCCATGAAATTTCAACAGAAATATTTTAAAACATTTCTTAGAAACCTTTTTGCAGCCCTTCCTACCCATTTTCCAACCATCTCAAGTTACCAGAGTCCCAACATCAAATTATAACCTTATCCTATGGATAAGTTGGGTATCAGTGGTGTATATGGATATAGTTTGGCTGTGGATTACTTGGATAGAGTTTATTACTTATAAAAATCACATACCTATGCAGAAGCATGGTAAAGAGAACACACTGATATCACCTTGGGGCCTGTTCTGGGGTGGAATTTACCCCTGTGTGAGGCCTAGACACCACTGAAGTCCAAAAATAGGGCTTATGTGGGACTTAAGTGGTGCATATATCTTGGACTGGCCTGCTGTATAGGGGTAAATTTCCCCCCGTGAGTACTGAGTGCTTTCAACTCCTGTTGAAGTCAAGGGCTGCTGAAGGTACACAGGCCCCAATTCAGCAAAGCACATCAGCACGTGCCTAATCCTAAACAAAGCCTAAATCCATCCAGGTTCAGCACAGCTCTTAAGCACCTGCTGAAGTCCCTTCGCCCAGCACTGTGCCGATGAAGCACGTTCTGCCCCCTCAGTGTATTTTAATTCATTCATCTTCTCTACCCCTGTCCCTCAGCCTCCTTTGAAGAGATTTTTGTGCAGTGCAGGCTCCAGAAAGGGACCCTCGAGTTTGAAAAATCCACTAAGTGTAACACCATGTTCTGTTACTACAGGCTATGGCGGCTCACGCTAACGTACAGTCCTTGGATAGCCTGCAGTTTGTGAAGCTATGTCTGTCGGTCGGTCCCTATGTTTTAGAGGCAATAGCTGTAAAAATGAGCAAGACTGAGATTTAATTAGCGATGAAAAAAATGGACTGTGGTTTAAAATAAGAACTCCTCCTCACTACCGCACTGTCACGTGTCCTTCAAACACAGCTGAACCGTTGTGTCCGCGTAAAGGGACATCTGTCATCCTTATGGGTATGGAAGGGAGGGCTCTTACCCAACGCGGGGAGGGGGAGGATTTCTCCTCCCCACAGTGGGCACTGGGGATTACAGTCCACAATGCCTTTTACATTTCTAAGAGGCAGAGCAGCATGTTGCAGTGGAAGAGTTACTGCCTCTGCTGCTGCAGAACGGGGCTGCCCACTGAGTGGAGTGGTCAGAAGACAGTTTTCCAGATGTCCGAGGGGAGGAATTGACCATCTAGCCAATTCCCCTGGCCTCCCAAAATAAGGGGGCCTGCTGGGATATACCCGCCGCAGAGGTTCAGAGAATTTAAAAAAGGATCAGCACTGGTGGATGCTTAACCCTAACTCGGCACCTTTTGAGTGGAGAATGGTCCACAACAACACGCCAGAGCAGAGCTCCTCCCCTCCCCCCCCCGCCCCAAACTTTCAAGGAGGGGATCTGGAACTCACACCAGGAGCTGAATTTCTCCTCTGGCTTCTATTGCTGTAATGGACTGACCCAAAACCTTGATCCAAGTAACCCTGGACTTTGGGGCATTCCAAATCTAGGATCCAAGTATTTGTATCTTCCACCCATCTCTTCTCTTGCCCGGTGCTAATTAGAGGTTCACACATCATTAATTAGAAGTTGACCAGGTGAACAATCTTTAATACCGCCCACAATCTGCATTAAAAATAATCCACATGTACCAGCCCATCAACCCATTCATTAGTGCACACAAACCCACGTTGCCATGCCCCGAGTGCTTAACTGCATGAGCAGATGGGGCTATGGGAGTGCCGGGTCTGTGCTGGGGGGAAGTGTGGGGGCCAGGGCTGGGGCTGATGCATATTTCCCCCACTCCAGCCCAGTAGTTAATCAGAAAAGTTAAAGGACCTGCATGCTGTATTACTGTTTTTATAGACCCTTGTTGGGGTCCTCCGCTCTCACCATGGGAAGGAGTATTCCCTAGAAGCATGGCTTCGCTGGAACTGTGTTCCCAGGGAAAGGGTGGGTCACAGCCAGAGTAAGGGCACTGCCCTGGCCTGCTGCAGATCTCCGGGGATCCTCCAGATTTGTGGGCAGCTTTTCCCCGGGTTGGGAGGAATGGAATAATGTGGTGTATCTCTGCAAGGGAATCTTCCTGGAGATTTTCTGGCAAAAAGTCCCCTCCTGCAGCTTTTAGCCATGGGAGGAGACACCTAAATCTTTGCCTTTTCATTGTGCCTTTGGATCAGCACTTCAGTATTGCTCGTAGAACCCTGATAACTCGACTCACATGGACCGTATTGGCAGACACTAAGTGGAGAAAAGAACTGGGGCTAGATTAAAAGCCATCAGGAATACAACATGCAGTGAAAGCAATAACAGATCTCTGGTGACCTAGAGAAACCTCTGAGTCAAATAGGACTCCAGTTACATTAGAACAGCACCAGCTCTAGTGGAGGTCACTAGAACGGCTAATCTTTCCAAGGTAAATTTGCTGTGAGACTGCCGCGCTGCTCATAGACCGACATTGTCTACCTTGTGGCTTGGTGGTGAATTTAGCATGGGATGATTACACTCTTTCCACCATAATCCACTTTTTCCGCCTCTCTGGTTCCAATTTAAGAACATGAGATGGTCTAAGGAAATTATACGGTTCCCATTTTTATAGCCTGATAGATATCCCACCGTACCCGAGTCGTGCCTGTCAGAACCATTAATAGATAACTCGAGCTCCCAGCCGAAAGTTCCTAGGCACTCTGCCCAGGTAACCTTAGCTGTATCGTGGGATATGTGATGGATCAGCCTGCGGCAGTGTTGCCACCTCTTCATAGTATCCCACCTAGCAACGGCACACCTTAAAATCGACTTCTTTTTTTTCCATAGGCTTGTTATGCTTACAGCTAATCTTTGGCTGCGCTTCTTCAGTGTCATGCCTGCCTAATGCTCTGCAATTGCAACTGGCTCAGTTCCTGTGCCTTGCCCTCAAGTGGCAGGTCCTTCCCAGGTGGCTGGAAAACAGCCAGCCCTGCAATCTAGGCTCTTGGCAGTGGGGATTGAGGGAGAGGGGAATGAAAGCGTGGTACATCCTTGTGAACTCGCCCTGTTACATCCAAACTAGCCCAGATAATCTCAGTGTTGCACAAAGTCCTTTCTGTCCTGGAGAACTGGGCATTCCCTGACCTGAAGGGAACTTTATAATATAGGTAGATGGGGCAGAAAAAAAATCCAGCAGAAGTATATCTTACCCCATTTTATAGATGGGAAACGGAGGCACAGAAAGATCAAGTGATTTACCCAAGGTCACAAAAGAAACGTGTGTCAAACCTAGAAACTGGACCTAGATCTCCTGCATACCAGTGCAGTGCCTTAACCACAGGACCAGCTGCCCTTTAACTCAACGACTCTGGTTTTACATCCGTGTAACGCCACTGAAGCCAGTGGCGTGATAGTGGTACAAACCCAATGTAATGGAGCAGAGAACTGGGCCTTCAGGTGTTACTCAAATCAAAGAAGCTCCGTGGCTGTCAATGCAAGTTTTGCGTGAGTACAAGGTGCAGGGTATGACCGGTTTTTGTGTGTTTACATTGCCCCAGAAGGATGTTATTAGAACCTGCCGGGAGGAACAAAGCAGCTCACTTTAATATGCTAAACTTTATTAATGTCTACAAAATTGTTTAAAAAAAAAAGGTAATCTGGAGAATGTTTGACACTGAGCCTGTCTGTGTTTTGAAATGACCCAATGTGTGTGTTTTACGATAACCATAACCATTCTGAGAGAAGATAAGAGGTTTAACATAATGGTTTTTTTTCTCTTATTTGGGATTTTTTTTTAAAGCCAACATACCATTGATGAAGAACATAAACAGAGTAGCCTTTTATATCTTTTTCCTAAAGCCTGGAGTGTTCCAAATGTGTGTTTTACTGAATGGCTGGTGCTTTTTTTTTTTTTTTAAGTAGCAGAAATGTTGGTCAGTTTGAAAACAGTTCCTTACAGCTGTCCACATAAATAAATTTGAAGTTAGGGTTGGTTTAGCATCCACTTCCTGACGCTAAGGCCAAACAGGATTTATTCCCTGTTCTCTCTGTCACGCAAGGACCATCGTGTAAGCACACAGGTTATGATTAGAAGAGTGTTTCAACCTTCTTTCTATTTAATTAGTCATATAATTAACACTTACTAAAAAGAAGTAATTTTTTCCGAGGTCTTGTAAACTCCTAACCACTTGCTTGAGTTATTGCAACGTTGAAAAGGTTTCTGCAGAAATGCCCGTGTTTTATATCTTTTTTTCCCCCCTATCAGCAAGCAGGCTGCAGAGTCGGTATTATTCACTGACACACTGTGGATTTAATATGAATCTAAAAAAGCCCAAATTATTCCATTTGGCTCTCTCTTAAAGGTACCATTCATAACATGTAAAAAAAGAAGCTTAAAAAATGGAGGTAGTAGAGGAGAAAAGATGAGCCAGCAGGAACATATAATGCAAAAACATTCACATAATGATTATTATCCGGCAGATTTACTGTTAACAATATATTAGAATAGATACTTAAAATTCTTACGTGACACTGAGACAATTGGGAAAACATAACAGGCACAAGACTTCTGATGGATACAACCAAAATCTAAGCTATTTCATTGTTGCGTCATTTTTTGTAACTTGGTATTTGATGGTACAATAACCATGAGCATTTATAGCATTCTTTCACCCATACATTTCAAAATGTTTTACAAAGGAGGGTATTATTATCTCTGTTGTACAGTTGAAGCAACGAAGTCACAGAGAGTAGAAATGACTTGTCCAGTGCCAATGGCACAGCTATGAATAGAATCCAGATCTACTGTGCCTTACCCCCTGGACCACATGGCCTAACTACTCAAATACTGGCTGAAATATACGGTGCATTTTATTTCTTATTTTTTATTGATATTACACAGGATCAGCATCCCATTGTATCAGGTGTTGTATGAACACGCAATAAGGAATAGTTCTTGCCCTGTAGAGTTTATAATCAAATGTAAGACACGGTGGAATAGACGTATGTAACAAACAGAGGGAATGAGAGTGGGAGAGTGAGGGTAACCGTGATTGATGTATGTGGTCATAAATGCTTGCAATGCACATGGTTAGATGGTACAGAACAATTCAGATGTCGATAACTAAAATAAGAACACACCAGTGTCACCCTGTTGCTGAGTGATAGCAGACGTCTGGGGCTTTGCTGGTCGGCTTCCCAGGGAAGGAGATATCAGTGGTGCAGAATCTGGATATATTCCAAGTGTAACTTGCTTTATTTACACCCACACCACCCACCAGTGCTAGAACAGAGATGATCAAACAGCATGCAGGGTAATGCCTTGTTCCAGGAATCCCAGCCAAACACCACTGCCCACTTCCCAGGGAGCAACTCTGTTTCAAGAATTGACTCTAATCAGAGCCCAAGGCAGAGAGAAAAACCTCTGCTGCCACTTGCACAGCTCCTTCTACCCAGAACTTTGTATAACTCAAACCAAAATCAACACAAGCATTTCTTCCAAGACTAAAAACTTCCTTGAACGCTAAACAAAAACAAAACAAAACAAAGACTTGGAAGACTAGATGTAACAGCGCCACCTGGTGAAATCTGCCCTAACAATATTAGCAGTGCCTGCTGCAAAATACAAACACTCTTTGGGATAAGTCCCCGATGAAGGCAACAAGTATCAGTGGAATGACAGGAAACGAGAGAAGGTGTAGGCAGGGCAGAGCTGTTTAGAGCCTTGAAGGTGAGGGGAAAGAACTTGAATTGGATGTGGAAGTCATTGCAGAGCTAGTGGTGGGACTCGGAGAGAGGGGTGAAATGGTCAGACAGGGTGATGGGGCCAATGACATGCTGTATAGGCCAGAGGTGGGTATCAGGAAGGCAGCACAGACGATTCAAAACAGCAGACAGGATGCTCTCCTGGCTGGCTCTAGGCCAGCTTTTTTGTTTTTTTAGCCCCTAACAGACCAGAGAATGGGCCCGTAGCTCTTCAATAGGCAACACCTAGGGCTGTAGCATTCAGATGGCTGTGCCACAAGAAACTTGTGCAAGGTGCACCACACAGTGGTGAAACACGTGCAAGCTACACCAGAACCCGGGGTGCTGCTCTGCTCTCCCTGAGCACAGAGGCATGTGCTTGGCACTGCGTGGCGTGGCGGCTGTGCTCCGGCAGTGCGCAGCATCAAAAAATAGGCATGACCACAGAGAAAGAGGGCATGGCTGGAAGCCAAGCCACTCTGCTCTATACTCCGCCCAACTGTATGTGGGCAGCAAAGAGGCCAGCAAGCTGCCTCAGGCAGCACATTGGCAATGGGGAAGCCACAGAGGTCAGGGCCCAGCACGTGATCCAACCAGTACCAGCCCTGCTGGGTCACTGAAAAACAGTGTGTGTGTGGGAACTACCCTGATGGAGCACGCTGGAGAGTGAGCGGCACAATTCTAGGGAGACGAGTAAATAAAGTGAGAATATCCCAGAAGTTTGTTTTCATGACTGTTCTCATGGCTGGGGCCAGGCAGACGCTCTGGGTGAGTGGCGCCCCTTCTTGCAAACCTCTCTACTGTGCTATCAGTCAGCGGCCTAGCAGTGGGTGTAGCTGCAGGAGACGGTCACTTGCATATTGCACACGGCTCTTGTAGGGCAATTTCCTGCATGAGCTTTAATGGTTCATGCTCTTCTGACGCGAGCAAGGGCCCTTGTGCATAACAGCCTGTTGAGGTACTGTAGGGAGTGCTAGCCAGCCTGAGAGACAGTCATGGGAAAGTACAAGCACCACCAGGAATTAACCCAAAAGGTTGGCTGATATCTTTAATGTAAGCAGGGTCTGAATGAATGTTTTCCTGACAGCTAACTGGGAAGGGGAGAGACTTGGGTGTGTTTATCTAAATACAGTTTACTCCAACTCTGTTTACATATTTAGCAGATACTACGGTGTCAAAGTGGTCAACTTGGCTGGGGTTTGGTACAAATCACCTTAGTACTAAATGCAGAGGTAGTGAAATATGATTACCAATGTTGTAATTATTGTGGGAATACAGAAAAGCAGGACTGTGCTTAACCTGTCCCAAATGAGGGGGTCACCCTTAGTTGAAAGAACCTCGGTAAGCCAAGGGCTCGAATGTCAGAGCCCTGTCAAAATGGAGTGAGTGAGTGAGTGACGGACGGACCGACTGACCGACCGACCGACCGACCGACCGCTCTCTCTCTCCTATGAGGTTGGATACCCTCAACAAGGGTTCTCTCTAAGACTGGTTCAACAGTCAGGACAGGTGCTTTCTCCAACCAGATTTATGCTACTACTCTGAAAGGATAACTTGGATCACTTTTGTTGAAGCTAAATAGGGTTCATTAGGAGCCTCTTTTGTTATGTTAAATTGCTCAATCAGAACTGAAACCAGTTGTGGTAGGACTGTGTTTCTGCCCTGCCTGCCCAGAGCTGGAAATCACTGAGAGCTGAAATCACTTGAGAGGGGGCCGTGTTTCTGCCCTGCCTACCCAGAGCTGGAAATTACGAAGAGACTGATGTGTAGAGGTCACAGCAGAGAGGCAGGTGGCAGCAGATGGTGACTGACAGTCAGCTGGTGAATGAGTGGCTGGTGAAGCGGAGAAGTGCAACAAGCAGCCAGCAGGGCAGTGGAGAAATGTGATGAGCGGCCCGCAGGGTGGCTGGTGGAGAGGCATGAGGAGTGGCCAGCAGGGTGGCTGGCAAAGAGGGGCAGCGAGCGAGTGCCTGACCAGCGGAGCGAATAAGGTGCCTCTTTACCCCCCCGCCTCCACCCGGGGTGGGAGGTGAACTCTGCACTTCTGAACTCTGGGTCTGCACTGACCAAGGACAGCAACTGTGAGTGGGGTGCGGAGAAGGGTCGGGCACGTGAAGGGGGCTTTTGGGTTGCTGGACTTAAGAACCTGAGGGGAAAAGGACACTGCCCAACCTACTTGGGGTTGGGTCTTCTACTCACGGTTTATGTTTCTGAACCCTGTTTGCGGTGTTTTCCCAAATTAACACAGAGTCACTTCCCTCCTTTTATTAAAAGTTTATTTTCTACACTGAGACTCTGTGCTTGCGAGTGGGGAAATATTGCCTCTCAGAGGCGCCCAGGGGTGGTGTGTAAATTTCCCAGGTTACTGGGTGGGGGCTCGAGCCAGTTCTGTGTTGTATCGATGGAAAGGAACCCCTAGATATTGAACCCGTCCCTGGCTGCTGCTGGCTCCACCTGACAGAAGGGTTACATTAAGTTGGAATATTTGGCCAGGAAGGATTTCAGGGTTTGGACCCCCGAGAGGGGTGACGATTGTGGGTGGGGCGGGTCTGGGCAGATGAAGAGACAGTGAGCCGGCCAATGGGAAGAAGCTGGGATTGCAGGCAGGAGGAGAGAAGGAGCTGAGTCCACCACAGCCAGAGAGGAGCTCACCTGACCTGTACAGCTGGCTTTGCTCAAAAGGCCGTAGCACTCCCTGAGCACCACAGCTCTTTGTTTACATTAGTTGGTGAGGAGCAGGGCTCAGATGGCATTTGCTAACCTGGTCGCCGGGGAGATCTGCCCTGGAAGTATCAGAGCCTCCTGTGGAAGTGGGGGAGGAGAGGGAAAGGAATATGGTGTCGGCAGCCAGACAGTCACGGCATCCATCGTCGCAGGCCGAACACTGCTGCTGTGCAAGGCCTTGGATGGGGGTCTGCATTTATCACGGTTACGCAGTGTGGTTTCGTTTTCCTAATGCCACATCAGAACCTAGCCACTGTGAGAAGGAGGCAGCTGTGCAGATGCACAGCAAGGAAGTGGTTCCTTTATAACGATAGGCGTGCGGAAGCTCCCAAAACTCCCTTTCCCATTTGTCTGATTTGTGTGTTGTTATTACTGACTCCTTGGAGTGTTTTGAATGGGAGAGTCAAACACAGAGTGCCCATTCACACACGTATGGATTTTTTTTCCTCTGCTGCGTCTAGGAGCGGCAACCATGCTTAAGTATCTGTGGCCTTGGAAAACAGAAGAACACAGAGGACTCAATTTATGGCACACCTCTAAGTGTAATGTCAATAAATAGGATTTCATTGCAGGCAGCCATATCCAAAACACGTTCAGCGTCAGAACTACCCTGTGTAACGTAGTCTACTCTGGATAGCAAGAGTTACAGAGGGGATAACATCCTGAGAAAAACCACCCTGCTGCATCACACTAATGATAAGGACTTCTTAGACGCTACCAGCCTCGAGACTGGGAGCAGAGACTGTCCTGCAGCAAGCCACTAAACATGGCACGGTTGCTTTAGCAGCAATATGGTTATGTTTAGCATAAGGCTAAAAACCAATAGGCAGTGCGGAATTAGAACGGAAAAAGTAGCAATGGTTTAATATAGGGGTTCTCAAGCTTTTGCAGTGTGCGGAGCACATCTTAATATGAAGCTTGTCTCATGGACACCTCCTCTGCCATGGTAGTTTCATAGTCCACCGTTCCTCCCGGTTGCTATCACATAACTTCCCCTGGTGACTATAGCTATTGTTTACATGGAAAAGAAATCCTAGGAAAGTGATGGTGCATTTTTAGCTGTCTTTAGTGCAGTCAGTGGGTTGACCTTTGAGAAGACAATTAATCACACAGTCTTGCTTTTGCTCTTCATTTCTTCTTCCCACCCACTGGCTTTGTTTCTCTCTGCTGGAAAGAAGGAGGAGGAGCCAGCAACATGTGACCAATCAGTTCTCCATGGGCCACCAGAAATTGCTTTGCAGATCAGCAGTTGTCCCAGGACCACAGTTTGGGAACGTCTGGTTCATAGATTCCAAGGCCAGTAGGGACCATTGTGATTATCTAGTCTGATCTCCTACATAACACAGGCAGTAGAACTTCCCCCAGATAATTCACAGAAGAGCAGCCCTCCTCAGCCTCCTTTCTTCATGCAGACAGTCAATCTAATGGCCATAAAAAGTAGATCAAGTGAAAATAGTTTGGGAAAAAGGGGAATATCTGAGTTGTAATCCTTGCTTTGATCCTGGCTTCCTAGTGTGGTCATCTCTGTGTCTCTTTCTAGTCTGTAAAATTAGCACAATACTACTTAGCTGCTTTTTATTTCTGTTGCAGTAGCAGCTACAGGCACCGGTTGAGATCAGGACCACATTGTGCTAGGCGCTGGACATACATAGAGTGAGAGACAATCCTTGCCCGTAAGATCTTATGGTCTAAACAGACAAGACAGGAAGGACGGGGAAGCAGGCTGCCTGTGTGGAGTACTTATCATTGTTGCCACACAGCAGGTGAGTAGCAGAGGGAGGAATTGCACCCACGTCTCTGGATTCCCAAGTCAGTGGCCCTGTTCCACGGGACCAAGCTGCCTCTGGCTACCTTGCAGCCTGACCGGGGGTGTGTGTGTTAAATAGTTGCTAGGTAACGATTGTGCAGCTCTTTGTGGATTTGGGGGTTACACAAAAACTAAGCAGCATTACTGGGCTAAATCCTGAATTTCCAAAACCCAGTTTTTACTCAGACAAGACCCTACTGTAGTCGGTGGGAGTTAACTGAATCACATAATGCCCAGGGGAGTTCTGGCTAAGTAAGGACTTTGAAATGCTACCTGTTGTTAAAAGTAAATAAGGTTTTTAAAATGTTTCAGAAGCTTCATTTAAAATTAAATTAAAATGCAGAGCCCCGCGGACAGGTTGCCAGGACCCGGGCAGTGTGAGTGCTACTGAAAATCAGCTCGCGTGCCACCTTCGGCACCCGTGCCATAGGTTGCCTACCCCTGTAATAGGAGATGGTTGGGGTCTGTATCACTCGTGTTGGTTCAGGCCGTCGCCATGTTTCCAGAACAGCTTACTTTTTCCAGAAAGTGCTGAGCACCCATGCTCTGAAAAGCAGGCCCCGGTCAGGTGTTTCAAGCTGGGCTCCTAGCGTCACTAGCCGCTTTTGAAAAGCTCTGGAATGGTGCAAATAATCAAACCAGCCGCTGACGAAGTAAATGAGCCTGTATGTTGCTTGTAGAGGACGTTGCACAAAGGGTACGGGGGCACACGTGTGATGCACTGCCTTTGCAGTCCTTAATGGACCTGTTCCCATTCACAAAACAACAGACCATGTCATTCCAGTCATTGGTGCAAATGAACAACATCTTCTGAACTTGTCTTTGTTTTGGATTATCCGTGCGGGCTTCTAATGATCTGTAGACTTGCGACCCCCTCCCTATGTGCCGTTAATATAAACCCAAAAAAAATTCCCTACCCCCCCCCCCCCCCCCAAACAAACCCAATGCAGTTCATTGGGGCTGGACCAAACAGTCCCAAATGTATACCAGCGATCAGGCCTACTCTGGCAGGGAGATCAGCTAAATGATCTAGTAGCTCTTTTGCCTTTGGAGATCATCAGGACTTTAGTCTGATCTCACACCAGTGTAACTCGGCTAAAGTCAACGGAGTTAAAATGGTCCTACACCGATGCAATTGACATCATGGTCAGGCTCTTTCACTCCATTCTTCTGCCACCCTTGTCAGTAGTTCTGAAATCCTGCTCTATTTAGCTCTAAAGGTCCCCGAGAAATGCTAACCACGTCCAGTTGTGCTTTAGTCTACGTGGTGTTAGTCTTGCCACTCAGGCAGTTGATGGGTCTAATTTCAGAGTCAATTCATGTATCTATTTATTATGCTTTTTCCATTCTGATGTCCATTTTTCCCCACTAAAATTTGTACCGCATCCTTCCTGGCTGCAGGGGCCTGGGATAGAGACGGGGCTGCTTGTTTCTGGCTGCTTTCTCCAGTTTGGCACTTCAAATGTTTATTTTGGCTTGGTCCTGCCTCTTTTAGACTCATAGACTTTAAGGTCAGAAGGTCATCATGATCATCTAGTCCAGGGGTAGGCAACCTATGGCACGCGTGCCGAAGGCAGCACGCGAGCTGATTTTCAGTGGCACTCGCACTGCCCGGGTCCTGGCCACCGGTAAGGGGGACTCTGCATTTTAATTTAATTTTAAATGAAGCTTCTTAAACATTTTAAAAACCTTATTTACTTTACATACAACAATAGTTTAGTTATATATTATAGACTTCTAGAAAGAGACCTTCTAAAAATGTTAAAATGTATTACTGGCACGCGAAACCTTAAATCAGAGTGAATAAATGAAGACTCGGCACACCACTTCTGAAAGGTTGCCGACCCCTGATCTAGTCTGACCTCCTGCACATTGCAGGCCAAAGAACCTCACCCACCCACTCCTTTAATAGACCGCTAACCTTTTACTCGTATTGCATAGCATGTGATTCCATAATGAGCCCAATTGACTTCAATGGGACTATTTGGAAACATGGGCCTACTTAATGTGATTAAGGGTGGCAGAATCTAGCCCATGCTGTTCATTTGTAATCAAGCTTAGGTGTGGCGATGTATTTATTTCTAAGCTTACTTAAACTGGAAGCTCTTGGAGGCAGGGACTGTGTTCTGTGTTTGTACAGCACCTAGCACATTGGGGTTCTGGTTCATGACGGGTGCTCCTAGGTGACAGGGCAATACAAATAAATATCTTTCAGACCATTTCTGCTCTATAGTTGGCTTCACTTGAGTGGCAAATGGTGTAGCCAGAATACATTTTCAGCAGTGTCCGGAGCTCAAGTTAAATGTATCTGCCTTGCTGTGCAGCTCACTCCACTGCCTACTGTCCCCCAAGAAAAAAACGCCCAAAATGAAAAACCCAACTTGCCTTATTGGCAGACCTGTTCAAAGCACAACTCTGACCTTCCCATGACCGACCTATGTGTCCAAAGGGTGCCGTGGTCCCAGTTGTGGAGATGGCTAATGCACTGACCGAGGAGAGCAGTGGTCTGCCCCTGGCTCTCCGTCAAGCTTTCTAATGAGCAGAGGAAGGTTTCTGGAAGTGAGCGCTCTTGGAATGGACAGCGAACGCTGCGCTGTGCGCCGTTCTGCTTTCTTTTGAATTGTCGGCAGGGGGTGAAGTGGAGCAAGATGCACTGAGGGTATCATGGAGCAGCGTGCTTTGTTACGGTAGCATCGGCCCAGCCATGCTCTTTAAGCCAGGAATTGGGGCCTGACTTCCAGCAGATTGGACTGTGAATTTACCACTTGCTGTGAGTAAGGGGCAGCGTGTAACTGAGCTGTTGCAGGAGCTGGCCCAGGCCCAAATTGTGATTCAGAGTAACAATTCATTCCCAGGTTCATTCCGCTGCTTTGGGGGGAACTCATCTGTATCAGCCCATTCCTGGGACAGGTGGTTTCCCCCTCCTTGCTGGCTGAGGGGACTGGATAAATTTAAAAGGGGACTGGATAAATTCATGGTGGCTAAGTCCATAAATGGCTATTAGCCAGGATGGGTAAGAATGGTGTCCCTAGCCTCTGTTTGCCAGAGGGTGGAGATGGATGGCAGGAGAGAGATCACTTGATCATTACCTGTTAGGTTCACTCCCTCTGGGGCACCTGGCATTGGCCACTGTCGGTAGACAGATACTGGGCTAGATGGACCTTTGGTCTGACCCGGTACGGCCTTTCTTATGTTCTTACGTTCTTATGATGGTGTCAATGCTCTAGCTACTTCCTTGCAATCATTCCTTGCTCACGTGTGTGCGTGGGGGACTAATGGCCCCATGGAGGTGTAGTGTATTGAGACTGGGTTGAAATTGCAAGCTATCACATCAGAATGGTGGTGGTGATATGTGTGGGGGGGTTCCTTCCTGATCCTGCTTGGTAGCTAGGAGGCTCTGTAGAGAAACATGCCATCAGAATCAGGCTGGAAAGAGCCAGCCTACAGTAAGGTGGGTGAATAGTGCCTCTCTGTGTTAGGGAGCAGCCTGATTTGTCTCTCTCTGTTCTGGGATTCTTGTGTGTTATCATTCTGAATTCTACATTGCAACCTCCCAGCAAAAGCATTTCATGTTTTTATCTAACTGCTCGGTGTGTGTGCTGGGGACACAACAGAATGCTTTGCTCCCTGTGGTATGGGTAGCCCCGTGTGTGGGTAGCCTGCGCAGTGGGGCAAGCGGCACCTTACTCCTCTGCAGGGATGTGCTGGGCAAATGACATTTTTGCCTATCATAAACACTTGTTTTCAGGAGTTCAGAGGTCAGGCTGAGGCATTGATATAGTAATAATGCCTGAGGGCCGCCGGCAAGTCCCGATCCCATTGTGGTAGGGTCTGTGAAAATGTCTAGGAGGGCTGGAAGGTTCTAAACTTAGTTGTTGTGAACAGGTGTCAGTGGCTTATGATCACCCTGCCTGTCCCATACTGCTAAATGGGAGACAGGTGGTGGTATGGAAAACATTGAAAACTCTTGATCTAGGTAATGACCCAAAGAACTTACAGTCCTGCGGCCTAAACCTGCTCCCACTCCCCAAGCGGTTACTCCCACTAAAGCCAGTGGGACTGCCCGCTCGAGGAAGGCAAGCAGGAGTAAATCTTTGCAGCGCCATGTCCTAGCCAAGAGCCCCAAACTGGGATGTGTGCATTTGGCCCATGAGAGTTATAAGGGTGAAGAGTAAATAATCCAACAACAACAAAAGGTTCATATTTACAAATTGGGGGCCTGCTCCCACTCCCACCCGACTCCAGGGGAGAGTCTGCCACTGATTCCGTTGGAGTAGGATTGAGCCCTGTAATGCAAAGAATTTAAATATATACTAATATAGTGAAAGCCCTGTAAGTGGTCTTTATCCCCGCCCCCACCTTCCTTGCAAATAATAGAATCATAGAAATGTCGGGCTGGAAGGAATCTCGAGATGTCAACTAGTCCATCCTCTTGTGCTAAGACAGGGCCAAGTAAACCTAGACCATCCCTGATGGTGTTTGTCTAACCTGCTCTTAAAAACCTCCAGTGATGGGGATTCCACAAACTCCCTTGGAAGCTTATCCCAGAGCTTAACTACCCTTATAGTTAGGAATTTTTTCCTAATCTCTGACCTAAACCTCTCTTGCTGCAGATTAAGCTGATTATTTCTTGTCCTGCCTTCAGCGGACATGAAGAACAATCGATCACTGTCCTCTTTATAACAGCCTTAACATAACTGAAGACTGTTATCAGGCCAGTGATATATACTGATTAAGAACCTGGCTGAACCCCCGTCCCCACTTCCATATGGAACTGTGGAATGTGATTCCTTCATTTGTCTTTATATTTGCTTAACAATTTCAGATGAGATGGTGTCATTTTACATCGTAACAGTCTTAGAAATGACTCCTCTAATTTCTTCAAAGCCTTCTCCCCTGTCCTCTATTCCAAAGACGTCTCTTTCCTATTTAAAGCTGCGTTTGCATTGGCTCCAATCCTGCAAAGACATATGCACAGGCTGACCCCTAAGCCTAGGAATGGTCCTATTAAGTTCAATGAGACTCCCAGTTCACTATGCACGCAAGACTTTGCAGAATTGGGGCCCATATTTGTAATAAATAATTTCACCAATAGATCGGCCTTGTCTTTCCAATGTCTGAGAATAATTCCTAGCCATCAGAGAAGTCAGTGATGGAAAAGATCAGTTGGTTCATCCAGCCTGTGCAGCCCTGTTCATTTTTTCTCATCAGATACAAAAAGATCCAGGTGCCTGGTATTCTGTTTAGCCTGGACACATCTGCTAAGATCTACGTAGTTGAGTCCAAAAAGATGTTTTTTGTTCAGTTATATTTTCAAATATTTTGAGAACATTTGGCCAAAGTGTCCTTTGTTTTCCTGGCACTCCTCAAACTGTCGATTTAAGCAAGTTTTATGTGCACCTGTAACTCAGAGCCATTCTTGCTTTGGTTTTTTTTAAAGCAAAAGGGTCCAGGTGATTAATTAATCACCAGGGCTTTTTAATCACCGATTTTTGGAAATAAACTACGAAACGATGAGCTGGAGCATTGTAAAATGATTTCATTTCATTGCAATTTTCATTCATAGGCCTGGTCTACACTGGGGGAGGTGGGGGGTGGGGAGATCGATCTAAGATACGCAACTTCAGCTATGAGAATAGCGTAGCTGAAGTCGACGTATCTTAGATCGACTTAGATTGACTTACTTCGCGTCCTCGCGGCGTGGGATCGACGGCCGCTGCTCCCCCGTCGACTCCGCTTCCGCCTTTCGCCCTGGTGGAGTTCCAGAGTCGACGGGGAGTGCGTTCGGGGATCGATTTATCGCGTCTAGACGAGACATGATACATTGATCCCTGATAGATCGATCCCTACCCGCCGATCCGGCGGGTAGTGTAGACATACCCATAGACGGGTCAGAGCGATTGCAGGTGCGCAGCAACCACATGACCCAGAGAGACTGTAAGAATTCTGAGCCTAGCCAGTAACTGAATCAGNGACAGCCGCCGCTCCCCCGTCGACTCCTCTTCCGCCTCTCGCCCTGGTGGAGTTCCAGAGTCGACGGGGAGCGCGTTCGGGGATCGATTTATCACGTCTAGACAAGACACGATACATTGATCCCCGATAGATCGATCCCTACCCGCCGATCCGGCGGGTAGTGTAGACGTACCCTGGGTCAGAGCGATTGCAGGTGCACAGCAACCACATGACCCAGAGAGACTGTAAGAATTCTGAGCCTAGCCAGTAACTGAATCAGAACGTGCAAGCTCTCTACTGGCAGTGCCATGGGCAAAGCAGGCAACTGTATGCGGCGCCAGCCAGCAGATCTGTCTGCACGAGTAAATGCGGTAAGGGGCAAGTCTAGCTCTCCTCTGCCGTGCAATTCTGCTGCTCCTGGAGGGTGTTGGAGGATGGATGCAGAGGGACCAATGTAGGGGGCCCACCAGGGCTACCGAGAGCGGGTTCGAGCCCTGGTGAAAAAATTTTTCCGGGCCCCCCAGCAAGGGTGGACCGGCTAAACAGGGCCGACGAGAGAGGGGGGGAAGCCGGGCCCCAGGCCCCCTTCCGGACCGCCGGGCCCGGTAAGGCGACGAGAGGGGGGGAAACCCGGGAAGCCGTGCCCCGGGCCCCCTTCCGGACAGCCGGGCCCCGGTAATTTGTACCAGCTTCCCCCCCCCCTCTCGTCAGCCCTGGGGCCCACGAGCAGCAGCATGCAGGGGGTGGGAGAGGGTAGAGCATGGGTGGGCTCAGGATGAGAGGAACATTAACTACACACACAGAGACGAGCAAGGGAGCATGAACACATAAGGAAGGACTTTTACACATCAGGCCCAGAGTATTGGCAACGCTCAGAGAAGGTTCTCTGCAAGTCCAGTCTAGGAGGTTGTAGGATGAAGCTGGGGGTACTGGTTTTCATGGTCTGGTTTTTTGCACGCCAAGTAGGGGATAGCTGGTGGAGAGCGAAGGACAGAAGTTTGTGCTGTCAGCAAGAAAAAGGGCTGTGTCTCCGATGAGGTATATAAACAATTATCAGCACCATTCACTATTTCTCATCCTTGCTTTACAAATAATATTTTCCCCTGCAATTATTCAGAGTTCCAAATACCTCAATAGTAGAATTCCTACACCTCCTGTTGGGTGGTATGAGTAGAGGTTAACCCGCTATCACCTTTAAATTAGATACATATGCAAAAGTCAATTTGATAAGCACCACAAAACGATGTTTGAAGTTGGACATAAAACCCCCAAAGAAATGGTGGTGAAGCATTTGAAATGATTTTGGAAAATGAACTATAAAAAAGACTTCCACTGCAAGATCGGGCAATCTATAGCCACCCTGCCATCTCCGGAAGCAAACAAAAAGACTATGCGAAATCACTGATAAACCTAACCACAGCATGGAAATTTAAGGAAGGAACTTGATGAAATGTTCTGACTCCATGGGCTCATATAATGTGTTTGAGACAGAAAAATGGTGCTTTTTAGCCAACATTTTCAAATGGGGGTGCTGAATATTAGGCAGTTAAATCCATAGTTAGGTAGCTAAATAAATGGCCTCATATGAGAGAAATGCTGAGCACCTGCAGTTTCCACTGCATTTGGACAATGCTACAAGACTAAACCCAACAGTCATGGAGAGCAGAATATGGGTGACAATAGACAGATCTTTGATTTAAACAAAATAATCAGGTTAGGCGACGGATGCATTTAAGGCTTTCCAGGACTGTTAATTCAGGGAAGCAGAGGCACTTCACTGTGAAATTTCGGACTGTTTTCTAATCGAGTATTTACTGCTGACCTACAGATACGAGAAACTTTATAGATTGCCAGCTGCTGCTGCTGTCAGGTAATACCCGAATGCTGCTCCGTGTTTTAAAGGAACAACAATGACCTTGCGAGACATGAGGTTATTGACTGACAAACAGGGAAGTACCTGATAGGTGGAGACATAATTAGATCCGGGCCCAGATTTTTTGAACATCTCTAATAATAATACCTGGATGTAAAGCTAAGGGGACAATATTGCAACGCTCTGTTAGCATAGAAGCGAGTATTGTTTAATATAGGGTAACATATAAACTGTAACCCTCAGTGAGTGCTGAAGCTAATATTAAAGACAGTATTACATCCTTCATGTGAACCTCCTTGAGGCACCACTTCCCATTCCAACAGCGCAGGTTGAAAGAACCTGGCCAGAAGCAGCCCTGTAGAAAGCGATTTCAAACCCAAAGCACGAGTGACCCAATGGCTCAGGTAGGGTGACCAGATGTCCCGATTTTATAGGGACAGTTCCGATTTTTGGGTCTTTTTCTTATATAGGCTGCTATTTCCCCCCACCCTCAGTCCTGATTTTTCACACTTGCTGTCTGGTCACCCTAGGCTCAGGCCAAACGATGTTGCTTATTTCAAGAGCAGCTACCACTGCTAGAAGGAAGATCACTGAAAGATGATGAAATTCTTGCATCTGTAAAATGAAATCTTCGGAGCATGCACCAGAGAGGGCAATCTCCAGCTGCCTTATGAAACCATTTAGGGTATGTCTACACTGCACACTAAGCCCATGTCAGTGGGACTCAGCTTTGGGGATTGAGTGTTTCCAAGCCCATGCTTGAGTGTCCACACTTCATTGGAAACCTGAGCTTATAATTGCTGATCTGGGTCTCATAGCTGTGCTAAACTGTCCACACTGCACCATGTGGACCTTGTGATTCAGCTCTGTGGCTTGACCTGTGTCCACATTGCAAAATGACAGGGCTTGGACCCCAGTCACAATGGGACTTGGGTTCTGACCCCTCCCCCCCAGCAGTGTCCTAGGACATGGGTCCTGTATGCTTGGTGATCTGAGTAAAACTGATTTGTGTGTGGATGGAAGGAGGGATTGGGCTTAAACCTGAGTCAGACCTCAGGCTTAGTGTGTAATGTAAACATACTTGTACTGACCAATCAGTAGTAGACCTTCAACAGGTGATGGAAATTAGTCTAAGGGTAACATTTTCCAAAGCAGCTTAATTACTTAGGAGCGTAAGTCCCATTTTCAAAAGTTACAATTTATGGCTGATAAATGTCTAAGTCTCTTTTGAAAACAGGACTTAGGTGCTTCTAAAAATTTTATCCTACCTCTTAAATATCACTACAATCAACTAACAGAGCCAGTGGTGGCAGGAAAAGTGCTTTCATACCTATGGGAAAAGTAAACTCAGGCTTATGTCATTGTACTGGAAAGTTGCATGTATTAATTATTGATTATTGTTCTAGCTTTCAGAAAATTGCCCAACACACTGTCATGTAATACTGTACAGTACCCTAAATCTGTATTTATTGGCTGCAGAATCCAGGCAGCGGTTAATTGCAGCTGATGAACCACAGTTTCCTAGCAAAGAATTTTAAATGTTTGCATCAATGTATAAATTAACATGTGACACCATGTTTGTTGTCTCCCCCCATCATTTTTTGTTGTTTGCATTGGATTACTATTGAAAGTTTGAAGGGCAGCACAGGTCAGAGTCTATAAACTGGAACAAAAGAACCTATGATGCAATCCATAACAAAAGAAACATCCAAAGAAAAAGAAGGAAAGAATTAGCATGTGCAATGTATACTATGCAAGAGAACATGAAAAGCAGCTAATCTGACTCATATGCACTATATCCCTTGTAGTAATAAACAGTTGTTTATATATAAACTAGGAAGTTTTGCTTAAATTTGCAGCAATTTTTGAGTATTTACATTTTTTTATTTTACTATTTCGGAGGTGAGAGTTTGGTACAGTAGCTTTACTTATTTCTAGATGTGTTTCAGGATTCTTAAACATCGATCTTTTCACTCCTCTTCTAGAGGCTGTGTCACGGCTTCACAGGATCTGGTCTATGCCCTGGCCTGTAACCAGTTCCTTGGGAGTGACCCTTTTAGTGTGCCAGACTCCAATAGTCCACACAGTTCCACAGGGGCAGGCCCACAGCCTCCGTTGCTCTGAAACTGGGCCTCTGCCTCTCTCCAGGCCTGTAGCGAGTTCAGCCATGCCAGACTTCTGCGGGAGGCTTGTTCCCTCCCCCTTCAGGGCGTAATGCTCTCAGGCAGCATTTGCAGTGACAGCAGGCAGCCTTTTCAAAACCACAACGATACACTTAGCAAAGGTCTGTAGCACCGAGCGTCCATGGCCACATTATGCGGCTTTATTCTAGGCGTCTGAAGGCTCCACGGGGTTATTATTGGTCTGGTGCAGCTAGGTTAATCGAGGACAACCATGTGGCCACATCTAGTCTGTGGCTGAGCAATGTCCCCTCCTGACCTCAAGTCCAATCTTCAGGGCTCAAGGTGCAGGGACTTTAGCTCCGAGACGGGCTATATGGCCAATAAGCACTCGCCGGCGGTGACCGATGGTGACTTCAGTCCTCTTGAGGTCATGTCTCAATAATACATCTGAGGAGCCTAGCGGTTAGCATCCATTCGGTCGTGGGGCAGTGGTAGGGGAGCCCGGGTTCGCCCACTCCACCTGGCTCCAACCCAAGGCCGGTCTCCAGGAGGAGCCTTCTGAGCTACCTTCCCTGGGTCGCTTCCTACCACTGCTTCCTTCCCTCTGCTTCTGGTTCCAGACAATGGGAAAAGAAAATGAAAACGGAAACTAAAACTGCTGGCCCCGGCTGGGCTCCGCATACAGTCCTGTTCCTTCAGGAGCCTTCAGGGTAGGTCTGCATTCCTCCCCCAGCGCCTCCCATTCTGAGCTGGGCTTCTCCCTTTTCAACCCTGTCTCCAGTTGGAGCATGCGCTGCAGGGTTGATGGGGCGGGGCTACCTGATCCCAGCGCTGTCCTTTAACCCCTTCTGTACCAGTGCAGGGTTTGTATACCCCATCATACAATTCCTATTACTGATAAAAATCCAACCATCTTATGCCCGGTAGTCACCACTGGCAATGCCTATGAAATGCCTCCAGGCTCCGATGTCTTGTTCAAGCAACGTCCATGTTTCAGATCCGTATCAGAGAATCGGAAGTACACAGGTTTGATAAATCTGTACTTTTGTATAGGATTTCACCTTCTTCTGACTCCAAATCCTGTGCAGGTCCTTCATGGTCCTGCTAAACTGGTAACCATGCTAGTGTTTTCTCCAGGAATTGAAATTGGAGGTGGGGTTTGAATTGATGGCGGTGGGGTGTTGGAAAATGACTAAATTGGTAACACTGCATGTAACTAGTTGATTACTGGGGGAGGGGGGGGAGTGTACATCCCCCTAGAGGGGGTGTAGGGAAATCCCTTTATTAATTACCTGCCATGCAGAATCTGAACGTCCTTAGGTTAACATAGAGAAGCAAAGGTTACGGTACTGTTCAGACTGGGCAACACTAGGGTTCACCCAGCCAAGCTGCTTGTAGAATCCATCTTGGCTCTGTCTCTCAGTCCCAGGTGAGAGCTGCTCTGAGAGGCCAGTTCTTGTCTTCACTTCCTGTCACCTCTCGGTCATCCTCCTACTGAGTTCACATGTTCTGCCTGCTGGAACTTCGCATTGTTAGGTGCCTATTGCTCAGTTGTTGGGGTTCCCATTGTCTTTCTGAATCCTCCATTGATATGGACTGGGTTTAGCCAGCCCTCAATGACCCATTCACACCACCCTGGACAGGTGCGTGACATGAAAGCCTAATGTCTCCTGCCCTGCCCTGCCCAGGAGCAGCATTTGAACCTTTATGCACCCACTGGGTAGCAATACCAAGTCAAGTAAGTCACTGCCATGCATTTCATTCATAAAAATTAAGACACTCGTACTTCTAAGTCAGCAGAAGCGGTGCATAAGAACTTGTGGTAGTTGGATTCTAAGTCTTCCCCAGGACCTGGCTCATTGCCTACTGATGACTGGTTACCTAAAAGAGATTTTGCCTACTCTTGAGGACAACTAATGCCTAGGAGTGACGTACTTTGTGGACTGTCCCATCAGTACTTTGGTGGGGGTGTTTTGGCATGCTCCTGTTATAATGTCATTGTTCTCATTTTAGGAATTAGTGCTGCAGTTACACTGCTCCCCCTTGATACCTTTGAATTCTTCAGCTGTATTGGAGGGAGGACACAAAAGACTACCCCTTGCTCCTTGCTTCCATGTGCAGTGACCAATTTCATTGTGGTTGAGGAGAGCAGGCTATTGAGAATGGATGGCTGATAGGTTCTATGAAAGGGCCCAATAGAATCCCCGATGGACACTTCTGAAAATCCCACCCCATGACTATGTGAGTTAGACACTTAAGTGCCATTGAAAGTCGATGGGATTTAGGAGCCCAACTCCCTTAAGTGTGATTGAAAAATCTCACCCTTGATCTACAATTGCAATATATAGTCATATCCCCTCCATGCTGAACAGGTAAGGAGCCTCTCTCCTGTTAAGTGACAAGATGATATGGTTTTGACAGTATTCTTACATTTGCCAGGGATAACCAGTCTGAGGAAGCAGTAGTAAGGGAAATAACTGATCTATATGTGTGATTATCTGCATTGTTCTTTAAATGTGCAACCACCATAATCCTCTCCAGGAGCGCCGCCAGCTTTTTCGCCGCCCTAGGCGGCAGAAGGTCCCGCCCGTGAAATGTCGCCCCCGACAGAAGTGGCGGAAGGTCCCGCCCCCAAAATTCCACCGACGACCGGGGCGCCGGCGCCCCTCAAATGTTGGTGCCCTAGGCGACCGCGTAGGTCGCCTAATGGGTTGCGCCGGCCCTGATTCTCTCAAATTTAGCCAAAATAAATTCCAAGACGTACCTGAGACGAATGCATTTAAAAGTACCTAAAATGTTAATGCTAGCAGTACCTTTTTGGTTCTCAAAATTCCTACCCTTAATTTAATATAATACGCTGCTGTTTAAAAGGGATATTAATATTCTTTTCAAAGTGGGCCTTTTACATAATTTAAAAAATATTTGCCAGCTGTTTTGAATGTATCTGCAAGCACTGATGGACAAAAGGCATAGCCATCCATAAGAACTTTGTCATAATACATTTCATATTAACGTAAGCAAAGAAAAATTTTTGTTTAAGAATACCAAAAAAAGGTGATTGGAAGACTTGCTTTTGAGGCCCTCAACGTATTTCTGCTAAACAAGTTACGCTCTTTATTTTTTCTGCGTTCTTATTTAATTGGTTACTTGCATCTGCCGTTTAGAGTAAGCAGCTCTCTGTCCATTTGGACCGTCTGTAGCTCTCAGCTTGGGCCATTTGGTTTAGATTTCCAGAAATGATTTATTTGTACTGTAATGGGATGGAGCCATACAATGTATCCCATTTGAACTGAGTTCGGAGTGTAGTTTAAGTTCACATAGTAAGTTTGGGAGCGTTGATTCCACTATCGCATCCAAGCACCACAGATCTTTTCTTCCGCACTGTTTGCACCTCTCTCTCATTGCATAAAAATGGAAGTCACAAAGTCAATGTTACATTAGGGGAAAAAAGAGAAGAGATTATCACAGAAGCTGCAACTTTTGCTCCTGGCTAAACAGTGGTGCGGGTGAACATATGTGAAATACTATAAACAACACGTTGAGAAGACTCTTCTTTACTATTTGTATTCCAGTAGCACCTAGAGGCCCCAGCCAATGCTGAGCTCTCCTTGTGCAAGGTATTGTACTTATGCGTGGTGAGAGACAGTCCCTGCCCTGGAGTTTACAAACTAAAGAGACCAGACAACAAAGACTGGGTGAGAGGAAGTATTATTAGTCCCTTATAACAGTTCAGAAACTGAGGCCCGGTTCAGAAGACCATGTCTGTAAGGGTTACACTCTAGTTGAATTAAGACAGTGGATCAATTTCTAAGCTTATCATTCTGAATTTGGCAATTCCTAAAGAACGGTAGGCCTGATAAAGCTCCGTTACTTTTCTGGTTTTTGAGTCACTAGAATGCTGTGTGTACATGAACAATAATAATCTTTTCTTACAGTAACTAGCAAGGTTGTATGCAGTGTAGTTAGAGTTGTGTCAGGCTCAGGATAGTAGAAAGACTCTGTGTTGCTTGAAAGCTCATCTCTCTCACCAACAGAAGTCGGCCCAATAAAACATATTACCTCACCCACCTTGTCTCTCTAGTAACTAGCAGTGACAAGAGACTCTTCCTTTTCCATGTTTTTCAGTCTTTTTAAACCCAAAAAGTCCTTAACAAAAGACAAATGGCTGGTTTTGATGACATAATTTAAGGGCCATTATGAATATATTTCAGAGTCGATAGTGTTTTATGGCTATTCAACCAGCAGATCTAATGATCTGGTTTTGCAATGAATGGATTGTTCTTGCCGTGATAATAGAACATGAGAGTATAAAAACTTTGAAGTGCAGAAGGCAGCTGAAAAGAAAACAATAAACTATGTATATGAGACTAGCTTGTTGCTTGGTGATTAAGAGATGAGGACCTTTTAGGTCAAGTCCCTATAGGTACAAACAGATGTTTGCACTGTTTCACAGCTGCTAAATATGATATAAATCCAAAGAATTTCTCATGTTTTTATAAAGTAAAAAAATACCCAGACAGCAAATTTTTGGTCATTCAGATACTCTTACCAAATGACATCTGGTTTCTGTACTGCTTATTTAAGCAATCCTTAAAAAAATGTTTGCCAAGGGGAGTAACTCAAAACTTTTAGTCCTTCGCCATATATAACTCTACAGTTTAGATTACAATGTAGCATGCAGGGTTTATTATAAGCAATGCAGTTCTTCATTTCTTAGCTAGCAGTATTACTTTAAAGAAAATAGGATAAATATTATGTAATTAGTTAAGGGAAATACATGTGTAGTTACATTTTAGAGTATCCTAGTTTCAGATCCAAACGATGACAAAGAAAATGAATTGTTTCCATATGTTAGGAGATAGCCTGACAATTATGAGCAGAGAGTTAAGCTATAAACATGCAACATGACTTCCAGTAAATGTAAAGAAACAAAACCAGCAAGCAGCACGTTGGTAGCTTTCATACCTCAGTATGAAAGCACTGTAAAGGTACAGTAGATGCTTACAGGATCAGGGAATAAGATGAAAAAATAATCCCATCAGAAAGCTCATCATAATTTTTGTATGAAGAGAAATACTTAATGCCTTCAATATCTAAAAATACGGTGCTTTTGAAGTAACACATACCCTGGTCCTAAAATCACGTAGGCACTTAGGAATAACTTTATGCAGGCGAATTCAATGAAACTGCTCTCACGAGTAAAGTTACTCACAGGCGGAAATGCTTTCCGGAGTGGAGCCATGGTTAGTGTATGATTCTATTCTAAAAATGAGTGATTTCCCTCTTGCCTTCCTTTTGTCTTTGGAATTTGACTCTCTTAAAGCACGAAAGGAACGTAAGCACCATACTGCCAAGTGTCAACCATTGATCTATTGTTGGCATCTTTTCATCTGCGAGAGACGGTGGGAATTGCAGCCTATGATGTAGATGGTTTGCAATGTCTCATGTGACTGAATAGGCCAATCCGAGATTTGCATGATCTTTGGCAGTTATTGCAAATGTATGGATCTTGGCTGGCTGCTTCTTGCTTCCTCCGGCCTCTTTTCTCTTCAACTGTAGGAGCCAGCTTCTGTCATGGACTTTGATTCCCTGAGGAAGACGATGGCACCACTTGTTACGAACACTTGTCAAGATTTCCCATTGGTCAGGATCAATTCCAAATTCCTTCATATCTCGCTTGCATGGGTCTTTATAGCAAGGGACGTCCTGTTGTTCTTATTCCCTCTGATAGCTCCCCGTATAGCATACTCTTGATCTATATAATGTTAATATTTAAGTGAATTCATTGGAACTTTATTTTTTAATTTCTTTTGATCTGGGGTCTTTCCAGTGATACTTGGGAATCAATAGTGCCGTTCAAAGTATTGGGTCCTTGTGGCATTTGCATCACCATTTGGTCATCTGATGAATATTCACATGAAATTTGGATCGCAGGGAAGCGTTCAATAGTTAGGAACATGCTGAAGTTGCATGTTTGGAATATGGGCACCATATGTCCACATTTTGTCTATTTTTTGTTGTTGCTCCTCTCCATGAATTGACTTCTTTCTCCCAGTGTTGAGTACAATGGGTCAAATACCCAGTCAAGGGCTGTTCTACACTGAGAACTTACATCAGCATTGCTATGTCTCTTAGGCATGTGAAGAATCCACAGCCCTGAGAGACATAACTATACCAACCTAACTTCCAGTGTAGATAACACTCAGTCGACAGAAGAATTCTTCGGTTGACCTAGCTACCACCTGTTGTATTCAGAGTATTATTCCGTACAAATTTCATAACCAAAATTAATTAAAGCTCCAATCCTGCAAACCTAGACTCGCTCACGCAGTCCCACTAACTTCTCTTTATTAGGAAGCTGTGGATGATAAGCCTGTTTTGCTCTCCTGGTCTTAGAGTATGTCGCTGAAACCCACACCCCTCTGTGGGCTTCAAAGCCCAAACTCCAGCCTGAGCCTGAATGTCTACACAGCTGTTTTTAGTGCTGTAGACCTGGGCTCTGAGACTTGCTGCTGCACATTTTCAAAAGTAGTGTAGACATACCCGTAGAGGCCTCGTCTTCACTAAGGGGAAAGGAAGTGTTCTTAGCTTGCGTTAAGTAGCATTGGGGAAAATCCTAGTGTAGACAAAGCAGTTTGTAGCTTCCACATGAGTTAGCAAGTCCAGGTAGACCCTCGGCTCCCCCATAGTCTTTAACTTGACCTGATCACGTGTGTGAAAACACCAAACTGCCTTGTCTTCAGTCGAATTTTAGCTCATGTTAGCTAACGTGAATTAAGGACCCACCTTATTGCCCAGTGAAGACACAGACCGAGTCACTAAATGCTTTTGTGTGTTAAACACCAATTCTTCTTCACTGGAATTGTGAGGAAAGGTTTGTGGGATCAGGCCCTTCATCTGCATAACTGAGGACCATGCGCCAGGTGCAGGAAGGATGGTTTTCACCGTTAGGGCACTGAACGGAGATCCAGGAGACTGAGGTTCAGTTCTCAGCTCTTCCACACACTCTCTGCGTGACCTTTGGCAAATCACTCGGCCTCTTTGTACCTTAGTTCCTGACCTATAAAATAGATTTAATAATCCTTCACCCTGCCTTGTCTACTTCAGTTGCAGGCTCCTTGGGATATAAACTGTCTCTTACTGTGTGAGAGAGACAAGGTGGATGAGGTAATATCTTCTGCTGGTTTGTCTCCCTCATATCCTGGGACGAACATGGCTACAACACCTTGCAAACAACAGCGGAAGATACTGAATCTTACTGTGTGCACATAAAGCACCGAGCTCCAATGGCCCTGCCTCTGTTGTGGTTTCCGGGCAGTAATAAGCTCTAACATCTAACATTGAAATAAAGGACGTGCCTTTAAATAGGAATAAACATTGACGCTCTTTTTCTGATGTAACTTATCAGACCTGTTCTCATTGGTGGAGAATCGAGGTTGTAAGCGAATCTGCGAACCGTTTCCTGTCCTCCTCCTGCATGTGGAACTCCGGTTGAACACAATGGGCAGAAGCATTCCAACGGGGGAGGGGGAAGGGGGCAATGTCCCCATCACTTTTTATCAGCCGTAAAGGCAAGCGATGTGGGGGAGGGAGTGGAGAGGAGTGAGCGGGGGGCGGGGTCTTGGGGAGAAGAGGCGGTGCAAGGGCGGGACATTGGAAGGAAGGAACGGTGTGAGGGCAACGGCTCTGGGGGAAGGGGCGGCACGGGGGCGGAGCGTCAGGGGAAGGGGCGGCACGGGGGTGGGACCATGGTTCAGGTGCCAGTACCCCCCACACACACACTTTTAGGGAGCTTCCATCACTCTTGACAATGGGTAATCCTTTCTTTCATCTTAGTATTTAGCAATGTACTGTAGCAAGAGGCTGGGGTACCACTGAAAGGCCTTGGCACAGAGAATGAAAACGATAGCCTCATGCCTCATCAGGCTGGGCCTGCACCTTCAGCCTACAAATTGGAGACCCCAATTTCCAACGTGAAGGAGTGGTTGCTTCTAGATCTGGTAGGCCCTGAGAATGTTGGACTCCAGAAGCACAATTTTATTATGTATGGCCAAGTTGGTTTTAGGTTAAGTTTTAGAGCTTTCTAGAATGCGTTGGTTATAATTTTCCTTCCCCTCTCATGCTCGGATAGCTGGACCGGAGGTGTTAAGGAAGCCTGGCTTTTCAGGTGCTATGAAAAATAGGAGCAATAAGAGCTTTCCATTTCTGTGAAGCATTTTAAAATGATCTTTTCTGTAAGCGATGTCACATATAGTAAATAGATGATGGGGCGATGTGGTCGAAAGTTTTGAACTTATGTGGGTAAATCCTTCCGACCACCCTATCATGTATTTTCTGCCTCTTCTACGGAAGTCTAAAGCTTTACAAATAAAATCAGACAGAGTGATTTATTTGACCAGAAATGTTTTACTTTGATACACTGATTCTGTAAATGTTTTGTTAAGAATAAAGGCCCCTGAACAAGCCAGCTCTAAATAGCTACTCTGTTGTAGTGGATGAGGAATACCCTTATTGGATATTCTCCAGGAGTAAGGATTGTCTGGATAAAATACTTTACTTGTCGTGCCAAGAAGGATGATAGACATTAACGAAATACTCTTCTCTTTGTTTTAGTTGTCATCAGGGTAATACTTAAAGGTGGAGATGAATGCATGCAAAATCTCTTCATCTAAATCTACATCCAAATGATTATGAATATCATTAGCACTTGTCAAGATGCAAAGTCTTACCAATGGTCCATAATCAGGTGAATGTATCACTTAAATATTTAACGTGCTGGAATATGTCTGCTGGTTGCAGAATGAGTCTAACATTTTTGACTTAAGTCACCATAGCCATGGGACGGGTGGAGATATGCCACAGACAAATTCCACTTTTTATTATTGCCTTGTGCTGTTGCATAGGCAAAATTTCTAATTAACAACCCTCTCAAAATTCTGCTTTGGCAGCCAAAGGAAATGGGTGGAAGTGACGTGATGACAAATGTTTAGCTCCATTCGCGGTGGTGGGTTGGCTTTCCAAATCTCTGCCAGAGAGCAAGCTGAGTAAACCTGAAGCATAAAACATTTCAGTCCCCTGATAGTCAATTATTAAAGATCACGGACTCATTTAGGAAGGGCCCTTCTTGTTAGTTATATGGTCCATCCTCATTGTTCAGTAATCAGGAGAGACAAATGGTGTTTGCTTAAATAAAAGCTGGGGTGCATAAAAGCCTATTGTTGCGTAAAGGTAAACGAATATTTGCTTATAAGACTTTAAACTATAATTATTTGTGTTCCAGTAATGCCTAGAAACCCCAAGCAAGATCAGGGCTCCATCGTGCTGGACACAAGTGAGAGACAGTCTCTGCCCAGAAGTGTTTCCTGTCTAAATGAAGAAGACAAAGAGTGAGGAAACAGGTGAAATTACTTGTTTAAGGTCACACATCAGGCCTCTGGTGCATCTGTGATTAGGAACCCACGTTCACGCTCTCCCAGTCGAACACTTTGTCCACTACATCATACTGCCTCGCAGACATTGGCTCATGCACTTGTGCAAGCCACATTGAAGAAGCTAGGAGAAGATTGGCCACCTACAGTATAGGAGGTCACCATCCGCTGTTCTGATTTCACAGAATATAGTCTGGTTGTATCCAGTGTGCTTTCCCTTGGTGCGAATGCATGAGCAATGCAGACTATGCTTCCCATTAGCCAGGAACATTTTAGTTACAATGCACCCAACTCCTCCAAACCTCAGCTCTTCTCCTCTCCCACAACTCAAGGTCCACTAAACCCACCCACTTATGAGAAACTTGGGACAACAGTGATGCCTTGCGGTAGTGCCCTGCAGGTCAAAAACTTTGGACTCTGTCAGACCACGGGAGAACCAAATTCTAGAGCTGAGGACTTGCAAAACTCCCTGCTGTTATTTAGGGTCTCATTCTCACATGTGGTATCACATATGCAGTGAAGTGAGAGAGATGAGGTAGCCAGGCGTCCAAGCCCCTGTAATTCTAGCCTATGATTTATTATAGGTGCTTCTACTGATAGGGTTAGACCGGTTGATTTAAAGTGGAGCTGGTGGCAGCTTCTGGTGTTGAGAACAACCATGGACTTGTCTCTACTTGAGACGTGGAGAACAGGGGGCATATCACACTCTCAGTCCCGCTGGTGGCAAAGGAGTTGCATGAACCGATCTTAGGGACTATATGACCATTGGTGTTGCAGAAGTGATACATCTGGTCTCAAACACACCTCATGTTCAGCCCACGAAGCAGCCTTTGAAGAAGCTCCCTGGCCCATCAGAAGCCTTGTGTCTAACATAAGCATTCTTAATAAATGACGCACTACGGTTCCTCAGCAGATCATGGGTACCATATGACTAGTTGTGGGGGAAGTCAAACTGAGGAAGTGCTAGTCAGCATGATTATAAAAGCTGCATTGAAATAAAGTGCTCGAGTTAATCTATTTCACCTGGCTCGATTTAGCAAACCCACACAGTCAAGCGCCACAAGAAATGAAGTTTTGCCCTGGTATCCATCTAATGGAAGAATCTTGTGTAATGGAAAAGTAGAGTAAATTGTAGTTTAGAATGAAGAAAATAGAAAGTGCTTCAGTATCTATGTCGTCCATTAAAAAAAACAACTCGATAGCACAGATTGTCTTACCACATACTTCTGATGTTATTTATTTGATTGGCTGCCTTAAATATTTTCTCTGTCACCAGCACTGATTGTAGTGACACCTACTGAGCAGGGCAAATCTCGCCCATTGCAGAATTCCTTTCCGCTGAGCTGTGCCAACAAACGGCTCAGCGCTCCAGATGTTGCTGCTTTTTGAGAAATGAGAACTTAATAAACCAGGCTCACCCTTCCTCCTGGGGTGAATGCAAAGACAGTCAGATATGGAAAATCACTGCTCAGTACCATGAACAATGTACGGACGGGGAGCAGCAGTGCTAGCAAGTGGAACAGAAAGCCTAGACGCCCACTGCAGAAGTCTGAGCTGGCAACAGCTAGCGTTTTTAATATACGCTGAAACCTATCCATGAAAGAATAGTCTTAAACCAAGAGGAAAAGCCTGAAGGTATATTTAAACAAACCGAAAAAAGAACAGATAGAAAAATGTTTCTGCCTGGCTTTAATAGGTTACATTTTCCCAGGCTTTATTTTCGTTCAAACTGTTTTATTGCTTTATATATTTGTAACAAACACACGCACAACAAAAATACACACAGTGAAGACATTTTTTATAGCATGTATCACAGGAGCACCTGCAGGGCCCAGTGTGGTTTGGAACCCTATTATGCTAGGAGCTGTACACACACATGACAAAGGACAGCTACATGGGGGTGCGCACGCTGAAAGGGTTCAGGGTGAAATTTATCAGTAGTATGTCCCTCCCACTGCCTGGGAGCACCACGGACAGGGCGGCCAGGCAAGGGCGTCTGTGTCCCCTCTCACATTGCAAAAAGGGTCTGGGCCAACGTGGCAGGCTGTGATGGGGGCAGGCCAGAGGCCTCAGGTGAGGGCTGCACAGCATTCCTGCTCACTGGCTCTGGGCTGTGATCTCCCCAGCTCCTTCAGGCTCTACCCTCGTTGAGCCTCGTGTGGCTGGAGTAGATTTCACCCTCCGCGCTCTGTGTGGCTCGAAAGCTGGTCTCGCTCGCCAACAGAAGTGGGTCCAATAAAAGATATTACCGCACCCACCTTGTCTCTCCGATGTCCTAAGACCAACATGACTACAGCGACCCTGCTTACCGCCTGCTGCCATTCTGAGTGCTTTGCTCATCTGGCCTTTATCACCAACATCTCCAAGCACTGCCTCGTCATGAATGGGCGTTGATCCTTACGACGTCCCTGTGAGGTAGGGAAAAACTGTCATCCCCATTTTACAGGTGGGGGCACTGAGGCAGACGGGAGAGGAAGCGACCTGCCCAAGGTCACGCGGGAAGTCTAGAGCTGAGCCAGGAGTGGTCTGCAGCTCTCTCATGTTCCAATCCAGTGCTCTGTCCACAGCACCAACCTCTGTATACCCTGGGCACTTCAGCTGTGTCCTCACTCCCTGCATCCCAGCAGGCCTAAGATCAGCCAAGGTATCACCCAGGTGGTCTCAGCTCTCCAAATTCACCTCCCCCACCCCAGTCCTGCCACAGCCATCAAGATGCCACTAGGCTGGTCATGGCTCTGCTGGAACATACTCTGGGCATAATTTAATTTAGGAAAATACTATCTTAAAAATGAACCTGTCGTAATTATTTTATGTAGGGTTGCCAACTTTGTAGTTCCAGAAAACCTGACCTGCCCCCTGCCCCGCCCCTTCTAGGAGGCCATGCCCCCCTCTCACCCCTTTCCCCCCTCCCTCCATCGCTCGCTGTCCCCCGCCCTCGCTCACTTGCTCATGTTCAGCGGGCTGGTGCAGCGGGTTGGGACGTGACAGGGGTGAGGGCTCCAGCTGTGGGTGCAGGCTCTGGGGTGGGGCTGGAGATGAGTGGTTTGGGGTGCAGGAGAGGGCTCCAGGCTGAGGCAGGGGGTTGGGATGCTGGAGGGGGATGCAGGCTCTGGGCTGGGGGTGTGGGATCCAGGGTGGGGCCAGAAATGAGGGGTTCAAGGTGCATGAGGGGGATCCGGGCTGGGGCAGGGGGATGGGATATGGGCAGGTGCAGGCTTTGGCTGGGGTGTGGGCTCTGGGTAGGTCTGGGGGTTGGGGTGCAGGCTCCAGGCAGCGCTTACCTCAGGTGGCTCCCGGGAAGCAGTGACATCTCCCTCTGGCTCCTAAGTGGAGGCATGACCACCAGGAGCGCCGCCAGCTTTTTCAGCGCCCTAGGCGGCGGAAGGTCCCGCCCCCGAAATGCCTCCCCCGACAGCGGCGGCGGAAGGTCCTGCCCCCAAAATGCCGCCCCCGACAGCGGCGGCGGAAGGTCCCGCCCCCAAAATTCCACTGAGGACCGGGGCGCCAGCGCCCCCCAAATAGTAGTGCATGCCCGCGCCTACAGGCACCGCCCCCTCAGCTCCCATTGGCTGCGGTTTCTGGCCAATGGGAGCTGCTGAGCTGGCGCGGAGGGCAGAGGCAGCGCGCAGAGCCCCCTTGGCCGTCCCTCAGCCTAGGAGTCAGAGGGAGATACCGGCAGCTTCCCGGGAGTCGTGCGGAGCCAGGTAGGGAGCCTGCCTGCACCACTGACTGGACTTTTAACAGCCCGGTCAGTGATGCTGACCGGAGCCGCCAGGGTCCCTTTTCGACCGGGCGTTCTGGTCGAAAACCGGACACCTGGCAACCCTAATTAAATGTATACCCCAAATTAAAAAACACAGTAAAAGAATGAAAAAAGAGCCACCGTGGCTTAACAACCATGTAAAAGAAGCAGTGAGAGATAAAAAGGCATCTTTTAAAACGTGGAAGTCAAATCCTAGTGAGGTAAATAGAAAGGAGCATAAACACTGCCAAATTAAGTGTAAAAATGTAATAAGAAAAGCCAAAAAGGAGTTTGAAGAACGGCTAGCCAAAAACTCAAAAGGTAATAACAAAATGTTTTTTAAGTACATCAGAAGCAGGAAGCCTGCTAAACAATCAGTGGGGCCCCTCGACGATCAAGATATAAAAGGAGCACTTAAAGATGATAAAGTCATTGCGGAGAAACTAAATGAATTCTTTGCTTCAGTCTTCACGGCTGAGGATGTTAGGGAGATTCCCAAACCTGAGCTGGCTTTTGTAGGTGATAAATCTGAGGAATTGTCACAGATTGAGGTGTCACTAGAGGGAGGTTTTGGAATTAATTGATAAACTTAACAGAAACAAGTCACTGAGACCAGATGCAATTCACCCAAGAGTTCTGAAAGAACTCACATGTGAAGTTGCAGAACTATTAACTAAGATTTGTAACCTGTCCTTTAAATCGGCTTCTTTACCCAATGACTGGAAGATAGCTAATGCCAATATTTAAAAAGGGCTGTAGAGATGATCCCGGCAATTACAGACCACTAAGTCTAACATCAATACCGGGAAAATTAATTGAAACAATAGTAAAGAATAAAATTGTCAGACACGTAGAAGAACATAAATTGTTGGGCAAAAGTCAACATGTTTTTTTCTGTAAAGGGAAATCATGTCTTACTAATCTATTAGAGTTCTTTGAAGGAATCAACAAACATGTGGACAAGGGGGATCCAGTGGACATAGGGTACTTAGATTTTCAGAAAGCCTTTGACAAGGTCCCTCACCAAAGGCTCTTACGTAAATTAAGCTGTCATGGGATAAGAGAGAAGGTCTTTTCATGGATTGAGAACTGGTTAAAAGACAGGGAACAAAGGGTAGGAATAAATGGTAAATTCTCAGAATGGAGAGGGGTAACTAGTGGTGTTCCCCAAGGGTCAGTCCTAGGACCAATCCTATTCAACTTATTCATAAATGATCTGGAGAAAGGAGTAAAAAGTGAGGTGGCAAAGTTTGCAGATGATACTAAACTGCTCAAGATAGTTAAGACCAAAGCAAACTGTGAAGAACTTCAAAAAGATCTCACAAAACTAAGTGATTGGGCAACAAAATGGCAAATGAAATTTAATGTGTAATTTAATGTGAAATTTAATGTGTAATTGAATGTGTAATTTAATGTGAAATTTAATAAATGTAAAGTAATGCACACTGGAAAAAATAACCCCAACAATACATACAATATGATGGGGGCTAATTTAGCTACAACTAATCAGGAAAAAGATCTTGGAGTCATCGTGGATAGTTCTCTGAAGACGTCCACGCAGTGTGCAGCGGCGGTCAAAAAAGCAAACAGGATGTTAGGAATCATTAAAAAGGGGATAGAGAATAAGACGGAGAATATTTTATTGCCCTTATATAAATCCATGGTACGCCCACATCTTGAATACTGCATACAGATGTGGTCTCCTCATCTCAAAAAAGATATACTGGCATTAGAAAAGGTTCAGAGAAGGGCAACTAAAATGATTAGAGGTTTGGAATGGGTCCCATATGAGGAGAGATTAAAGAGGCTAGGACTTTTCAGCTTGGAAAAGAGGAGACGAGGGGGGGATATGATAGAGGTCTATAAAATCATGAGTGATGTGGAGAAAGTAAATAAGGAAAAGTTATTTACTTGTTCCCATAATACAAGAACTAGGGGCTACCGAATGAAATTAATGGGCAGCAGGTTTAAAACAAATAAAAGGAAGTTCTTTTTCACACAGTGCACAGTCAACTTGTGGAACTCCTTGCCTGAGGAGGTTGTGAAGGCTAGAACTATAACAGGGTTTAAAAGAGACCTGGATAAATTTATGGAGGTTAAGTCCATTAATGGCTATTAGCCAGAATGGGTAAGGAAGGGTGTCCCTAGCCTCTGTTTGTCAGAGGGTGAAGATGGATGGCAGGAGAGAGATCACTTGATCATTACCCATCTGGGGCACCTGGCATTGGCCACTGTCCAAAGACAAGATACTGGGCTGGATGGACCTTTGGTCTGACCCAGTATGGCCGTTCTTATGTACTTATGCTAATTGTATGCAGTACGGTGGTAGCCATGGTGGTCCCAGGATATTAGAGAGACAAGGTGGGCGAGACACAAGCTCTGTGAGGCTCGAAAGCATGTCTCGCTCACCAACAGAAGGTCCATTAAAAGAATGGACTCTCCTTTCACAAATTCAGCCTGGCTCCTGGGTTATTAACTGCAGATGAAACAGGTGATTATTAGATTGGCAAGTCGATGCTGGAATCAGTCGGAGCAGAGATGACTGTGTCCTAGTTATTCAGTTTCTACTGAAATTACTCCCCTCCCCTATTTTTTTTGATTTCTTGACAGTCATACATGACACCATAGGAGTTTGGGTTTTTTTTAGTACTCCTAGATCCTCAGCTTTGCTATTGAAACAGCTTGGTGGTTTCTAGGAAAACCAGGTGGATTAAGCAGCCTACTTTTGTAAATTACACTAGCATTTGAAGCATCTTGTCAAGGCAATGAAGAGGATTAACATTGAATGTTGAGGTGCTAAATTACTGACCAACGGCTTGTCAGCCAAAAACCCCCCAACACAGTTCCCTGGTGTGTATTCAATCAGACCTGCTTTCTTTAGCTCTCATAGTTTAACTCCTCTTAGCAGAGCCAACACAACTACAAGAATGAAATTGATTCTATGTTGGCTCATTCAGCAGCACATTTGTTAGCTAGATTCCAGCCACAGGACCAAATTCCACCTTCCTTTAGATCTGTTCAGTGTTCAAAGCATAAGAAAAGAGAGAGAGAGCCAAGACAGTACAACGTTAAGGCTTTATTCCTTCCTGCACATGTGCTGTCCTCTTTCATCAAGCGCTTCCTGAAACGAGAATTCCCTGAGTTCCTAGACGTTGCCCTATACAAAAGCATACTATCGTATTATGACACCCCCTATTGGGAAGCTATCGTAACATCCCCTTTTCACATTTGTTTGCGATAGCAAAATTAAATATGAACACTGTAACATGTGTCCATGTTTAAAATAACAGAGTGTGTGAACAGGTCAGGGTAATGTCTCAGAACATAGGGAATTCTACTTTCAGATCTGACTAAATACCCACAAGGGAGCTGTGACGAGGGGTACCAGGCCTTCTCTGCCTCCAACTGGAGTGGTTGCCACCCTGACCCACCCTCCCAAAGGAAAATAATCACTTGCGCAAGTGAATTTAGACCTCTGAGTAATGGCTAGAAAATCCACTCAGGCTCTGGTACCAACCAAACCAACAAGACTTGGTCCTCCAATGGCTAGAAGGACCAGGAGGAGGTGGTAGCCAACCAGGACCCTTCAAGTGAGATAAGAAGGCTTCTTCTAAGGGGAGTGCTTTGGTGAAGCGGAGACAGGAGAGGATTTCCCTGGTTCTAACCCAAAACACTCAGGCCCAGGTCAAGGCCTAACAATCCGACTGACCTTCAGTTAAAGCGTGAAACAAACTGTTTATTTTTGTCTTGGCGTTTGAAAGTCCAGGTGGCCATTGTTGAGTTGAATGTCAATTAATGGCTAGAGGACTAGCAAGGGGCTCTCTGTATGAGACACCTTGCTCCTGGCGAGCTGAGATAGGAGCTCATTTGAAGCCTGATCCAACACCCCTTGAAGTCAATGGGAGCCTTTTGATTGACATCAGTAAACGTCAAGCACTTGCTTGAGTGAGAAGGTGCCATCTGCACCTGGTCACTTTACAGAGTAGAGCTTTGGTGACCTATCCTGCTAAGGTGCTGAATGCTCCCACTTCCAGCCAACTTTAATGGCAGGCAAGAGTTCTCAGCACCTTCCGGGGTCAGCAGTGTAGAGGCACCAATGCAAAACCCATGAGTAGGCGGGCAAAGCCCTGATAAGCCGTGACTCGTGCTGGCGTGGCTTGTCCAGCTGTCAAGCAGAATTCAGCAAATAGCAGCGTAGCCTGTCTGTCAGTAGAGTCTAGTGGTTGGCGTGCTGGACTGGGGATGAGCAGACCTGGCTTCTAATCCTGGCTCTGTTGCTAGTCAGCTGCATGACTTTGGATTAAAGCACTTCACCTTTCTGGGTGTGTTTCCTCTCCCACCCTTGGTCTTGCCCATTTAAATTGCCCCCATTTGGGGGCAGGGACAGACTGTGTCGTACTTTGTGCACGAACAGAGCCTCGCACAATGATCACTGGTTAGGGGTGCCAACTTTCCAATTTCTGGAAACTGGACATCCCTGATCTGCCCCCTCCCCATAAGGCCCTGCTCCCTGCTCTACCCCCTGCTCCACCCTCTCCCCTTGAGGCCCCGCCCCGCTCCACCCCCTCCTTGAGGCCCCGCCCCGGTCCACCCCCTGCTCCACCCCCTCCCCTTGAGGCCCCGCCCCATTCCACCCCTGCTCCACCCCCTCCTTGAGGCCCCGCCCCACTCCACCCCCTGCTCCACCCCGCCCCCAAGGTCCCGCCCTCTGCTCACTCCTCTCCCCCTCAACCCTGCGTCCAGCTTGGGGACCTCAGCACTCTTCCCACCCCATCAGTTACCTGCGGGGGTGGGAGGCTCTCGCCTCCCACTGCCCCTGCCCCTGGCACATTCGGCCGCTGTCCCCGGCAGCCGGGCATGGGCAGGGGGCAGCCTGCTGCTGCTGCCTCCCACAGCCAGGCTCTCTCTCAGGCAGACCAGCGTCCGCGGTGGGCAGCTAGGCTCTCACACCGACCCAGAGCGGAGCGGCCAGCAGGAGAAGTGGGTGGTCCCGCCCCTTCCACTCCCCAGCACGTTTCTGGCTCACTCAGCCTCTGACCCTGGCAGATAGGCCCGGGCAGGGAGTGGAAAGGGTGGGACCACCTACTTCTCCCACTGGCCGCTCCCCTCTGGGTTGGCGTGAGAGCCCAGCCAGCGCGGCGACTGCCTGCGAGAGAGAGCGCCTGGCTGTGGGAGGCGGCTGCAACAGTGGGAGAAGGACAGAGCTCCTCTCCCCGCCTCAGCAGGCCAATCTGGGGCGGCACTTGCCCCCGCATGTCCCCGCTACGCGTCGCCCCTGCTCCTGCAGGCGGCAACCAGACTTTTGGTGTACGGTCAGTGTGTCTGACTGGACATGGTCAGGTGCTGTTTTCGACTGGACTGTCCGGTCGAAAACCGGACACTTGGCAACCCTATCACCGCTAAAGCTTCGCTGGTCGCCAGCCACCAATGGCTGAGAGCCCCAGCAAAGACAAGGGCTTTAGTGACTTTTGTCCGCCTTAAAATTCATGTGTAAAAAAAAAAAAATGCTGCACGGTTTGTCAATAATAAAGTTTTCTTCATGGACACGATTCTTTTATAAACTAAAAGATACGGTGACTATCCAGAACATGGTGTCCGCGGATTGTGTTTTAACTGAAGCTTGACACATCTCTCGGTTTTAGAATAACAGAAGAACATGGAGAGTTGGATCCTTTAGGCTGAAAACACCTTCAGTCACCTGTTTCTTCCAGGGAGACAGGTGCAGCCCAGATTGTCTGCAAACTATTCTGATGCTTAACAACATGGGCTTGAGTGCAGTTAGCAATGCCTTTATGAAGTCCTACACCCCTGAGTATTTTTGTGTAAACATATTTAATCTGTGGCAAGCCAGTTTATTTGTTGTGTTTTGTCATGTCAGTGCAGACTGTAGTCCATTAGGCACTGAGATGAGGCTACTAAATGTTTTCAGATGTTTTCTATTTCCTCGACTAAGAGCTGGATTTGAACCAAAGCGCCGAGGTGAAAGGGTGATGTGTAATATATTGAGACAATCTGAAATAAAATAATGTAATGTTTTTAATATTTAAGAAGAAAAAGGCAGCAGTAAAACATCGTGGAAGGAGGCAGCCATCATGAATACCTATATATTTTAATTTTAAACGCATGCAGATGTTGACTTTTAATCAGAGCATGTCAGAATCTGACTCTAACAAAGGCAAAAATGTGAGATCTGTTTTCTTGAATTGCTTCCACATTTTGTGCTTCACATTTTTATTACACAGAGCACTGCATCATCATATATTTCTGTAAAATGCCAGCATCCATTGGCTTAGCAGATACATGATGGTTAGCATATAAAATGCCTTACCATGAAGGGTATAGTCTTCTCTGTATACAGGTCTGTCTCACCTTACGGCAAAAACACACACACAAAAAGAGAAAAAAAGCAATTTCTGTACTGTGTCTGTAGTGCGGGCGATTCNCACACACAAAAAGAGAAAAAAGGCAATTTCTGTACTGTGTCTGTAGTGCGGGCGATTCCGCCCGCCATTAAAGTCAATGGGATTTTGACTATACGCGGTTTTCGCTTTACGTGCTAACCCGCGGAACGTAACCCTAGTGTAAGATAAGACAGACCTGTATACAGTATCTATTATATTACACACTCCCACACCTTCCTACAGAGCGACAGAGCTTGTTTTCAGTGTAGTGTCGGTCTTGTTTCTTTTGGAGCTTTCAGTGTGGCTGGGCCGGTAAGGTCTGATGTTGGGCTTCTATCAATGAGCAGCAGGATGTTGGGTGGCGTGGTCTGTGTTGTGTTTTTAAAAGGGAAAGGATGGTAATGCTGTCCTCGAATTGCTGGCTGACATGGCAAAAGCGAGTGCATTGTGGGTAGGTGGCATTTTGCTCTCCTTTATGTTAGCACTATTATTATTTGTATATAGGTAATGCCTGGAGACCCCAACTAAGATACTGGCCGCAGTGTGCTAGACACTGTACACACACATAGTGAGAGACGGTCTCTGTCCAAGAAGAACTTACAGTCTAAACAGAGAAGGAAGATGGAGAATTGAGGCATCGGGAGACTTGCCCAAGGTCACAGAGAGGGTCTGTGGGTACATCTACACTGGAGCTGGTGATGTGATTCCCAGCTTGGGTAGACCTACGCACACTAGGTCTGATGGAGTTAGCATCCTTAAAATGGCAGTGTGCTTGCAGCTACACGGGCTAGCTGCCCCCCCCCGAAACTGTAGGTATGAACTCAGGGCAACTGGTCCATCCTGCCCGTCCATCCTTCTGTGGCTGCACCACTATTCTTAGTGCATGACCCTAGCTTGATCAGAGCTAGCATGGGTATGCGCACCCACCCTGGAAATGACATCTCCAACTCCAGTATAGACATATCCTAGGTCAGAGGTAGGAATTGAACCTATGACGGCTGCGTCTTATGGCACAAAGCCGCCCTTCTGTGTTCTCTGTGCTTCCGTTCGTCTGCCTCTTGATTGTACTGAGTGGGATTCTGTTCCTTCTGTCACCTTCCTTCTTTCTGTGTGATTTTCCCCCACCAAAGAGATTCTCTTGACTTTCCTCTCCACATCAGTTCCATTTTCCTGGAGCGAAGCACACTGCATGCTTGCGTCACTAGTATTTCCTTAAACAAAGTATTGTATAGGGAGCTTCTGTTCTTTGCTTTCTTGTGTCAGCCTGTGGCTGGCTCTACGGCTTCTGAGCTGCTGCCGTAGCAGTAATGTTGGTGAGTTTGCATGGCCACATCTTGGCAGGACAGCCCAGGCTGGCAAAGAGCAAAGGAGGCTTCATGCCATGTTTGCATCCTGTGAAGGCTGGCCTGGCAGGAGGCTGGGTATACTCTGTCCTGCAGCTGGGAAGTATTTTTATTTCTCAGTGATAGCCATTCAATTTGGGATTTCCAGCTCATTCTGCAGTATGATTCAAGGGAGAGGTCAAGACAGCTTTCCCCAATGTTTCAGTTTAATCAGATTTGTAGATACAGAGATTCAATCTTTGTCGCCTTCCTAACAACTTCCCCTTCCAAATTCTATCACGGAATGATCTTGGAGCATGTTAAGCACTGTACCGTTCACCTGCACACATGCCTTCCTGACTGTGCCAGTCCTATGCACAAACATTTCGGAGGCTATGAATGAATCAACCTGTTTCTATAATTTACCGACTAATTTGATCCTCTCCTGGAAAATTCTCTTCTGTGCCCAAACATCCTGGATCCTTTCCCCCATACCATCTGCTGAGCCACTAACTTTCCCTCACCTCCTCTGATCAACCGAGACAAAGATGCAGGATGAAACGTATTCCTATTTGCTCAGAAGCTCATTCAGTTCAATTCTGGATGGCCATTCGCTCTGTCCTCTGAATACAGGGGGGGTAGGGATAGCTCAGTGGTTTGCACATTGGCCTGCTAAACCCAGGGTTGTGAGTTCAATCCTTGAGGGGGCCACTTAGGGATCTGGGGCAAAAATCAGTACTTGGTCCTGCTAGTGAAGGCAGGGGGCTGGACTCAATGACCTTTCAAGGTCCCTTCCAGCTCTGAGATAGGTATATATCCATATATACCTCTTTAAGACAATACCCAATTGGAGCTGTATTCAAAAACCTGGTTCAAGGGCCCCAATCTCTCTTGTTACAGAGAAGATATAGATGTTGGGACAATAGCCTTTTAGTAGTGAATGCCTGGCATCTCCCATTGTTCCCACAGAAAGGTTTCTCCAGCAAAGGACTAAACCATATTGAGGTATCCATGGGGAAATAGGGAGGCTGGATGTATTATTCCCATATCCCTTTGTATGCCCTTTCCATTTTTGGGGTGGTCTGGGTAGCATTTCAGTTGTAAAGTGTATTGCTACTTTGATTTGATAGCTGGAGGCTTCTCCACCATTGTACTCAGTAGTAAGTGGTATTGTCAGTGTGAAAAGGAACATGAGGTTTCTGATCTTCTATTTGAAGGTTGGTTGATCTGGATATGTGTTACTTGGAAGCCAATGCAAGCAGAGAAGGGGAGGAGGACTAAGAGCTTGATTTTCCAATGTCCGCTGACTGTTTTGGGGTATTCCACTGTTGCAGAGCAGCCATTACCACTGCTTAAGTGGTCCTAGGAGAATCCCCCTGGCCTGTGGGAATCCTCATGTGGTACAGAGCCACAGAACTTGATGGAAGATGCTTTGTCCTAAATATTCAGTTGCTCTGGGAATTCCTTCCTTTAGATAAACACACCTAACCCCTGAATTGTGAAGGGGCTGAGCTTTTAGGTCATTTTGCAGGTTTTGAGGAACGGATGATGTTGCATGAAAATCGACAACACTGAAGGTTCCTTCCCACAGAGCTAGAGTAGGTCATAGTCTTAAAGTTTGCCAAGTATTGCTCTTTGTACTCCATTCCAGTCTTGACTTCAGCTCTTACAGTTGTGGAGGAAATGAGACAATTCTAGTCTCGCTGAGCCATTCAATAGCCAACTAGAAGGTGATCTACTCGTTTGGTCATCTCAATGAGGTAGTTCAAAGTTAACTATTTAAAACATTCCTTCAAAGCCTGTGGAACAGCATCCGGTGTCTTGTTTTTGCAGAGAGATGCTTTAAGAGGGACACAGAGGATTCAGGCATGATTGAAGCATGTGATATGCCTTTCATTATCTGCACTAAAATGTTTGTTACAGAAAATATAGGGGCAGAGGAAAGACCTGCATGCTAAAGAAATAAGCAATTTGTGCTAAGTGCACTGGAGAAATTGTTTAAGAACAGTTATTCTGAGCAAAAATATGACTGACTTTCTCTTAAAAAATTTCTCTTAGAGTTTCAGCAAAGAGTAAAAAGGTTCAGCCACATGGAGACAGGAAACAGACTCAATGGATCAAATTCATCCCCTCATAGATGCAGGGTCCAGTGGCTAGTGCCTTAGCGTAGAACTTGAGAGTTCTGGGTTCAATTCCTGGTGCTACCACAGACTTTCTCTGTGATCATGGGCCAGTCACTCAGTCTCTGTGTGTCCCGTTCCCAACATGGGAGTAACAGCACTGCTTTCCCTCCCAGTGGCACATGAGGATCAATACACTACAGATTGTGTATGAGATACAATAGGGCCCATATAAGTACCTAAAACAGATAGGGTGAAGTAGTTAAACTAGGGATCATTTCCTCATAAGTGGTGTGAAAATTGGAAGTGCTGCAGTGACAATAATGCCACAACCCCTTCTCCTGCACAGTTTTGTAATGGAGTCTTTAATAACCACTGTTACCATTTAATTACAAATCTCAGTCATTCGATAATGGTTATTAGGGACGTAGCTCTGTTTTTCCCCATCTTAATCCCCAATTTTCTGAGACTCGTGAACGTCTGTGACCTGATATGTGTTTGGCCGAACTCCTGCAGTCCTTTCTCAGGCAAAACTCCCATTTGAAGCCAGTGGCTTCAAGTCTTCCCTTCCCGGCTGCAATGGGAGTTTTGCTGGGAAAGGGCTTCACAATCGGACCCATGCATAGGTGCTGGGACTAGGGGTGCTCGGGGTGCTGCTGCACCTCCAGGCTTGAAGTGGTTTCCATTATATCCAGGGTTTACAGTTTGGTCCAATGGCTCACAGCCCCCCCTATAAAAATTGTTCCAGGCCCCCTGGATCTAAGTTCCCTGTAAGCTGCGTGGCTGTGCAGCAGCCTATTTACTGCCGCGCAGGCACCCAGGGAACCCGCCCGGGGACATGCCGCGGCCGGGGCGGTGTGGCCCCGGGGGCGACCCTCCCCTGGCCCGGACCTGCTGAGGCTGGGGGAGGGGCACCTATCCTACAGCCCCAGCCCCAGAGCTACCGCCTCTCCCCCCCAGCCCAGGTGCTGCTGTGGAGAGAGACAGCTGGGGGGAGTCCTCTCTCCCTGCCATATCCCCGGAGCACCTTTCTTCATCCCAAAGCCCTCACCCCCTGCACCCAACCCTCTGTCCCAGCCCTGAGCCCCTCATCCCTGGTCCCACCCCAGAGCCCGCACTCCCAGCCGGAGCCCTCACCTGCTGCAACCAACCCTCTGCCCCAGCCCTGAGCCCCTCATCCCCGGTCCCACCCCAGAGCCCGCACTCCCAGCCGGAGCCCTCACCCCCTGCACCCAACCCTCTGCCCCAGCCCTGAGCCCCTCATCCCCGGTCCCACCCCAGAGACCGCACTCCCAGCCGGAGCTCTCACCCCCTGCACCCAACCCTCTACCCCAGCCCTGAGCCCACCCCATGGGTGGGAGAAATTAGAGTGACCACTGCCTTGGAGCCATGTATGTTTTTCAGGGTTTTTTCAGGTAAAGTCTTCTCTTCTCATAATTTCTGCTACAAGGTACTGAGTTGTCAGCGTTGCAGTTGTGCAGGATTCCAGCTCTTAGTTAGAACAATATCCTAGAGGTTGCAAAGTGTTGCAATGTGCCAAAACAAAAATGGAATGTTCCACTCTCCCCTCCCCCCTTGACTCAATTTAGTTATGGATCCTAATGAATCTTTCTTTGTGTAATTTCATGTCCAGAGGGCAACTCGGAGAGAGGACTTCCTAATTCTGTCAGGATGCTGGCAGCCTTTATGCTAGGACAGCATGTGCTTTGGTACTTCTCTGCTTTGCTGTGTTTTGTGGTATATACAGAACACGTAGGAAATTGTTGACGCCAAATGTATTCTGTTTGCTATCAGAGTAAGTTCTGCAGCGTTCTCCCTTTTGATCTGTGAAAGGAGCCTGTGTTTGTCCAGCAGGTTAATGCGTGGTAGTCTTGCCCTGAAGATATTTGATAATACATGTGCCTAGCAATGTCAGTTTTTTGATGTAGCAGTTTTGAAATAGAACCTATTCCAATATTTCAAATGGTCATTCAGGGTGAAAGTCCCATTCCCTTTGCAAAGTCCTAGCAAAGAGACATTGCGTGCCCAAGGCATGAAAGACAGAAGGAATCTCATCCCTGCTCACTATGGCTGGCCAATGAGAACAATAACTCCTCCCCCTCATCATTATTATTATTGATTAACAAATAATGTACAGGCTCACCAAAGGCCCCTGTGATGCTGGCAAACCGGGTGCCAGCTTAGGCCTCAGCTGAGCACTGACAAATTCAGAGCTGGAAACCAGACCAGCTCACCTGTATGTTAGCATTGTCCAAGACAGGAGTCTGACTTATCACATAGGTGTTTAGACTCTATGGAATGCGTGTACATTGCTGCATGCATTCATTTCACTGGTAATGTCTGTATCCTGTGCTATAAGGTAATATGTACGTTTTGCTTTATAACTGTAAAAATGCCTGCTCAGAACTCAGTCAGGAGGAATGGTCCACCGCCCATTGAGGGCTATCAAAACGAAATGGGTCATTGTGTAACACCACATTACAAAGACTTGGTTAATGGCTCTCTCACGCCCATGAAGGTGGTACCTGCAAGAAAGCCCGTCCCATCAGTTTGATTGCTGGAAGAAGGGGATAAAACCAAGGACACAAGAAAATTTTCTCTGTCTTTGCTGTTTGGACTCTCACAGGGCTGGAGCTAGGAAACAGAAGCAGAGATCCCCAGGCTCAGCCTGGGTTAGCCCTAAAAGACATTTAGTGCTGACAGATTGCTACAGCTCTGTCACCTTTTAAAACCATGGACAGTAACTCATGTGTGGATATATGTTTGCCTGCTTTAACCTGACAATAACTCATTTCTTTTTCCTAGTTAATAAATCCTGAGTTATTTTACTATAGGATTGGCTACAAGCGTTGTCTTTGGTGTGAGATCTGAGGTACAAATTGACCCGGGAAAAGTGACTGGTCTCTTGGGACTGGGAGCAACCTGAATCTTTTGTGATCTTTGGTGTATGGCAACCAACTATCACTAAGTCCAGTTTGCCTGTGTGGCAAGAAGGACCAGAGTGCCCACGGGGACTGTCTGTGACTCCATGATCAGACTGTGATAGTGCGTCAGGAGTTCAACATTTGTTACTGGGTTGGTGAAATCTAATTCTAGAACATACCACCCATTTGGGGTGTCTGCCCTGCTTCTTGACAGTCACCCCTGAGGTTGGCACTCCTGGCCGTGAGCTGCTCCAGACAGTGTGACAGCCCCGATCTGGAGTGGGGCTTTACGATGCTGGTCATTGTACCAACACTTGAAAACATGGCTCCTTGCCCCAAAGAGCTTACAATCGGAGAAGACAAGTGGCATGTGAAGGGAGCATTTTTATTTACATATACACATGGGTCACTTGCCCCCCTGATAACTGTAAATATCTACAGTACGGGGCCACCTATTCCCATCTGCCCCTCAAGCCACTGTTAACTGGCGGGTGTCCTGTAGACACCGTGGCAGATGTGGGCATGGTTGACAGATTGGGTGTGGGACTGTGAGCCAGTGGAGCTGGGCAATTCCTGGCCCCCGAGACTCCTCCCATGCTTCCACAGTCTCCAGGTTAGTGCCTCACAGCAACGCTGCTCCCCACATTGTGTGTGAGGCTTAAATCCTGCTGGCATGGCCCCTCTCGGGCAGGCCCCCCACCGGACAGAGCCACATTAGTCATGCTGCATATTGGCCGGCCATGGCCCTTCTAGCAGCTGAGGTGACTTCACTGGATTTGAAAGAAATTGCTTTACATGCACCAATGGCTCCCTGGTGGTTCATAGAACCTGCTCCAATGGCCAGTCAATGAGAATCTTTCCATTGACTCCAGTGGACATTGGATCAGGTCCCTAGTGATGAATGGAAAATAACAATTCTGCCAGTAGCTTCTCAGACAGCACTCTGATTTCATTCCCTTCCCTGCCCTCGTAAATATATTGCAATCCACACAACCGACCTCAGAAACTCCTGATTTTCCTCTCTTCCCTGTGACTTTGGTGTTAGCTTCCTCACAGGTTAAACCAAAAATCAAATCAACCAATGAATCTGGATTGCTTTTAAACTCTGCTAACATTTCTCATGTTGAGAATAAGGGTGCTTATGAAACGCTTCTCAAGTGAAAACTTCAAGTGTAAAACATGGCTAAGGATCCTCACCTTCATTTGTAAGGTGCTTTGGGGTTCACCCATAGGTGAAAAGTGCCATACAAGAGCTAAGTTTTATTGTTTTGCATCTGTACCGAGGCACAAATTTAAGTAACCAGCTGTTCCTGCTCTTTGTCAGCCTTCTGGATTTTTATCCCAGTCCCAGGCTGGTAGTAAACATATTATCTGATATTTCCAGAAAGTTGTATACATTATTGCTTTCTTATGGTGCATTTATACCCATGTGTATTTTTGTTCCTGCTCTTGCTTCTCACAAAGCTCCTTTTGGAGACATTCGAGGTCACGAAAGATAGTTTTTTAAAAATTCCAGGACACGTCTTCACTCTGAGTACGAAAATTAGTTAACAGACTGTCATGAGACCTTCCTTTGCTCTACAACTGTTCTCACTCTCATGACACCAGACATATAGTGCCTGGGCTTGTGAATGACCCAGGGTTTATTTTGTGACTCACTGTTAATCATTATGAGAAATAGCCTTCCCAGTTCATAAATTCCAGGTAAACTCAATTTCCCACATATTCTGTCAAACGACCATCAGCAGGCTGTTTGGACTGATTCATGCCTTCTTGCACATCCATTCTTTTGGGGGGTGGGGATCAGACATATTGACAAACACATGTGCATATTTTGGGCTTTGTTCAGACCCAGACCTGTTCCCTCTTCTCAACCTCAAGATGCATACGTAGCGTTTAACTACAGTACAGATTGTTCAGCCATCTAAACCGCAAGCTAAATATTTGAACTTCCAGTACATTAAGTAAACACAAGCTATCTACACCCCTGCTGTAATGAGAGAGGCCGATTTTGGGGATGATCTCGCTCCGTATAAAATAACTGCAAATTCAAAAATATCTAGTGTAAACCATGATCACTTAACTGCGGATTGCTGTAAACAGATGTAGTTGTTGAGCAGTGGCATCAAATTAAATCATAGGAAACAATAGTGATTTAGTGGTATTTCTAGCTGCTGCTTTTTTTGGGGTGGGGTGGGGGGTAGTGTTTCATAGGCCAGACCACAAATAAGGCTAGCTTGAGTTCTCTGTAAAGTTTGAGATCCTGAACTACTCATATTGAAGAACTCAATACATCATTGAAGAACTTCAGTTAAAAACTAGCGCTGGAGAAACAAGAGTTCAGTTGGAGAAAGACAGAGGACGAAAGAGTAGTTTGTGGATACTAGGTGAAAAATGGAATGCCTCCAATAGATCATTAAGGTCTTAGGATCCCAACAAGAAGCCTGTTGAAACACGTGGGTGGCAAGAGACTGAGAGGTGATCTGGGAATAAAGACAGGTGCTTCCACCTGAAACTGCAAAGGCCAGCTCTAATTATTGAAGTTCTTGCTATTGTTATAACTCCCTTATGCAAACTTAAAGTAAATATTTTGATCTGTCAATCACTTGGTTGGCTCTGCTCCTAACTGTCCCACCCACTGTTTCCCAGGTAAAGTTTTAGCTGGATTTCTTTTAACATTTTGTTCAGTGCCATTTTGTTAAGTCAAAACGTACAGTGCTCACAAGTATTGTCGTCTACCTTCCTTTGTAACACACATCAACCTTCTTCCCTCAGAATGGAAGTTCCAGTGCCTTGTACCGTATGCAGAACTGTCACACAACACTCACTAGTTCTTGTGGATGTGAGTGTATTTCAATTTGCTAAATAACAAAATTCTCCTTCCCGGCCCACTTTACAGGCTTGATAAATCTCTCTTTATGGTTTCTTTAAAAATATTTCACTACCAAGTGTAGCGGGGTGGTCACCCCGCTTCGGCCCTGAGGGGGTTAAAGCAGCCCTGGAGAGAGCTGTGGCGGAGAAATGTTAGGCTGATTGGGGGAATCAGCCACAGGTGGGACCACGCCCCAATCAGGCCACAGCTGGCACTATAAGGGTATGTCTTCACTACCGGCCAGATCGGCGGGCAGCGATCGATCCAGCGGGGGTCGATTTAGCGCGTCTAGTCTAGACGCGATAAATCGACCCCCGAGCGCTCTCCCGTCGACTCCTGTGCTCCACCGCCGAGAGAGGCGCAGGCAGAGTCGACGGGGGAGCAGTGCACACACTCTAGCTCCCTAGCGAGAGAAGGACCCGGCTGCCTGGGAAGCTGAGGAGGGTACCTAGGGTGGAGCAGTGCTGGGGAAGGGCAGAGGGAGCTGGGGAGCTCCAGCCTAGCAAAGCCCCAGGCTGCAGGCCGAGTTCAGGGCCCACAAAAGGGTACTAGGGCTGCAGAGGGGCAGCCCGGGAATAGGCAGAGGCAGCTGGTCCAACCCCCCTTGCTGATGATGAGTGGTTTACAGACTGCCGTCTGCCCCATGGAGCGGGGGCTAGATGGAGACAGGCAGCAGCCACTGAGGCAAGGTGGGGATAGAGGGTTGGGGGTTCCCCTGGGTGGGGAGACCCAGATTGTGGGTTACTGCTGGGGGCAGAACCCTGATGTAAAGGGCACCGGGGTCCGGGAGGGACACAGGGGCCAGCGGCAGGCGAGACACTGGCCTGCAGAGGGCGCTCTGGAGCTGGAAAAGCGAATTCCCAGGACGACCAGCAGGGGGCGCCGCGCCGGTGAGTCGTCGCCTCCTCAACCAAGAATAAATCATAAACATAATGGGTTAAATTCTGCCCTTTGTCACATTTGGGTGTAANTCAGCCACAGGTGGGACCACGCCCCAATCAGGCCACAGCTGGCACTATAAGGGTATGTCTTCACTACCGGCCAGATTGGCGGGCAGCGATCGATCCAGCGGGGGTCGATTTATCGCGTCTAGTCTAGACGCGATAAATTGACCCCCGAGCGCTCTCCCGTCGACTCCTGTACTCCACCGCCGAGAGAGGCGCAGGCAGAGTCGACGGGGGAGCAGTGCACACACTCTCTCTAGCTCCCTAGAGAGAGAAGGACCCGGCTGCCTGGGAAGCTGAGGAGGGTACCTAGGGCGGAGCAGTGATGGGGAAGGGCAGAGGGAGCTGGGGAGCTCCAGCCTAGCAAAGCCCCAGGCTGCAGGCCGAGTTCAGGGCCCACAAAAGGGTCCTAGGGCTGCAGAGGGGCAGCCCGGGAATAGGCAGAGGCAGCTGGTCCAACCCCCCTTGCTGATGATGAGTGGTTTACAGACTGCAGTCTGCCCCAGGGAGCGGGGGCTAGGTGGTGACTGGCAGCAGCCACTGAGGCAAGGTGGGGATAGAGGGTTGGGGGTTCCCCTGGGTGGGGAGACCCAGATTGTGGGTTACTGCTGGGGGCAGAACCCTAATGTAAAGGGCACCGGGGTCCGGGAAGGACACGGGGGCCAGCGGCAAGCGAGACACTGGCCTGCAGAGGGCGCTCCGGAGCTGGAAAAGCTAATTCCCAGGACGACCAGCAGGGGGCGCCGCGCCGGTGAGTCGTCGCCTCCTCACACCAAGAATAAATCATAAACATAATGGGTTAAATTCTGCCCTTTGTCACATTTGGGTGTAACTGAGGACAGAATTGTTCCAGTATCTGGAAGGCATCTCTCTCGTTATCTGTGTGGCCACCATCACAATATTATCTGAGCAACTTGCAAACATTAGTGGGCCAGATCCTCAGGTCTGGCTAACTTGTGTTCAGTGCAGGACCCAAAAATAGGGAGTCTCCAGGTCATTTTTCTGCTCCCCTGATCCTAGGAGGCCTGTTTGGGCTGCTGTGTAATTTAGAGGAGCCTTAGGACTGCTCTCATGATGATGGTAATGGCCCAATAGGAACCATTTCATTGCCCAGGGTTTGAAGGAGTGCAGAGCACTTCAGCCATCCTCCCCTTTACTCTAACATGCCTTCTATGCTGGGACAGAACCAAGTTTGAATACTTTAGGCGTACCTTTTGTTATTCACGGAGTAACATTTCCAAAGAAATAAGATTGAAACAGTAGTTTAACCAGCTTAACGCTCACAAACTGCTCTTCTGTGGGGCTCTGACTCAAGGCTGATTGAACAGGTGTAAGCTAGAACAATAGTTGCAACAGGCTTGTTGCAAAAAGTGGTGAAACTACTATTCCCAGGCACATCTAGCCAATAGGAACAAAGCAATTCACATGGACTTCAGGCTAACCAATGTGCTTACATAATATGAGATATTTAACCCTTTAGTACTGGAATAAAAGAACATATCTAACAGCTTGTATGACATTTCTTCATTTCACTTTGTTCTTGAAGAGTCTGGATACTTGCTCTTTTCTACAGAAGCCGTGTACAGCATTATTGGACTAAAATCAAAAATAACAATTTTTTGTACGGAGCTCTCTAAGCTATTTATCTCCCAGGAAAAGTTGGAGATGCTGTGTATCTGGGAACTGTTGAATTCATATTTGTACTCCTTTCTCTGGGGCCCAGATTTATTGTTATATAACAATAGGAAAAACACATGATTTCGGTGGAAATATTTCAACAACAGAATTTGCTCAGTAAGTGTTAATGTTGCATGTTAAGGGCTTCATTGCTACCCTTTAATTTTATTAAGTGTACATCCTGAACATAAATGCCTAAAACATCCAAGCGGTGCTCTTCCAGTGGGACCAGTCTTTTGACCAAAAGAAACATGATGTAAGTCCCTGAAGTTTTAGTTTCCCTGAGTAATGAAGAAAGTCTTATTTCCAGCTGCCGTAATAGGAAAATATCACACAGAATCCTAAGTTTTTTGTACCCAGGCAAAAACTTTTGTAATTACCATATATCTGGCGGATTTTGGATTTTTGCTGGTTATCTCAGCTCAGGACGATCACAGCTGATTCCTGGTCTGTGCAAATGTATCGTGCACCTCCCGAGGAGATGGGCTCTTTCAATTTGCTACCCCATCAGTGGGTGGAGGGAAGAGGCTTATTTAATAGCCCATGTGGTGAGTAGGCTTGCCGAGGTGCACAGCCTTCTGTTTTATAAACAGAGGATGAGCCACATTTGCTGAGTTTCAACAGCACCAACTGTTATTTGATTTGTGCCTTGGCAACTGGCTTATTTGATTTTTACTTTTTAAATGCTTGCGCCTGCAATAACATGCCACCTTGTGTTCCCTCTCTTCTAATCCTTGTGCTCCAGGAGCTCTTTTAAAGAATTACTAAACATTCTGTGGGCCTGATTCTGACCTCCCAGGTTCCCACAGAGTCACCTATTCACACCAGCATTAACGAGAGCCCCATGTTTCCTCTTCCAAGACTCAGCTGACTTCCTCCCTCCCACCCATAAAGTAGCTCCTCGTTGTTTAGTTTCTGATTTCATAGTCTGCAGCAAAGCCCCCGTTCTAGCAGTCAGGTCCCCGTTGCTAGCTGATGATGTACGCAAGGCCCAAGTCTCTACCTGCTCAAAAAGGAACAGACCGAGAAAGTATTTTCTGAGTGAACTGTATTTAAATCAGTGAAGACGTGTTTTCCCATGGACTGCAGTATTCTCCGGTACCACTTTGCAGCCATTTGATCCTGGCCCCATTCATCCCTGTCTCTGTAATGCCTCTCTGCCCGCACTCCTCCATACTACCCTAGATGAAGCCCTCACAAAGCACAGGGGCATACTGGTGCTGCAGATCCATGCACCAGCTGTCCACAGCCAACTGGCTTCCTGTTGCCATGCAGCAAAGCTACTCTGGCTCCTCTCCATTTCAGGCCCTGAACACCTAGGTGTTGGGCCTCAGTGAATACATGAAATGATGTAATAGCAAAAGTTTTTCATTTTCATGCATAATGGTGGGTGGGTGAAAGAAACATCTTCTATGTGAAGAGCCTATAATAGAAACAAATTCCTAACAAATAACTCACTGTGACTCTGACCTTTGCACATTATCTTTTGGTTCCTTCCAACTTCCGGCATCCACCTATTGTCTCCCATTCAGATACAGTCAATTCTAGCCTCCCGTCCGCCACCAGAGTGCTTGCTGCAGATTGCACTTCTGTCTAAGTGCCAAGCATAGCATCTAACAGGGTATTGTTTGCGTGTGTTCCCGAGATGGAAGTGATTAACATAAAATACGTAAAAGCATTATGTCAGGAATCCTACCCGGAGCTGCACAGTTAGCGAGCCATTCTGTTTTGCATTACAGAATTACAGTACGTTCTGTAACTGCTTGGAGGCGCACACAGTTTTGGGCCTATTTCACCAGTGTTTACAAACATAGAAGGAAGTTGCGCAAAAATATGGCCAACTGCCAATATATTTATGGATCTCTAAAGGCATATTAATTTGACACACAGGGTATTTAGGTTGGCTTCATGTGGTCTTCCTTAAATTACCCATCTGAATCAAACTGTTCACCCACATTTCAAATGCTGGCAAACAAGCCCCTCCAAACTTGGGAGTGTCTCTGGCTCTCACCGGCTAGACTCACTCTTCATCAAGAGTGCGTTCCGTAGGCTTACGATGAACTTGGCTCTAAAATATGTGGCAGTATCTTCACTGAGTTGGTGGAAAGTTCACAGGGTCCCAGGTCTGGGAGCCAACAAAGCTGCTAAAGCATAAGGCAACACTCAGTACCAGATCCTTGCAGCCTGATCCCTTTATGAGCCCAGTATGTTGCTGGCCTTATTATCAACTCTCAGGGGGTAGTCTGGGTTTTCTCTCCCCTTCCTATGCAAATGACTCCTGATGCACAGAAGTGGGGTTAGCGAAGAGCCATTTAAGTGTTGGGATCACTGCCCCCGGGCCAAATCCACCCTGGGTGTAACTCCACTGACATCAAACACCTGACTCACCACTCCACTCCCTCAGTTCTGTGCCAGGCGTTTTAATGGGCTTGCAACAGTGGAAAGCTTGGAGCAATTCTGTGGTCAACTAGGCCCAGCATGTACCTCCATTGACCTCACTGGAGTTAAGTCAGGATTGAATTTTCCCACTGGAACCTGTGAAGGCCTACAGCCACCCACCGAAGGCAGACTTGACTGTGCCTCAGCCCCGATGTACAGGAGCGGTGTGAGGGATCATCTTATCAGCGCTGGCCTTGGGACCTTAGGCACTAGGGAGGCTAAGTACAAAATGGAGGCTGAACTGGATGCTCACTCCGAGAAGCAGGCTGAGAGAGATTTAGGGGCCTGCACCTCAGAGTGAGGGTCCGGATCAGTCTCCATTCAGTACTTAGCCTCTCTTCTGAGAGTGCCAGCAAGGGTGCCAGTTCTGAGGTGGGGGAGTGGGGGTGTTGTATGTATGATGTTAAGCTCCGCCTCCTGTCTATCGAGAACGGCTCTGAGGTCACCCAGGCTGCTGTGTCGGCTATCGAAAAGGGGAAGGATGGCTGACCGCTAACAATCATAGCCAAACCTAGAGATGTCGGTGAAATCTTGGTCCCATCAACGTCAATAGCAAAGCTCCGAAAAAACGTCTGGTTTGAGGTGTGGTCCCTATTTGTGACAGGCTCTGCACCTCATTTATGTTCCCTCTTTTTAAAAAGCCCCTACTTTCTAAACCTCAGGCTGAATTTACACAAACATTGGGGTGACTTCACTCCAGTAACCCCTGTGAGATGCTCATGTCAGATTCCCCCCCCCCCCCGTACAGCATCTCTGCATACCCTCTGGACAAAGCTGAAACAGTACCTTTGCCTTAACGCAGGGGCGTCCCTGGAACGGCAGCTAAGCAGGAATCAAAGCAGTTCCAAGGGGAATGTCCGCATCTCTGGGTGATCCAACTTCTGCACCATTGCTAGTTTTCAGAACAGTTTGGTTGTTGGCCTGGTGCTTAGATACTACAGGGATGTGGGTAGCAGTATAAAATCCTGAGACAGATACGTAGACAATGGATATTATTTATTTAATAACTAATAACACGTGTTTCTTGGTCTTTGACTTCTAATGAGGATGTAAGGGGAAAGCAAAGACCCTGTGGGGAGAGGAGACCTCAGCAGCTGCCTTCTGGACCATGGGGGAATCAGTCTGTTTGTTTAACTCATGATTTTTTAATTTGCCCTCATAGATTTCAGGATTTCTTTGATTTATTAATAATAATAATAATAATAATAATAATAATAATAATAATAATCAATTAATAGCAATCTTTAAAAGGGGCATAAAACTGTACATAGGGACTTGCCCAGTTGGGCAAAAGAAATGGACTGTGTCTTGGTTCTGAGGGTAGGGCACCAGCAGGAAAGAAGGAATAAAGACGTGTAAGTCCCACACTGACACAGGGTCCTATACGCACGCTACATGAGACAGGCAGGCAGCAGTGATAGTGGTGTCTGCTAGGAAAAAAAACATCCTTGGAGTCTGATTTGCTATGGCCTTGCTCCTCATGCGGTTCTTATCACCTGGGCACGCTAGGTGTAAAATGCAAATCGGGTCCAAATGGCCACACAAGGTGCTGGAGAACCAGGCTTCCCTTATAGACCATTGGAACCCTCTTCCAAGTCTGGGATGTGAATCAACCAGTCCAGTCAATCATTCTTAACCCTCCCCCCTGCTCAGCAAACAGCGGATGGATGCTGCAATGGAAGGAGGACAGCTTTGATTTCCTTATCTGGAGTCAATGCCCAGAAATAAATTATTGGGAAGAGGTCTAAGGAATGTGAGAAATAGCATAAAACCTTCTTCAGGAACAACTAAAAGATCTCTACAAGACAGGCTTTTACAGAGCAGGACAGAACAAAACAGTGACCCCAAACTTGTGCGGGATGTACAAAATGGCATAAAAGTCAGAAGGGACCATTGTGATCATCTAGTTGGACCTTCTGTACAACATAGGACTTTCCAGAATTTAATTCCTGTTTGAACTTGAGCAAACACCTGTCAGGAATGGTCTAGAACAGGGGTCTCAAACTCAAATGACCTCGAGGGCCAC
>QXTE01000114.1:579063-714537 GCA_003942145.1 Platysternon megacephalum | reverse complement strand
AACCCGGGGGAGGAGGGGCGCAGGGGTGTGTGTGGCTGTTGCTTCAGGCACCGCCCCCAGCAGTTCCCATTGGCCGGGAATGGGGAACTGTGGCCAATGGGAGCTGCTTGGGGCGGTGCCTGAAGCAACAGCCACACACCCCCCTGCGCCCCTCCTACCCCAGGTTCCAGCTGCTTCCTGGTGCGGCGCCGCGGCAGGGCAAGCAAGCAGGGAGCCTGCCCTGCCCCCGGTGCTGGTCGGCCAGGTAAACAGGGGGGGGCGGAGGGGCCGGGAGGAGCTCGCGGGCCGCATGCGATAGCCCTGCGGGCCGCATGCGGCCCACGGGCCGCGTGTTTGAGACCCCTGGTCTAGAATCTAGATAATACTTAGTCCTGCCATGAGTGCAGGGGACTGGACTAGATGACCTCTCGAGGTCCCTTCCAGTCCTATGATTCTATATCTTTTAGCTATTATTAGCTAGGTTAGTTCTGTTCAGTTACACTGATGGAAAGTGGGTCTCGACTGAATTAAGTGGAGTTACTCTGGATATACCCAGTGTAAATGAGGACAGAATCTGGCCCTGGTTATAAACGGCAGTATACAAAAACGTCGGGCCAGATCCCCAGCTAGTGTAAATTGAAATAGCTCCCTTGAAGTCAGTTATACCAATTTACCTTATCTGAGGCTGTGGCCCAAATTATTTTTCCCCTTTCGTAAAGCAAGCACATCAAATGGGATGGTTTTTATCCAGCGTTCAAATACTGATGGAGAAGTACTAGCTAGGCTCAGATCCTCAGCTGGTGACTTCAATGGAGCAAAGCTCACGTTCACCGGGTGAACTTTTGACCTGTTTTATTTGTTTTTCTATGCAATTTTTGGAGAGAGAAGCAATTAATTCACCCCCAAATTAGGAGGAAAATCTCCAATATTCTACGAGTTTAAAATTGAACGTATTTTAGCCCCTTCACACTCAGCCAATCTCTGCTATGATTTATGGGCTCTTTAAAGTTTTAATTCTCCCTCTGTCATGCACCTTCCTCAAGTTGACAGTTTAAATTAGTATTTAGACATGGCTTTCATAATGTCAGCTTTTGTTTGGTCGCGGTCATCTCGTGGAATTCCTTCCATTGTATCTCAAGTGACTCATGGCAATAAATGACTCCTTTCTTCCTTTGTTCTTAATCAGGGAAGAATGGACTTAGCCATGTAATATTTGTAAAAGAGCAGTCTTAATTAGTTCTCAGCTGTAGCTAGAGATGCTTGGCTGCTCTCTCTAGCATAGTAATGCAGGAAGTGATGCGTTCACGTGCGCAATTGCCATGTTCCTGAAAAGTCTTGTTACAAGCACAATTCCTACGAATAAAGGTGTTCCCCAGATAAAGGAACTGATGCTGATCTTAGTTATGCTGGCATAAATCAGGACACTCCCCACCAAAACCATTGTGTGAGATCACAGTGGCCCTGAGTCCCTTCAATACAGCGGAAAAGTTGACCTATTTTAAAGAGTTTCATCTGGAGGGGTAAGATTTTTGTCACTTAAAGAAATAAACTCCCAGGCCAAATTAAAAGGGCAGGTTCTCCTCTCACACACTGTCAATTTACACCAGCAATATAACCCCATTAGCTCCAATGAAGCTACACTCATTGACACCAACTGAGGAGACGGCCCAAAGTCTCTCCTGTACTGCGTAGCTCACTAACATATTGAAGAAATAATAAAATATTGGCAATTAGTTTTGTGTTGTTCGGAGCTAAATTCCCCACCTGACAGCTAGCAGAATAACAATTTTCAGCCAGTGCCAGCATCGATTTTGTTTGAACCCCTGGGGCAGGGCTCTGTCCTGTTGTTAACCTGCCCCCCCTTCCCATATTAGAATATAATCTAATGTTCAACCAACCCTTTTCAGAGTTTGTGTGTGGTGGCACTTNGTATAACCCCATTAGCTCCAATGAAGCTACACTCATTGACACCAACTGAGGAGATGGCCCAAAGTCTCTCCTGTACTGCTTAGCTCACTAACATATTGAAGAAATAATAAAATATTGGCAATTAGTTTTGTGTTGTTCGGAGCTAAATTCCCCACCTGACAACTACCAGAATAACAATTTTCAGCCAGTGCCAGCATCGATTTTGTTTGAACCATTGGGGCAGGGCTCTGTCCTGTTGTTAACCTGCCCCCCCCTTCCTATATTAGAATATAATCTAATGTTCAACCAACCCTTTTCAGAGTTTGTGTGTGGTGGCACTTATTTTTCTTTTAACATTTTTGAGAGCAACCGCATTCCTTAACAAAGTAAGGTGAGATAGCGTTCCCAAGGCACTTCTGTCTGCTCTTTCAGCAGTCCTGCGACTCCAGCCCTTGGCGGACCCTGCAAGTTATGAGAAAGGGATAAATGAAGAGTAGGATGAGGCCTACACATTTTCACTTGGATCTTGAGTAATGATTGGAATTTGAGTCTTCAGGTGCATTTTGTTGCTGAGGACCATGTACAAGACCTTTCTCACCGTCCCCCTGACAGGATATTAACAGGAAGGGGAGGAAATCATTTCAAAATCGATATGGCCAAATTTAGGACACCTCTTCTGCCTATATAGAAATTGAAGAAGGGGTGACTGAGAGAGCAAAACACTTGGGAAAACACTTCAGTGCCGCCCTTCCTGCTCTCTCCCCAAACTAGGATGACCAGATGTCCCGATTTTATAGGAACAGTCCCGATTTTGGGGTCTTTTTCTCACATAGGCACCTATTACCCCCCACTTCCTGTCCTGATTTTTGATGCTTTCTATCTGGTCAGCCTACCCCAAACCCATAATGGACAGTAGAATTCTTACCCCACAGATGGATAGTAGAAAGAATAAACACACATGAGAGATGTTAGTCACATTGGTTAATGCACTACAGTGCCGACGGCCATATAAGGACTAGTATAGAATACAGTAGACATTTCTTGGCTCTCCAATGGGGAACGTTTTTGGGCTGGGCCTAGTACCATTAAGCATGGTCAGCAGATTTGTGTATGTAAATCAGGGAGTTCTGGGTGCAGAAGCCCTGGAAACCTAAAATTTCAGGTGCAAATTGAGAGGTTGCTTTTGGAGATGTTGGGTGGGATTTTCAAAAGTGTTCAGAGTTGGTCTATCTCTGTTCCACTGACATCAGTTGGAGTTTTACCACTGATTGCAAGGGGAGCAGTTAGGCCAATGCCGAGTGCTTCTGATAATACCACTCATTGCCTTTAAAATGTGCCTTATTTGCCCATCCTGGCTAGAGAAGTGTATTACACAAAGCTGTTATATAACTGAGGAGGTGTCAGACTCCCCAGTTTGTAGACATGCCAGACAGGAATCCTGTCAAGCTTCCTGCGTTGTATAGCTGAAAGGCTGTTACTATGCCTACAAGGATTGTGAGCCCCAGCTGACTCCTAATTGGATATTGGAATTATTTTGTCTTTAATGGGCCTCCTGTTTTGTGCTCCAGAAGAGAGAGGGCGTGTCACAGAGCAAAACAATCCCTCCAATGGTTTGGTGGGAGGCGTTCAATCAGCATGTGAGGGCTATTCCCTAACTAAGTGCCAAGAGAAGTCACTAAGGACCCAATTCTTCAAGCTGCTGAGTGCCTCCAATGAAATGCTGAGCAACCACAACCCTACAGAACTCAATGGGAGCAGAGGGCACTCAGGAGCTTACAGGATCTGGCCCCAAGTGAGCTTCTTGTGGAAATGAAAATGAAGCATGGATTAATGAGGTCGTGATGAGAAATCCATGAAGAGTTGGATCCAGGAAGCCATTTGCAATGGACAACAATAACTTTATTGAACCTACTAGCTTCTGAAGAATGCTACAGATTCTTACATGCTACTTAGATGGTGGTCTTTATTTTAATAATCTTCTTATATATATATATAATATAATATATGGAGATATACCTATCTCATAGAACTGGACAGGACCCCAAAAGGTCATCAAGTCCAGCCCCCTGCCTTCACTAGCAGGACCAAGTACTGATTTTTGCCCCAGATCCCTAAGTGGCCCCCTCAAGGATTGAACTCACAACCCTGGGTTTAGCAGGCCAATGCTCAAACCACTGAGCTATCCCTCCCCTCTTTTACATAGCACCTGGAGCAAAGCCAAAGGTCTTTGAGCGCTCACTGGGAAGCTTAGAAGACTGGGCGTTTTGTCACAGAGGAATAAAATATACAACAACAAAATCCAGAGAAGAAAGTCACAACTTTTCTCAAAATATTTTCAAAGGTAAGGTAAGCATCTGTGCAGTGGTGTAGCCACAAAGGTAAGGCAAGCATCTGTGCAGTGGTGTAGTCCCAGGATATTAGTGAGACAATTGGACCAATTTCTGTTGGTGAGAGGCAAACTTTCTAGTTTATACAGAGCTCTTCTTCAGGTCTGGGAAATGTACTCAGGAGGGTCACAGCTACCTACAGGGTGGAACAGATTGTTTAACTTAAGTAGTTAACACATATTTCTAGGGACCATTCAAGGTGAAGTGGCCCATTGACACCTCACCAGTGAAAAAGCTGTGGGGTGGGTGAGTTGGTGTGTTATAAGAACAGGAGTACTTGTGGCACCTTAGGGTATGTCTACGGCGGGTTGTGATTGATCTATAGGGGATCAATTTATCGTGTCTAATGTAGACACGATAAATCGATCCCCGATCGCTCTGCCGCCGACTCCGGAACTCCACCACGGCGCGAGGCAGAAGCGGAGTCAACGGGGGAGCGGCGGCTGTCGATCCCGCGCCGCGAGGACGTGAAGTAAGTGATTCTAAGTCGATCTAAGATACGTTGACTTCAGCTACGCTATTCTCATAGCTGAAGTTGCGTATCTTAGATTGATCCCCCCCCTAGTGTAGACCAGGCCTTAGAGACTAACAAATTTATTGAGCATAAGCTTTTGTGGGCTATAGATTGTTGTAATAAGCCATAAATCCAGTGTCTCTGTTCAGTCCATGATTTTTAGTGTCTAGCAAAGTTATGAATTTAAGCTCCCAGGCTCATCTCTTTGAAGGTCTTGTGCAGGTTTCCTTTGAGGATGAGGACTGAGGGTAGATCTACACCACGATTAAAAACGCATGGCTGACTCGTGCCAGCTGACTCAGAATTGCAGGGCATGGGCTAAGGGGCTGGTTAATTATGGTGTAGACGTTTGGGCTTGGGCTGGAGTCCGAGCTCTGGGATCTCTCCTACCTCGCAGGGTCCCAGAGCCTGGGCTCCAACCTGTACCTGAACTTCTACACCGCAATTATACAGCCCCTCAGCCTGAGCCTGTGTCAGTTGACATGGGTCAGAAGCAGGTTTTTAAGTGCAGTGTAGACATACCCTGAGAGGTCAGATATAGAGTGATCGCTTTGTGAAAAGCGTTCACCCACAGGTGATAGGGTGTCTTTGTGTTTTATCATATTTCTGGGAAGCCTGGTTTCTGCAGACAGGGGAATAGCATTGCCTCTGGATGTACAGTGGTATAACTGAAAGCAGAAGCTGGCTCTTTGTCTTTATTTTTTATGTAACCATCTCTCCCATAACTGTACATTCACTAGAATTTTAAAGGTGGTGGTAAGTAGGTAGTAAATAAAACAGGACAATGTCTCATGATACTGTGTTGTATTATTTTCTTCTTTAAAACCAAGGTGGCCCTCTCTCTATTAAATCTTGTAAAAGGATATTGCCTGACAATTCTCAATTGTCTGAGGTTCGTTAACACTTGGCTTTATCCATGCTACTTACAAATGGTAAGGGATCATGTCTTCCTTTCCTATATGTTTGGAGAGGGGCTAGCAGAATGGGACCGTGATACAGATTGGTGCATCTGGCTGTTACCATAATACAAATATTAAAGAAGAACAATAAGGTACACATTTTAAGAAGCATCTGATGAAGTGGGTTCTAGCCCATGAAAGCTTATGCCCAAATAAATTTGTTAGTCTCTAAGGTGCCACAAAGACTCCTCGTTGTTTTTATTTTAAGAAGCATTTGTCACAGCAGCACAATGGTCCTTATGGCTGGGATTTTCAGAAGAGCCTAAAGGGTTAAGGTGCCTAAACCCTTCTGGCATTTAATGGGAGATGGGGTCCTAACTTACAAAAGGGTCAGATAATTTTGCAAGCATCACCTTCCCTATGCCTAGATACAACCTTCTTACTGGTCTCAAAGTCAGTGTTAACCGTGGCTCCGATGAAGAGAATATGGACAATAAGGATCAATAAATCTTCATATGGATCCTGTTTGCTTGCTTTATAACTACCTTCCAGTGGAATTACTCTTTACACAATGCAAGATCATTCTCCGTATTTCGCTTGGCCCTTTTGAGTTACATTTTTTTTTCCCTATTAGCATTTAAGACACCAGACTTTCCAAGCACCCTGGCTTTTATACGACAGAGGTTTTCTGGTGTATTCAGTTTCATGTTATTTATTACCTGAGACAAAGTCCAAACGTTCTGGGATGCATGTGAAATGACTGCCTCTCTGTGTGCTTTTTTGGTAGTATCACCACCTACTGTGTACAGAAATGGCACGCGGTTATAAATGTATAGGACTAGAACCACAAAAGAGTTTCAGATGTACTGGCTGCAGAGCCATGCTACTGAGCCGCTGCATCTGTCACGCAGTCATGTGCTCTGCTCTGCACTAATGATAGGAGAATTACTAGTGCTGTGCACTTTAGATTTTGTTTAGATTGTTTGGTACCTACAAAATTTTAATGAGTGTAGAGCAAGCTGCCTATGTACGAAATAATACATGGCCGGGCGTGTACTGTTGCTGTAATGAGGCATATACGTGCCTCGGGCATTTGAGGCACCAAGCCAAAGGATGTCATTATTGCACTTATAAAATGTTGTTTTTTAAATAAATAAAATGCAGAAGTTTTTACTTTGAAGAAAAAGTAACATTGGTATGCTGAGTAATACCACGTTCGGGGGCGGGGGGAAGGGTGGATTGAGCCCCGGTCTTTTTCTTTTTTCATTTATGTTTAGCATATGTTAACTGAGTACAGATGCACCGTCCGCTTAGCGTTATGTGGCTGTCTCTTCATGGGCTGCAGCTGGGTTAATGAAGTCTACGCCATTCACTCAAAAGGCAACAGGGCCTAATGGATAGAGCACGGGGAAGTGGGGCTAGGTTCTGTTCTTGGCTCTGCTACTGACCTGCGTGTGACATTGGTCAAATCACACCATCCCTTTGTGTCTCTGTTATGTGCCTCTGTTTCCCCTGCTGCTCTTTGTGTCTGTCTAGGTTGGAGGGATAGCTCAGTGGGTTGAGCATTAGCCTCCTAAACCCAGGGTTGTGAGTTCAATCCTTGAGGGGGCCACTTAGGGATCTGGAGCAAAATCAGTCCTTAGTCCTGCTAGTGAAGGCAGGGGGCTGGACTTGATGACCCTTCCAGGTCTATGAGATAGGTATATCTCCATATATTTATTTAGGCTGTGAGCTCTTCAACACTGGAATGGCCTCTGACTCTGTGTGTGTACATGTGCTCTGAGGGCCTGACGCAGGCTGCCAACCCACTGTAATCCTGATGGGAGGGGCTCTGAGAGTGCGGGTGTTCACAACACCGAACGGCGAGTGCGTTAACAAAGGGCAGGAAATACACCGAGCCTATCTGGTCCCATGAAACGCCTTCAGCGTCAGTGCAGCCACTGATGCAGTGACTTAGTAATCCCCAAACCTGATGTATTCTATGAAATGACACCTACCGGCACACGCCTTCCTATAGGCAGCAGCAGCCCTCCTGTGGACAGAAAAGGGAGCACAAAGGGGACTTTCGGAGCAGGGCCTGAGTGTGAATTTATCCCCAGTTTGGTGAATAGGAAGAACCAGGATTTGGCAGCTCCCCTGACTCAAACGCCAATAAAACACGAGTAACAAGCTGTAAAATTGGCGGATGACTGAGGCATCTAATAGAGAAGTAAATTCACGAGTGAACACACTGATTTTTAACCTGGCAATGCCCTGGCCCTGGCCCAAGACTCACCCCCAGCTGCAGCCTCAGCCTTGGCCCTGTTACCCCATCCACATTCCTCCCCTTCCCTGGAGAGCTGCGGCCCCACTCCTGGCCCCGGCTCCGGGAGGGGGGCAGACAGAGGTAAAGAGGGGCGTGATGCTGAAAAGTTTGGGGACCACTGGTCTAGGCCTGTTCATGGGTCTGAGGAAAGACCCTGTTGCCGGCGACATAAGTTGCAGTATAGTACATGGACAGACTGGGACCTCCCTCTGAATATTTGGGCTCTTTTGAACACTTTAAGAGCCATAATAAATAGTCAGGGTAATGTCAAAATTGATTATTTCTCAGAGTTCAGGCATGGGAAGAGGAACCTTATTTGCTGTAGTCACTGTAATTCTGTCCCGATTCAATTGAAAAAAAAACCCCATTTTCCCAGGCGCGGCAGTAGCCTCATTTTCAGAGCACTTGAGTACCCTTGGAGTTCTCATGTGGCCTCCCAGGAAATGTTCAAGCAGTGAGAATGAAAGCCCATGAATTGGAGGAAGCATGAACATGATCAAAATGTTGGTATAATAACTCTAGGGAAGTTGGCAAGGAAAAGGAGTCTGATCCAACTCCCATTAGGGTGACCAGATGTCCCGTTTTTAAAGGGACAGTCCAGTTTTTTGGGACTTTTTCTTATATAGGTGCCTAGTACCCCCCCACCCCCTGTCCCGTTTTTTCACAGTTGCTATCTGGTAACCCTAACTCCCATGAAAGTGAATGGCAAAACATTCATTGATTCCAGTGGGAATTGGATCAGCCCCAGTATCTCCCAGGAAAAATGGAGATGCTTATATCTGTAAACTCTTACTATATTTATATTGATTTCCCACAGGGAAAATTATATTGTTAAATAACAAGAGGAAAGTACAATGATCTTACTCAACCCTGCTTCATCAACAGAATTTGCGTGATCGTAAAGTCCGTTCCAGTATTAATGTTCAAAGCTGAGAGCTGTGCTACTGGCTAGCAATTTTATTAAGAGTACATCCTGAGCATAAATGCTTAAAGCATCCAAGAGGTGTTTTTCCAGTGACACTAGTGTAAATATATCTTGCCTTTCTTTGACCAAAAGAAACATCATGTAAGTCCCTGAAGTTTTCGTTTCACTGAACAAGTTTAAAAAAGCATATTTCCAGCTGCTGCACATGGAAAACCAGATACAAAATCTTGATATTTTTATCTTTACAAAGGCTTTTATGATTGTTAAATATTTGAAGGTTTTTTTTTTCTTGTTCTTGATCATTCAGTTATATAGTTTGATGGGATCACAGCTGCTTCCTAGTCAAAGGTACCATGTATGTCCTGGGAAGGCGGCCTCTCTCAATTTGCTACTCTGACAGTGGGTGGAGTTAAGAGTCTGATTTAATAGCCCATGTGGTGAATAGACTTCCAAGGCACACAGCCTTATGGCTTCATAATGAGGGATGTTTTATAAACAGATGATGAGCTGCTCAGATTGAATTTCAGCAGCTTTGGCTGTAAAACTGGCAAGTGACTTCATTGATCATGAAGATCCCCGTGTTCAGGGATGGGGTGCAGGTGTATCTCACACACCTCTGTGGGTTACATACTTCCCCTAGCTGAGGAAGCACATCCCAAGCTTCAGAGACTTCCCAGTTGAAATCCCTGACAAGCCCCTACTTGTAACGCCAACAGAACCTGGTTGTCGGTGGGCGGGATCAAACCGGGGACCTCTGGAGCTCAGTGCATGAGCCTCTACAGCAGGGGTCTCAAACTCAATTTACCTTAGGGCCAGTGTCAGTCCTCAAATCCTCCCAGAGGGCCAATAATGTCACTGAAGATAGTGTTCACGCCACCTCCCAGCCCGTTTCCCACCCTTTTCCCTCACTCCCTTGGCCTCATGCCGCCCCGGCTGACTCTGCCTGGCAACTAGTGATGCTGCCTCCATGGCTGACTCTGCCTGGCGACTAGTGATGATATCTCTGTCCCCCCTGCCAGCCAAGGGGAGCTGCGGGGGTGGGGGGTGGCGCCTGCAGCAGACAGCCGGCAGCGTGGCTGCATGGGTCTCTCCTCCGCGGCTCCGCCGGCAACAGCAGGGATAGGGAACCACTTGCAGGGAGCCGAGCTGCCCGAGGTGAATGACACGTTGCCGAGTGCAACCCCGGGGAGGGTCCCAGGAGCAGCAGGATGGAGCAACGTTGGGGGGAGGGGCATGTGAATCTCTCCTGCCCACTCCCCTCCTGCTCCCACCTTCGGCCGGCAGCCATGAGGGCCGGATGAAAGAACTTTTCAAAAAGTTTCCGCGGGCCGCAGTGGGGAGGTTCTCGGGCTGCAGATGGCCCGCAGGCCGGGACTTTGAGACCCCTGCTCTACAGCATGAGCTAAAAGCCAACTGGCGGTTAGCTGTAGAGGAGACTCATCTTATCTCTCTCTTTAAGTGGTCTCGGTGCCACCAGATGGGACAGAACACCACACCCAGGAGGTGTCTCGGTTAAACAGGGATCTTTGGGGACCCCAAATCCCTGCTGCACCTTGCCTGGTGTGGGGTCCCTTGGAAGAGGCCCCGCCAAACAAACAATGGTCTGGAGGTTCGAGGATTAATTTCCAGGCAGGATTCAGAGATAGGTCAGGTTGACATTCTCAGCGAGGAGCTAATCTGATGCAGCTGAGTTTATTTAGGTTCAATATCTTCAAAGGAAGGGTATTACTGAGACAAGGGGTTATGGTGACCAGAAGCCAGGGCAGGGAGCTCTGGGGAAACATAGGAGCGAATGATCCTGTGTCATTTGGACGTCTTTTGTTTTTGAGTTTACAGCTCATAAAACCGCATGGAGGGAATGTACAGCTGGAAGGCTCGTGCCAACCTGGTGTCAGTTTGGGTGAGACCAGAAGCCCTGGGATCAAACCTTACCCAGCGGGTGATTTGTGTTCAAACCTGAGCTTCCATTATTCTTGTTTCTATTGTTATTGTCCCCAGGCTCCCATTGCATTAGGCACTGTGCAGCCCAAGAATACAGATAGTCCCTACCCCAGAGGGCTTCCATCATCCTCCCTCTCACGCCCAGGCAGCGTCTCTTCTGCACCATCATCCAAATCCGCCCACCTTCTTGTCTGTTTGACCATGTCCAGATTCTAGCTGGGGAGTTCTTTGGGGCAGGGACTTTGACCATTTGTTCTGGGAGGCACCCAGCATTGCACATCATAAGCTTTTCTTCCCGTTTCCCTAGGTATCTACAGGACTCTGCAAATACACATCTAAGGCCAAATTCCAGCCCCGGCAGGCAAACGGGTGTTGCCCCCCAACCCAATTTTCCTCCTGAGCTGCCCCATCTGGGCTTGTGCACCCTCCTTGCTCCTCTCACCCTCCTTCTCCCCTCTTACGCCCGGGATCAGCCATAACGGCAGCTCCTGTGTTCTGAAGACCAGGACGGCTCCCTCTTAGTGCCCCCTAGCGTATGGCTGGAAGGTGGATCCATGCCTTCCTTCAGTCTGTCCCCACATGCTGGCCAAGGGAGCCAGGTGGGGAAACACACACCGAGCTCTCCTGAGGGGTAACGCAGCAGGTGAGCATGTCCTGTCTGCTGGGGAATTCTGGGAGGCGTTATGGTGCTTCTGCTTCGAGCAGCGCATCTCTGCACCGCTGCCTTCTCAGGACTCAGCCTAGCCTTTGCGTGTGTGGATTGAAGCACTGTGCCACCAAAACCAGCCGGTGCCCTTTGCCAATTCGACCCGCCCTGTAAATTCTTCAAGTACAACGCTAGCCCACTCCCCACAGTGCAGCTCCTATGCACATCATGTAGATTCTTGACTTAAACAAAGCAGCATGAATACTTTTACTGCCGGGAAGTCATTTATTCCTGTGGTTTATTTACAGAAGGCAACAGGCAACCAGCAAGATTGAGATCTCAGTATTGTTCCCATATCAGCCCTCTGGTTGGCAACACCAAGTAGTCTGAAAAGCATCATAGGAAACAACCTTAAATTATTCATGTCCTGTTTAGGGGAAATGGATCTCTCTGAATAGGGCAAGTAAACAAAATATCTTTGAACTGCAAATTATGACTGCATTAGCTTTGTTCTTTGGTTGACTAGACTTTTGTTTTATCTGCTATGATCATTTGTTTTGGGTGATGCACTAGATTAAATTAATTGAGGTTTCGAACAATATACGTTTCCTTTTGCGGCTACTTTCACTGCTGGCGAGATCTTATCTGAATCATTAGCCTGGCTGGTCCCATTTTCCTGACATGTCACAAGTGCAGATACTGTAGAACTGGGGGTGGGTGGGTGTCTTTTTGGTTTGTTAACAAAGATGTTTACTTTTGAAATTAACACAGTATCCAGGCCATTTCCCGCTTTTTCCTTCTGAACCATGGGTTACTGCCCTCTTTGAGGTATTTCCCCGTCATATATTTCCTTATAACAATAGCCTATCAGTGCTCTCCAAATGCACCATGGTAACAGAGATCCTTCGATCGGTATGGAAATACAACCACTAAGGCCAATTCAGGGTGGCTAGGACCGGTGTATGATGTCAGTATGCCACTAAGAAGCTGGCAAATGGGCAGTCCTGGCTCTAGGCAGCATGTAGCCATACCACCCCATGGGGTCGCCGGAGTACGTGCACCACAACTCATTCATGGTGCTTTAGCGGCTGTAGCACCTGTGTGTGTGTCCCCAAAGGCTCAGACACATGGCTAAAATGGAAGTGGCAGAAAAGGTCACCAATAAGGTTAGTGGGAGGAATAGCTCAGTGGTTTGAGTATTGGCTTGCTAAATCCAGGGTTGTGAGTTCAATCCTTAAGGGGGCCACTTAGGGATCTGGGGCAAAAATCAGTCCTTGGTCCTGCTAGTGAAGGCAGGGGGCTGGACTCAGGGTCCTTTCTAGTTCTATGAGATAGGTATATCTCCATATATTTTTAAACATAGGTTTACTAGCTTAAGCAAAGGGTAGTCTCTAGCTTGGCCCCTAGGCAGGGGTGACGCATGGCGGTGGGGGCATGCGGGGTCATGTGCCACCCCAGATTTGCTGCTTGTTCTCCCATGCTCAGTAACACTGCTGAAGCTGTCTGCCCTCACTCTGTCCCCCCCGGTATCGGCAGGCATGGGTCGTCTCTGCCTAGGGGTTCTCAAACTGGGGGTCGGGACCCCTCAGGGAGTCATGAGGTTATTACATGGGGGGTCGCGAGCTGTCAGCCTCCACCCCCAAACCCCGCTTTGCATCCAGCATTTATAATGGTGTTAAATATATACAAAAGTGTTTTTAATTTAATGGGGGGGAGGGGGGTCGCACTCAGAGGCTTGCTATGTGAAAGGGGTCACCAGTACAAAAGGTTGAGAACTACTGCTCTAGGTGGTGTCAAATGGAGGGGCTTGGGCTCCCCAGGTCTGGCCAGGGCCAATCGGGGAGGGAGGGGGGCCAGGAGGGCCATTTGGCCTGGGCCTCAAGCTCAAAGGAGGCCTCCGATTTAGACACTTGTTAATTTTTTGGTATTTGATAAGTTTCACAACTTGTTTTTATGCGCATCCCTATTGGACCAAAATGTGACACACTCTCTCAGCTTAGAGCTGCAAATTTAAGCAAATCAGAGATGTGATTTGGTAAAAGACATAATTTTTTTGTTAGCTGATATAGATTTTGTCATATTAAAGAGTTAAAAATGTTCATAAATATTAAGAATAATGTATCGGTTCTGATGGCACAAGATTAGACCGTGATGAACGTATCCTCTCCGATTAGCTGATTATATAAACAAACCACTACTAGTGGCTGGTGCTGGATCAAGTGCGTGTTGAAAGGTAGAAAATTGTTACATTTTAGTGTCTTTATAGTTTTATGTCTAGTTTTTGGTGCCTTATTTTGTTTTCACGTGTCGTCATTTTTAATTTTCATTATGGCGAGGGGGCCTCAAAAGCTGGAAGTGGCCCAGGCCTCTCTGGACCTCTGAGAGGGCCTGGGTCTGGCACCTTGTTGGCATCCTTTCATCTGTGAGAGACGGTGGGAATTGCAGCCTATGATGTAGCTGGTTTGCAATGTCTCATGTGACTGAATAGGCCAATCCGAGATTTGCATGATCTTTGGCAGTTATTGCAAATGTATCTATCTCGGTTGGGAGCTGCTTGCTTCCTACGAGCTCTTTTCTCGTCAAGCTGTAGGTGCCAGCTTCTGTCATGGACTTTGATACCCTGATGGAGATGATGGCGCCGCTGGTTATGATCACTCGCCAAGATTTCCCATTGGTCAGGATCAAGTCCAAATTCCTTCATATCTCGCTTGCATGGGTCTTTATAGCGAAGCTTGGGACGTCCTGTTGTTCTTGTTCCCTCCGATAGCTCCCCGTATAGCATGTCCTTGGGTGTGCGCCCATCTTCCAACCTACCTGGATGGCCCAGCCATCTGGCACCTGCGCTGCCCCTTTCTGTCCATTTCTCTGTTAAAAGCCAGCCCCACCGTACGACTAGCTGGGGACCGTGCTGTGTTATCCTCTTGCAATGACTCAGCAGTTCCCATGCGGCTGCTGCCAGCAGGCTGCTCCATCTCTGCTGGGTTGGGTGTTCCCCATGGGCCAGCTCTTGCCCCCCAATCTCCTCCAAATGTCCCATTCCTCCCAGGGCCCCGAGACAGGCCGCTCTCGATCTGTTATAGCGTCGCTGCTAGCTGTCTGCTGACCTGTGGCCCTCCTGCAGTAGTCGGCAGGTTAATCACAAGCAGTTTGGATTGCAGCCAGGGGGCTGATCCTGAATTGGTGGGACAGGCAGGGGTGCAGGAAGGGAACATATGAACTTGGACAGAAGGCAGCCCTGCTTCCCAGCCGGGTCGCTGCTGGGTGCTCCAGGTACCTCTCTTCAGCAGGGGGACACATTTGTGGTGGCTCGTCTTGCAGGATCAGCCCTGAGGCTGGTAGCCACCGAGCATCATTGGTATGTGAAGAAATATTAGCTCATCTCCTCTGTGCTGAGGATCCTCAGTACTGACACTTAGGTAGCAGAGAGGAATAGTTCCTTCCTCTGCAGGAGTTACTAGGTGGGATTCTCTGCTTTGGGGTTATGCAGGAGCTCAGATCATAGTGACCTTAAAATCTATGAATAACCGTCACCATATCTGACACCCTCTGCCTCTCTTTATGGCAGAGCATAGCAGAGAGGCCAAGTATTAAATAGGGTGGAAAGTGATCTGCTCTCCAACCCGACTCAAACCTCCCAGGAGCAACTAGTCCAGGGGTCAGCAACCTTTCAGCAGTGGTGTGCCGAGTCTTCATTTATTCACTCTAATTTAAGGTTGCGCGTGCCAGTCATACATGTTAACGTTTTTAGAAGGTCTCTTTCTATAAGTCTATAATATATAACTAAACTATTGTTGTATGTAAAGTAAATAAGGTTTTTAAAATGTTTAAGAAGCTTCATTTAAAATTAAATTAAAATGCAGAGCCCCCCGGACCGGTGGCCATGACCCAGGCAGTGTGAGTGCCACTGAAAATCAGCTTGTGTGCCGCCTTCGGCACACGTGCCGTAGGTTGCCTACCCCTGAACTAGTCCCACATCAAGGGGAAGTTTGCCCACCAGGACCTGTTCCGTGGCTAGCTCCACTCATCAGAGCAATCAGTCCGGCACCGTTCAGAACCACTACTTTGGAAACAGAACTCCCCTAAAACGCTGAGGTCAATATCTTGGGCAGAAAGGGATTGACAGTAAGCTCAGTACTGCACCTCCTCCATGTTGCCTTGGTAGCAATGCGCAGCTTAGGCTTGGAAAATAAATAGTGAAGCCTGTGATGAATTGCATGGTTGCTCCAGAATCTTCACCAGTCTTGAAAACTTGTCTCCCCGTGCACGTGGGGTGAAGTAAAAGGCAATCGCAAACCAGCGGCAAGTCATTCATCATAATATCTGGGAAATGTGCCTCTCTGCCTGTATCCACTTACATTGTACTACATATAGGCTGTACGTGCTGTGCGGGATGTTCTCTAAAAATATATCAAAACTGGTCTTGTTCTAGTGACAAAAGGAGAATTCCTAGAAAGAAAAAAACAGAGTGAGAGGTTACCTAAGGACATATGCAAATTCAGACCACAAAAACTCCAGTACTATATGGCTTAAAACCTCAGAAACCTCCCTTAGAAAATCATACAAATTCAGCTGGACACTTGATGGACCAAGGATCTGATTATTATTTGCATGACAGCAGCACCTATCTGAGATTGGTGCCCCATTGTGTTAGGTGCCGTATGCATGGTGCCAAGAGAGACTGCCCCTGCCCAGAAGAGCTTGCAACCTAAAAAAGGCAAAGGGTGGGAAGGAAAAGAGGCCCAGAGACGCAAGATGAAGTGTCTTGCCCCATGGTCACACAGAAAATTACTGGCAGAGTGGGGAATAGCTCCTGGGATCCCAGGTCAGTGCCCTGACCACTGGACAACATGTCCTCCGGATTATGGAGACTTTCTTCTGTAAATTGCAAGTTCAAATCCAGTCCAGGTCAGTAGGGACCAAAAGGTATTACTATCTTATAGACCTATCTGGTGTTGGTTGAAAGTCTCAGTCCAATTACTAGTAGCTAGGTGTCTGTATCATAAATAATACAATCACAATTTCCAGTCTCATTAGAAAGATAGTGACCTTCCTTTGTAAAATGCCTCGTGATCCACTGCTGAGATGGACTGAATAAAAAATAAATTGCTTTTGTGGTCTCAGTTTATTATTTTCACCATCGTCTCTTCTCACGAGATGGTCCCTCCAAACCATGGTGGACCCACGTTGGTGGGATAGTGCCGTGTAGCTTTCCCTGATGCTTCAGCTGTTCATACACAAGTGCAGAATCTGGCCCTTAGATATTACAGGTCTGTCGCATCTTAGGCGCATTTAACATGTGCGATTTCAGCTTTACGCGGTCGGCAAAAACAAGAAAAAAACAAAAAAAGAAGAGAAAAATAACAATTTAAATACCGTTTCTGTAGTGCGGGCGATTCTGCCCGCCATTACACTCAATGTGATTTTGACTATACGCGGTTTTCGCTTTACGTGCTGACCGCGGAACGTAACCCCAGCGTAAGATGAGACAGACCTGTACTATTATTTGCTGGAGTGGCTGAAAAGGTGAGTGCTGCTAGGATCTATTTCTTCAGATCTACAAGGCTTCTGTTTCAAGTGGCTAAAGAAGACATCTGGCAAGAATGTTGGCATCTGGCCCCTTAAGCCCCCTTCCGCAGATGCATAGGACAAGTGATGAGCTTGTCCTCTGTGTATTTATGAAGCAGAGATGGTGAACCTCTCCAAGCCTGAGATTTGTGAATCTCTCCAAACCATGCTTCTGGGCTAGCAGGATTTGCAAATACAGTTTGTGTTCGTGCACCTTTTATTCCCACGCTCCTTACAAAGAGATTCCCTTTGAAAAACTCTCTAGCTAATCGGAAGCCTTTTGTATATCTTAGGTTGTCAATGGATTCTGAAAGAGCTAGCTGGCACCCAGGCCGTGTACTGGGAGTATAGTATATTCCCCATTTATATTCTCCTTAGAATTACTCTGTTCCTTTCTCCAGTCCCATTGTATTTGTTTTTCACTTTGTCAATTTTTCTGCTCTGTTTCCCCCGCTCCCTTCTCTCTGCTTCCTTTTTTTTAAGTATCTCCCAAGTAGAATGAAACCTAATAATGCTGAATTTGAGTTGAACTTTCATGCTGTTCAAAATTAGGCAAAACGAGTTAATTCGACGTGCATCCCATTTGCTTGTCTCTAGCCTTTGAGGCCCAGCTGACTCTGCAACCTGTACTCATGCATGTCATCCTTACTCATACATATAACCCGGTTGTTCTCGCTGTGCATGAATAAGAGTTGCAGAATTGGGCTCTATTGTTCTGAAGCTCAGTGTGTTGCTAACCCTAAGCTGCAACGTTTTGCATGTGATTTGTGTGTCTAAGCTGAAGATTGGAATTTCCTTTGCATCCGTTGGAATGTAGGTAAGGATGAAATTTACAAAATAAACGTATCTTCTGCATTTCTTGTCTGTTTCATTGAGATTACTTAGAGATGGTCAAAGTATTAACTGCAAATACATTATCCAACTAATTTAGCCCTTTTTTCTTGACCAGGAATTGCTAACGAACCAGTCCCTGATTTCGGATAAAACAGTTTTCATAAGCACGTGTCAAAAGCTGGTGAGCAAATTTCAGTCTCTGAGTTGGTTGTGAACTGAGCATTTTTTGTGTGTGGTGCATTTTGTCACTTGTCATATGTTGTTTTTGTGCTCTCTGACAGAGTGACTGGAACTCTTTGATCAGGAGAACAATCACTAATCCATGCAAAAGAGCAAATAATAAGCAATGAGTATGACACCTCCACAACCAGCTTTCGGATCATTCATGGTCAAAACTTGTGAAACTTGCAAGCTTCACAGCCATTTTCACAAATAAACCAGCAGTCACCTGGATACTCATGAACAATGAATAACATGACCCTACAGTGACCCTACATGACCCTACAACTCACCAAATTTCTCCAAGAAAATATTGGCAAATCACCTCTGGCATTATCCAGCTTTACCTTAGTTATGCTTATAGAGTGTGGGAAATATATTTTTGGATGTAGGGGTAGCCCAAAGTCCAGTGTGCTTCAACAGCAGCCCTGGGAACTACAAGTTGTGGACTACAAGCTGAGGCATGTTGGAAGAACTTCCTAGTTCCTGCCAGGATGTACCCTCGGCCCCCGCAGCAGGAGGTCTCAGCACTGACTGAGCTGGGAGCACATAGCTGGCAAGCAAAGAGGAGGCTGCTGGACTGTAATCCTGTTCCTTACAAAATAAAGCCTTGTTTCTGGTGGTTTGTCTGAGTGGCTCTGGTCTGAGGCGAACACACACTGACACACAACGCAGAGCACACAAAGGAGCCTCAGGCCCAGTTTTCCAAAGTGGCGTAAAAACTCACAAGGCAGGCTTCCCCTATCTTGAACAACCTCATACTGGGCCAGTCTAGAGGGGGTGGGGGCATATATGAAAGCTCTATGACTCATCATGACACCAGACATCCGGGCAGGCTATTTGATTAAACTCTCAACCTCTACATCACAGATTTTTTATTAAAGGAGTGACAGCAAGGAAAAAAGGAGTTGCCAGACATAGCCAACCTAGCCCAGTATCCTGAGTCTGACAGTGACTGGCACCCACTGCTTTAGAGGAAGGTGTAAGAAGCCTGAAAAAGGCCATTATGGGGATAGCCTGTCTCCAGGGGATGTTTCCTCCTAAACCCCAATAGTAAGAGGTTGACTTGTACCCCAAAACAGGAGGATTTATGTCCCTTTCAAAACTCTTGGTCTTTTAACATTTATTATTGTAACTCAACCATCCTGTGCTCTTATCCTGTGGCAATGAGTTTCACAGGCTAACGGTGTACAGTGGAAATGCACCGGGGGGCAGATGAGATTTGAGAGACTGAGGTATTGGTTTTAGCAGTCATTACCCCCAACACCTTATGATATGGGATAAGTTGTCTGTCCTCATTTGCATCTATGTTGGTAAGGGTATAATATGCATACACGTGTTGATGTAAGAACTTATAGCTGCAGCTGAATATTATTTACAACCACCCATATCCTGAGAGTGTCGAGTGTAAAGGTTTAAGGAAAGAGATGGAGAGATGTAAAATGAATGCTCATCACAAAACGTTTTTTGGACAGGAAGTGGCACTCTGCTTCCTTAAAGAGATACAGAGCTGTGGTTTCTGCACTTGTATACGAATGGAAAATCTTCTCACTTTTCAAATATTGTTTATGATTCCTGAAAGGGAAAGGCAGAGACTGGGGCACAAAGTTGTTTCACTTTAAATGGTTGGTTTTCAAGTAGCTGATTGCAATAAACAAATTTGTACCTCCCAGAATAATAGAGGAAATATCAGGGTTCACCAGAGAAGGTTTCCCATGGAATGGGGTGGGGTCGGGAGAGACTGATCCCTTGACAAATAGATCATCTGTCAGATAGTTTGCATAGATGATGATGATGATGATGATGGTGGCATCAATCCGCACAAAGATAGGGGTTGTCAGCCTTTCCATTGCAATTCCCTTTTCTCAGTGGCTTATAACTTGACTATTTTTTTTTATTTAACATTTATATTGTGGCTAATAATCCACCATAAGGACAAGAAGGAATCTGCTTAAGGTTGGGTATCAGGAAATCCTTTTTAACTATATGGATCGCTAAACACTGGAGCAGATTACCTTAGGAGATTGAGGAATTCCCATCCTTGGTGGTTTTAAAGAACAGGTTAGACAAACACCTGTCAGGGATGGTCTAGGCATACTTAATCCTGCCTCAGTTTTGTGAGTGGCAAATAGCAAAGAGTCAACAACCCATAGTCTGGAAATTATTTGTCTAAACTATTTGTTAATTGAAGAAGCTTTTAGACAATTGGCTATGTTGGTTTGCTCACTAAAAGAAGCCAATATTTTTGACACAACGAATGTATTTGACCAGCTACTATTTAAAAAACACACATGGTGAGTCATATTTATTATTTTTATAAAATAAGGTCAATGAAGTCATCTTGACCTATCAGAATTTTAGTGCCAGTTTCTGCTTTCGGATGTCTACCAGCGTCTCCCACTGAAGTCAACAGAAGTTGTGCATGCGTAATTCAAGGCAGGGTTTTGGATCATAGTAACCTTTTAGTGTTGAGTGCGAGGTCAGGCATTATGCTTTTGCTGCGATGTACCAGACAGCTCAATGGAGCACTTCCACCCGTGTCAATTTGCAGTTACGCCAAAAAGGAATATTGTAAGAAAGAATAGCAAGCTTTACTTCTGAAGATCTTTTGTCTCCTTCTTTTACACTAATCACTGAAGGGGATTTCCCCTCTTCCCCTCCACCCAATATTTATTTTATTGCAAACGTGATTAACTCAATTTAAAATTTCAACTGTTTCCTTGCCAAGGACTTCAGGAATTTTCATTATTTCCTTTGGGAATTCTGAGGCTGTGGTTAGCCAGTTTTGCGCTCAAGACATTAGAATGCCAGCGCAACTTAGGACTTGGCTGAAAAAAGCTTTTTCGACATGAAAGAATTCCAGAGTTTCATAAAAGGAAGTGTAGTACTTGAACAGATATGTTGATATAAGTAAGGTCTTAGCAAAATGAAAGCCACTCTATTATTTAAGTATCAAAGAGATCTATTTGTAAAGGTGTTAAGCCCAGCTGGAAGAGTACAAACCATGTCTATTTATTTGTTGTATATTTGGGTGTTTTATATCTGATTAGACAGCCAAGCCAGTATTACTCAGCTGGCTGGGGTTTTAGTCTCTGGCTTTTAGGCAAACATTTTAAAAAGGCTAAACTTACCCTGTACTAGTGATTTGATGTGTCTGAAAAGCTTAACAAAGCTATCATTTAAAACAGAGCCTCCTCGCACTGTAGGTTGCTTTAAAAAACTAAGCTCTGCGCATTCAGGTCCTTCTAAACAATGGGGTCTGGATTCTGCCCTGTTATCCCCGTGCAGCTCCATGGAGAGCACAGTTTGGTCTTGGTCATTGATTTGTCATAGAATGGCGAGCCAGTGGCTGGTTACACTTTCGCAGTACGTTGGACCAGCTCCTCAGGGCCTAGACTAGTTATGTTTGACACAGGACCTGTGGAGAGGGGCTGAGGTAGCATGACATCACCTTTCTGCTCCCTATAACAACCTGCCCCATAAGTGACTAGCAACCCATAGGCAATACAATAGAAATATGTCACCTGGAGGGGTTTGATTGAGGAGTGAATATGGACCTGCCCCGGCAGGTGTTCCACGCACAAGGGGGTTGCCTCATTCTTTGGTGGATGCTGTGCAATTGACAAAATTGCCACGTTGGCACGTAAACGTTTGTATAACAGGCTAGAGGAGGGGGAGGGATAACTCGGTGGTTTGAGCATTGGCCTGCTAAACCCAGGGTTATGAGTTCAATCCTTGAGGGGGCCACTTAGGGATCTGGGGCAAAACTCTGTCTGGGGATTGGTCCTGCTTTGAGCAGGGGGTTGGACTAGATGACCTCCTATGGTCCCTTCCAACGTTGATATTCTATGAGAGGCCATCAGCCCTAGCTCCAATCAGTGCCTTGTGCCAGCTACTTCCCGGAGCAATTAAAGGTCAATATTTGGGACAATCATTCATGATCTACACCAAATAGATTGGAGGTAAGGGAAAGGGGAGTCAAATTGGCCCCTTGGCTCAATAAAGGGTCTTACCCAAGGGCCAGAAGAGAAAGGAAAGCCGGGCAAGGAATCCCAGGGAGTTCCCTCCGCTCCTCACTGTGTGTTCTCTCTTCACCTAGCTTTAAAGTGAGCCGTTAAAGGTCACAGAGAAGCGGAAGTTTTGCCAAGTTCTTCGTTTACGTCAGCACGCACTAGAAAACCACCGGCTGCTTGTCAGTAACAGCTTTAAGAGGCCCGATTTAATGTGCCCGGATCTGAAAGGGGCTTTCTGTTCTCATTTCAAAGTTTCCTCTCACCTTGAACTAGCTTGTCTAATTGTAAACAAACATGAAGTAAGGTCAGAAATGAACGGGTTTAAAGTGGCTGGGTTTTTTTTTTAATGAGGAGGCCAGGGCTTTTGCTACTGCTAAAAAACACAGGTAATCCTGGTTTTCTTTTCCCGTCGCTTCAATTGACGGTGATGTCAGCCGTGTGGCTGAGCGGAGTCGTTTTCCGGGAGCGTGAGTGAGTCTGGGCGTTGCGATTTATTATCGGTTCATTCATGATCAATAAAAGCATTTGGGGCCAGATCAGTGGCAGGCCTGGGTGGGGGCTCGAAAGGGAAACAGGGTTGGGCCCCCTCCGAAGCCCTGTGCTCCACACGTCCAGTGCTGGCTCTGGTGCTAAGTGACCACGGGCTGCCACGGGGTGGGGGGTGAGGGGATGGGAGAGCTGTAGCCGCGCTCCATTCCCCTCGCTCCTCCTCCACACCGGCTCCATGCCTGGTGAAGCGTATGCTGCGCCCTTTCAAAGGGGGTGGCGGAGATCCCGCAGCCCCACGCTGTGCCTGTGGAACCCACGGGCCGGTGTGTGTGACACGTCTCCCCTCTGTGCCGATCCACAGAGGATACGAGCCCCCAGCTTGACAATGGTCTGGATGTCTGCGTCCATCTGAGCTATGCCCTGCACAGGATGGGGGATGGGAAGAGGCAAGTGAGGTCACGGAGCCCCATTTCTGACCCCCCCTGTCTTAGGTCCACTAGAGCAGCTTCGAGCAGCCCAAGCACTTCTCCCGGTTACACGAGCAGGAAGGGTCCCCAGGGGTCACTGGAATGAAAAGGGGTCCGACCACCAGCCCACCCCCTATGCCAGGTAAGGGCAGAAAATAGGTAGTGTAGAGCCGGCTATCCTAGCTTTACGCCACCCACACTGTCCCCTGTGCCTGGAGCTGCTGCTGTGGCAATTCCCCTCCAGGCTGGCTAAGGTTCGGCTTCTCTTTCTGCAGGCACAGTTTGCAGAACAACCATCGTGCCTGCACTTCTCCTCCCCACCTCTCGGGGCTGGCGCCTCTCTCCCTTCCGTCCCTGATCCGTGCTGTCCGGCGGGCAGGTAGAGGCACAAGAACCCAAATCAGTGCCCACAGTTAGATTGTGGGGGCAAAAACATGGGCAGAAATTGCACCTGCCAAGATGGAGACTGGCCTTCTAAAAAGCTGGCCCTAAATACCCAGGTTACACAAGCACCAGCTTCTTTCAGCCTCATCTGCCCATTCAAGCCCCAATGGCGATAGGAGAGTAAGCAACAACCAGCTTGACTTTGGAGCCAGTTGTCCCATCAGCGTCTCCAGTTCCCTGTGCGTGGCAATTAAATTAAGGCTGTATCTCTTTTCTTCTTCTTCAAGTTGTCTACGACGTAACAGAGCAGCCTGATGGCAACAAGGGGTAATTCGCAACACTTCGCAGCCCTGAGAATTGAATTAGAAGATCTGTGTCTCGAATAATGGCCACCAACAGCCAAGCTGGAGTTTTGTTTTCACATCATAGGAAAAATACCAAGTGCCAAGGCGTGTGGTAAACCAAAATAGTTTATGAAGTGTGCAGTTTTTGGAATAGGGGTAAGGATGAACCAGAAAAATGTCTATTAATAGAGACTAAAAAACCAGATAATCACATGACCCAATCCAAAAAAAGCTTCAGTGAAAAGTTTTTGTCTGGGTTTACGAGCCCTACTCATTGCTGTAACTATGTGTGGTATGTCTTCTTTCACAAAATGTCTACACCAAATATTTTTAGGCTTCTCTCGTGTAAGGATCTTAAGTGGAAAAGCTTGTGAATATGACTCAAATATTAGCCTTTCCAGCACTGTGTAGGATGGCTAGATATTTCCCAAGGGCCAGATTAGGCCATCTCTGCTCTCAGGGAGCAGGGTCTTAGTCCACTGATTTCAACCATGCTTTACTCCTTGCTACTCAAGGTGGCAAAATCTGGACCTAACTGATGGCCAGATTCTGTCCTGGCTCACCCCCAAACACTTCGGCCTCATATCACTGAGGCCCCAGCAGTGTTTTACTACGTCTAAAACTGACTTGGGAAAGGAACTTAAGGTTAAATTCTGCTCTCACAGCCTGATGCTGGAGGGTGCAGTGAGCTCGCTGGGCCCTGTACTCTCACTGATCCTCCACCGATGCTAGGGGAGTTGTGCTGGGTTTATCCCAGCGTTGCTGGGAGCAGAATCTGGCTCCTTGTCTGCGGGTACAGCCAGAGCACTGGATTAAAAGTATTCCCTCTTCCGTATTTCTGGTTGGCAGGTGAGCACTGGGAGCCACAAAGCACTTAGCTTGCATTAATCCTAAGCATGTGCATTGTCCCGATGGATTGCTCACGTGCTTAAAGTGAAGCACGTCCTTAACTGCTTTGCTGGAGTGGGGACTAAATTGGGATTTCTTTTGCAGGCAATGCAGACCCTCTGGGTAGATTTGCAGCACCAGAGTAAGAAGGGGCTTGCGTCAGCACCAATTAACCCAGTGCTCAGAAGGGGTTTGCACTGACATAACTGCCCTAATGGAGCTACACCACTGTCAATTTCCTTATACTAGACAACCCCTTAAGCTGGACACTTCAGTCCATTACTGATAAAAAGAAATTGACATGATGGCAATGAGTTTTTCCTTTTTATTTTCTTATATCCCCGAGGAAGGAAGACTTGATTTTTTTCTGATCCACCCAAAAGAAACCACAATAACCACAACTGCAATTATATATATATAAAACTTTCTGGCAATTCTTTCACATTCTTTTTGGAGCTTCTTTGCTGCATTTAGAAGAACAAATGATTTAAAGACAAAATGCAAAGACACTTGTTTGGACACAATATTCAAAATTAAATTTGTTAAAGCCGACAAGGAGCAGTTATTAGCGGATATTGGCTGACCCATACCAAACTGTACTCAAGTAATACTATTAGCAAGTCAACAGGATCCAGATTAGATCAAGTTTCTTCCTAAGGTAAGAGCTGCTTTTTCATAGCTCTCTAAATGTCACATTGTAATTATAAAAACTGGCCCCAAAATGTGTGCTTTTCTAAAGCTATTTCTGGTATTGAATCATTTTAGGATTTTTCCTATGTTCTAAAAAGTCATACAAGTCCACTATCATTGATCACAAAGCAGTTTTCTCATGGATTGGATGATGCCAATCAGTCACCAATATCAAATCCTTTAGATTCGATGATTTTAGAATAATGCGGTAGAAATTAAATGTAAAGCAATAGGATTCCCTCCCCTGCAAAGACGATAAGGAGATGTCTGGATAATCTGTTCAGTTTTATGCCAGACACATGTTTAGTATAATCTTCAGCTCCTAAGCTTTTTCTGGCCTGATACTATGCCCATTGAAGTCAATTGCAAACCTGGCTTTGCTTCAGTAACCCAGGATCAGGCCGTGAGAGAAAGAGGTTGGACTTGTTGTTAAGGCACTTGACTGGAACTCAGGAGATCTGGCTCAACTCCCAGCTCTGCTACAGACTCCCTGGATGATCCCAAGGAAGGTCACTTCATCCAGCTGAACTTCAGGTCCCCGTCTTTAAAATGAGCCTGAGTCTGTCTTGTCTCTTTAGATTGCAAGCTTGCAACGGGGGTTCCATGCCCGACTTGCGCGCATCCTTGAGTCTCCGTTGGGGAATGTAGCTCTCGCTGAGTCAGGTGCCCCCTTTGCTGCTCGTCGCTCGCTCTGTAATAGTCTTTCTTCCGCTCACTTGGCCCTCCAGCCAGGTCACTATGCAGCCCACTCCTTCGGGGGGCACAAAGTCCAACAAGACCCTTGTCCAAATGCTGCTGCCAGATGGCGTTCAGCCCCTCCCCAGTGGCTGGCAGGGGGACCTGGGGCTGGCTGTTATATTGGGTTCCACCCAGGGACCCCACAACCAGCAATCCAGCTCTGCTCACTCCCAGTCCCTGTTGCTGTTTCCCTGGGCTCCTTCCGCCCCAACCTCTCAAACTTCTTGCCTGCTTCTGGGTTAACCATGGGAGTCTACTCTACGCCCCGTGGCTACTTCAGCCCCCGCCCCCTGACTAGACTCCTTACTCCAGGGCAGCATCCCAGGGCTTAGTCTCCCCCAGGCTTCCTTCCTGCTCCTGACGACCTCCCTCTTTCCAGGGAGTGACTGCAGACCCCTTCCCCTCCAGCTCCCTTCTGCTTTCAGCCTCTTGGCTTTCTAGTGCTGGCCCAGCCCGGCCCCAGTTGGGCTTCACTCTCTGTCTCTACCTCTCTCAGGTAACCTAATTGGCCAATCAGGCCCTCGTTAACCTTGGGGGGTGCACGCCTCATCACAACGCTCTTGGGGCATTTCCCTCGTAAATTCCTGCTCAACCTGGGCACTGTGTCAGGGGCATGATACAGACATTGTAAATTCTCTGGGTTCAGGGACCATCTTTTCCCCCCTCTTTGTACTGCCCCTAGCACAGTGGGGTCTTGGCCCATAACTGGGGTTTCTAGGCCCTTCTTGCTATGTGTATGTGCAGCCCCCAGCACAAAGGGGCCCCAGTTTTGGTTGAGAGCTCCGATCTCTACCACAATGCAAAGAATGAGTAATAATACTATCAACAGAACACAGTTTGTTTCCAATTCAAAATATTGAATTCTTGTTAAACTCTCCCAGTTCTGTGTCCTCCTCGCTCTCTCCCACACATAAGTAAACCTGAGTTTGTTATCTTTCACGCTGAGTTCCCCAGGAGAAGACAGGAAATGTCCCATGGGCTTCCAATGTCATAGTGAACTGCAATATCTAAGCAAGAACCATTTGCACAGGGCTGAGGGTGGGAACAATCCAATATGATATTGCATTGGCTTTAAGACGCTGTAGCCTTGGCCCTGTAGTTGGCTATTTTCCCACATAAAAACTGCAACTGAAGAGGTGAAATTTACAAGTCCCATAACTATCTGCTGTTTCTCTGACAGTCTAAATCATCAGCGCATGTGGGCTTTTATCCTGCATTCCTTACTCAGGCAAATCTCCCCTCACCTTCAGGTTCATGGCAAGAAATTCTGGTGACAAAGAAGCCAGCAGGCTGCTAAATTTAGAGTTACAAAGCTGCCAGCAGGAAATTCAGTGTTGGATTTGAATCTTATCATTTCTATAATAAAGAAGCAGTGTCAGTTCCACAAGGCTATCACCACAACACCGGGGTAATTGCTATGGTCTTACAGAGTATTTGCTCCAGAGGGTTATTTCTGTCCTGCCAACTATAAATTACATACTAAATGTAATAAACTTATAATGAAAAACGTGGCATCCTCAAAGTAGCTACCAACAGCATTTTAAATTTCCCTGTTTATTGCAAAATTATGGAGAAGCAATAATGAATCCATAGTTAAGGTCTGGTTCTATTTTGTGCTTAAAACTGGGGGTTCATCCTCATTTTTTGTAGGGAAAACAGTGTATCTGCCAAAGATTTTCAGGACTCAGTAAAGCTTAAATTTTCTGAGGATTTTCAAATAAACTAGTTCATTTGAGTCCTAATTGACTGACAATTGACCTTTAAGAAAGACCATATACCAGTCTCCTAATTTTTTAGATGCCTCTCACTTAAAAACCACAGACTATAGAAAGCCAAAAGTTTATATGAAGTGAGAGTTCAAAGGCCTCTTTGGACTTATGTGATTATTTTTGTTGATGAACAGAGAGAAAAATAATTAGCATTGTCTGTGAAAACTGAAGGCTTACATGTGTTGCATAGCTAACTGAGAACATGGTTTACATTGGCTTCTACCATTCTGTCTAAAATACCTACTGGCACCAGCAAAATTCTGGGATGGCTAGCGTAACATTGTCATGGGGGAACATTTTCAAAAGCCCCTAAATCCCATTGTCAAATGGGAGTTACGACCAGATTTTCAAAGGCACTAAGGCTCCTAAAGATGCAGATAGACACCCATTGGGTTTTCATAACCATTTAACTAGGTTAGGTGCCTCACACCTATTGAAGTGAAAATTGACAGGGTTCATAAAAGAACTAGATACATTCCTGGAGGATAGGTCCATCAATGGTTATTAGTCAGGATGGGCAGGGATGCAACCCTATGCTCTGAGTGTCCCTAGCCTCTGTTTGCCAGAAGCTGGGAATGGACAACAGGGGATGGATCACTAGATGATTGCCTGTTCTATTCATTCCCTCTGAAGCACCTGGCATTGGCCGCTGTCAGAAGACAGGATTCTGGGCTAAATGGGCTAAATGTCATTGGTCTGACACAGGATGGCCGTTCTTATGGGACTTATGCGTCTAAATCATGTAGTCACTTTGGCAAATTTTACCAATGTTCACTTGTAGCTTTTAAAATGTTACTAATAGGATTTATACTGAGTTCTAGAAAATACAACTCTGTGCCACACATTGTTTGTAGTTCATTCTCAGAACGCGAGAATGAATAAATTGAAAATCTCATTTTGAACAAACAGGTGACTTTGGAAACCTGCCCCCCCCCCCCCATTTTAAACTCAGAGTTAAGGAATTCTTAGGGCAGGTCTACACTACCGCTTATGTTGCTATAACTTATGTTGCTCAGGAGTGTGAAAAAGCCACCCCCTGAGCGACTCAGGGTACACTGACCTAAGCACCAATGTGGACAGCGCTATGTTGGAGGGAGATGCTCTCCTGCAGACACTGCCTCTCACGGTGATGGAGTCGGCATAGAGCATCTTCACTAGACATGCTACAATGGTGCAGCTGCATTGGTGCTTCCTAGTGTAGACTAGCTCTCACTGACAGGTATGGAAGTATGTAGGAGATCTCCCTGTCCTTGTCTTGAACCTATGACTTTTTGCTGTTAGCTTGTAATGTGCAGTGCTGTTGCAGCCATGTTGGTCCCAGGATATGAGAGAGACAAGGTGGGTGAGGTAATATTTTTTATTGGACCAACTTCTAGTCTCTTAGGGTACATCTACACTACCCGCTGGATCGGCGGGTAGTGATCGATCTATCGGGGATCGATTTATCGTGTCTAGTGTAGACGCGATAAATCGATCCCTGATCGCTCTGCCGTCGACTCCTGTACTCCACCGTGGCGAGAGGCGGAAGCAGAGTCAACGGGGGAGCGGCGGCAGTCGACCCCCGCGCCGTGAGGACGCGAGGTAAGTCGACCTAAGATACGTCGACTTCAGCTACGCTATTCTTGTAGCTGAAGTTGCGTATCTTAGGTCGATCCCCCTCCCCCCTCAGTGTAGACCAGGCCTTAGAATCATAGAATATCAGGGTTGGAAGAGACCTCAGGAGGTCATCTAGTCCAATCCCCCGTTCAAAGCAGAACCAACACCAACTTCTTGGTCTCTTCTTCAGGTCTGTGGAGCTTGAAAGCTTGTCTCTCTTACTAACAGAAGACAGTCCAATAAAAGATATTACCTCACCCACCTTGTTAGCTTGTTAAGGTATTTTCATACAGGGAGCTTCTTGGCCAATCATTCTTTGGCAAATCCCATTCCTTCACCCGTGGAGATGCCGAGAGAAGCTGGCTGGAAAATGTTTCCTTTTTTTTTTTAAGTTCAGCAGAAAATTTTGATGAAAGTCAACATTTTTCCACTTTCATCAAATTCTCAGCAAAAAATGTTCTGACGTGATGCCAAACCCCCCAAACAGAACAAAATTTGGCAACCAAAAAGCCTTCTGCTGAAATGTGCAAAATTTCACTTTTCTGGCTTTTTTGGTTTTACAAGTGAAAACTCAGAAAATTTAGAGGAAAGCAGACACACTTTCACACTTTTCATTTGGTCAAAACCCCAATTTTCCATTGGGGGAAAAAATTTCAACCAGCCCTAGTGCACAGTATGCAGCAGGCCTGGCATGGTTCACTGCATGGGGTGAATGGACAGTAGCCTGGGAGTGCATACCTGGTGTTCCTACACCCATATACCCAGGAGAACAGCTCAGCAGCAGAACTCTGTCTGAAAATTTTCAGACGAATAATTTATTTATTGAAAAATGCAGTTTCAGTCGGCCTGAAACTATTTGTGAGTTTGACCTGATGGTTTTGGCTGGGGGAAAAGTTTGTTGGGCCAGCAAACAGTGGGTATGCTTCCATTTACCAGCCCCCCTTTAGCCCAGGGGTTAGAACACTTGCCTGGGATGTGAGTAAGCCAGGTTTGAATCCTGACTTTGGAGTATAGCCCTGACCTCAGCTCTCCTGGGGAGCAGCCTGTGGTAGGTTGCTCTCAACATCTCCGGTTGAAGTTATTCTGCTTTGCATTAACATTTAAATATTCATCGGGCCAAAGAGAGAGACAAGAGCATCTCTATAGCCTGGTGATGAAAGCGCTTTCCTGGAGATGTGGATTCAAGTATTCTCTCTGCCTGCTTCAGAGGAGGGATTTCAATCCAATCCTCCCAACTCTAGGGCCTATGCTGTTATCCTGTGCAGAGGAGCATAGCAGGAACACAAGCTATGGCATCTCTGAAGGTGCTTGCCTTTCTGCTCCCCATGGATTTCAGCTCATCTACCAGGTCTGGCTTGGATTTGGATCTGACTTTCAAGCTGCCAAGTGCCTGAGCATTTGGAGTTGGGCTGTGAGAAGTTATAGAGCTGGGACGTTCGGAGCTGCAGGTTATTGGCTGGGTCCCATCTCCAATGCGAAGCCTACGTAGACATGTTTGCTACCAGACAAAAGGGTTCCGGGGCTGCCTCTGAAAGGGAGAATGTTGTTATTTACCATAGGGAGTGTGACTATAAAAGGAGGAGCAATGGTGAAGGCAGGCAAGTACATTAGCATAGGGAGTGGTGAACCTTGCAGACATTGGACCACACTTGTCTGTGTTGTAAACCCAGGGAGTTGAGAGGAATTTGGTCCATAAGGTTTCCCGTGGAAAAAGTTTCTAAAAAAAAGAAGTTTCCAGTTACAAGTTTCCCGCCCCCAAATTAAAACAGGATGGAGAAAAGGTTAATTCTCCCAAGCCCAGGCACCCACTTCCCAGCCTCCAACCCAAGACACAAGGCAGACATTGCAGCTGCAGTAAAAATACGCTAAATTAAAAGCACGTACATGAGGACAGATGACCACTCTAACACCAGAAAAGAAAACCCAGGGGAAAAGCCAGCCGGACTAAGACAAACAAACAAACAAAAGAGCTTTGAAGGTGGGTGGCTTCCATGTACTACCATTTGCCATTGACTACAACAAAGTCATGCTGTGGTTTGTAATTGAGTGGATGTGAGGGGAATGTAGGAGCCTTTGAGGTGGGTGTGGTTAGAGGGCATTTAGGACTGTGGTGTGTTGGGCTAAGTATGGAGAGGTTCTTATTGCGGCACTTGACTTTGAACACAAACGTTGTCCAGAGTGTGAGGTCGGGTGCCAGCTGAGCGAAATGCCACAACAAATAATTTTACATTTGAGTGTGCGTCAATAGAGAGTAGCCCCTGGTGTAAAGGCTCGGTCCGGCTCGTCTTGCCTATTGTCCAAGAGGGTTTCTAAAGAAGTCCTGGATTCCTGGGGGCTGCCCAGCCAGGGGTGGGATTGGAGAGAACCGAGTCAGGTGAAGAGCTCAAGTGGGGACTCTCACAAGACTGGAAGGAGAGAAATGGAATGGTTCCAAACAGCTGTCTAAAGAGCCATTTGTTTCAAAATAAAAGGGCCTGGACGGTGATGGCTGGACCTAAGAAACACCCCCGACCAGAGTGAAGGGAGTACAGGGTTATGAGTTTACCAGGGAGGAGGACAGGTGGGGCCAGTGCTAGGTTTTGTAGGGCCCTACAGAAAGTACAAAACGCAGGCCGCCAACCATCTCCCTCCCTGTGTCTGGGCGAGAATGCGGGTGAAAGAAGAGATGGATGGGAGTAAGGAAGGGAGAAATGAGTGACGGGAGAAGAGTGAAGATCCTACTTCAAGATCCAGTATTTTAATACACGGTCCTAGAACGCTGTGCTAGCTTCCAACGGGGGAGGTAATACAACACCAGCTGAGTCCAAGGAAGCCGCATCAGTGTCCTTTATGAAGTCCAGAGCTGTAACATGCCTTGTAACATTATTATTAGTATTGATCATTATTATGTGGAAAACGTATACACTGGAGATGCATGCAGTGCTTCAAACACCGTCAATCAGAATCACCAAAAAGCTTCAGATTCTGCTGGTGTCTGTGGTGAAATTAGGACACATTGGATGCATTTTGGACACATAGAACATGTTAGGAGCATATTTGTAGGTTAAGCCATATAGACTCCCTCCTGTGGTGTGATTATGGTCTGTCAAGCAAATAGGCCCTTTACCGTATGTGCAATAACTCAATACAGGACAGACTAATCTACTGCATCAGATCTCACGAGTTCCTGTAATCGATTTAGACCCAATCTGGGAACTAACAGCGGGTTGTTTAGCTGCAGGATCAGGGCCTCATTCCTTTATCTACAGCAGTAGCAGAAAATAAATTAAGCTGCAGAATAAATTAAGCCGAGTCATGTCAATGATCTGACTTGCAAGTTGCAGAAGGCGTAACTCCATGAGCTGGCAGCGGTAGTAGACTCCTACTCTCTGACGTGGCCTCCCATGCTCCCATTGTGGAGTACGGAAATATTTCCGAACCTCCAAAAGCATCGTTCGAGTTTGGGGTGCAAGGTTGGGGGCATTTTTTTTTTCTTTGAACAGAGGCTGGACCTATGGGAAAAGCCAGCCAGAATTTCACTCCAGAAAAGATGGCTATAGAATAGACTACGTGAGCAAACGCCATCAACACAATCAAGGCCTGCGCCCCTGCTCACGGAGCCACACTTTTGAGGAAAGAAGATGAGACTGACTAGTGAGAGAACTTGGCATAGCAGGTTCAGATTTTCTGTCCATCACCAGGAAATTAAATATCTGTGTTCATGTCATGTGTATCTCCGAACACTCACATAGAATCAGATCCCGCTCTCATTTACACCTGTGTACCGCCTTCCTTCAGGAAAATTTTCCTTATTCAGGGCAGTATTTAAGCACATGCTTAAGGGCAATTGCAGTCCATTGAGGTTTAAGGACACACATAAATGTTTTCCTGAATTAAGGCCTATGATGAGGCTGTGCGGCCTAGTGATCGGACCCCTGGACTAGGACTCAGGAGATGTGGATTCTGTTCCTGTCACTGGCCTGTTGGGGGACTGTGGGTGTCTCTGTGCCTCAGTTTCCCCATATGTAAAATTGGGATAAATGATACTGCCCTCCTTTCTAAAACACTTTAAGAGCTAGGTGGTATTGTTGCCAAGAGTAAATACAGCGGAGTTACTCCAGTGTGAAAGTGGTGTAAGAAAAAAAACAGCATGCGGTCCGTTAATTTGGGGGGTAATGTTAAAAATTCCATTTAGATACACACAAAAGGATTTGTTCAGATTTTTTTTTAAGTAAAGAGTTAATTAGTTCATTAAACCCAGAGAGAAATAACTAGAGTGTTTTGCTTAAAAGGCTGAGGTGTGAACGAGCATAAAAGAAATAGGACTCCCACGAGGACCGAATTTAATGTCGTCCCTTCCTCACCAGCAATGTTTCTGTGCAACTTTTTTCTAGAGTAAAGACAGTTATCTCTGAGCATTTCCAAGAGAGAGGAAACATCTCTTATTATTCATTATTTGTATGACTGTAGCACCAAGGAGCCCTAGTCATGGACCAAAAGATGGACCCTGTCCCCTTCTGATCGAAGTATAAGACAAGAGACAACAGACTGATGGGGACTATACGGAAATGAGACAACCCTGGTCAGCGTGATCAGCAATGGTCTCAGCACACCAGCAGTTAGCTGCTAAACATTTTTTGTAACATCACAGCAAAGGAGAGGTTTGAGGTGGGATCGGAAGGCGGATGAGGTAGCTTTGTTGAGAGAGAGAAGCTATGGTGTGATTGCAACAAATGGCACATAGAAAAGTTTCTAATCATATCCAGGCTTGATGTGCACATGAGACAGCTGAAGTATTTACAGTGTGATGAGTTGCTACCATGCATCATAATCCAGGCGCTACTAAAAACAACAATCGAGGCTGAAATCTTTAAACTGCTTGTTTGAGAGAAGCATTCAGTAGATACCCCTGGGTTACTCTGCAGAGCTGCTGCAGGGACCTCTCTCCTCATCTGATCTTAGCTTCCAAGACTTCTCTGTAGCGCCTCACTAGAAACGTGGTTTCCACTGAAGGGTCCTAGGGAGTCTAGCGTAAGGGATAAAGTGAGTTCTGGAAGACAAATGACAGCAAATGGACATGCCTTAGACAAGGAGGGATAGCTCAGTGGTTTGAGCATTGGCCTGCTAAACCCAGGGTTGTGAGTTCAATCCTTGAGGGGGCCACTTGGGGATCTGGGGCAAAATTGGTCCTGCTAGTGAAGGCAGGGGGCTGGACTTGATGACCTTTCAGGGTCCCTTCCAGCTCTATGAGATAGGTATATCTCCCTATATATATATATTTTTTAAGAACAGAAGCATCGTCAGCGGAGGCTGGCTCAGCCAATCACTCCTAGGAGTTTCACTGGGCTGAAAATGACCTGCCTCATCCATACCTGGAGAGTGTGTCATCATCACAATCCAGAGACAGCCCCTGGCCTGATTCTGAGGCCTGGGCACTTTTCTAGTTTAGCAGAATGGGGAATATTTTGTTTTCTTGCTTCCCCCCCCCCACTTCCCAAGTTTTTGTTTCTCACTCAATTTCATTCACCAGCCGCACTAGCTCTGAGCCGGGCCTGGTCGTTTCCAGGGGAGAGCCTTTGCCATGCTCCTGATGTAAGCTCCCAGATCCCCTGATGCAGATGCACAGCCCTGATTGGTATAGGCCTGCCAGGGGCTTTGTGTGCTGCAACAGGCCTGGCTGGGCACTGATACACAACTCCTAAAAAAGCTAAGAAGGTAACGATACTGTCTGAATCAGCAAACAGACTTGGGGTTTGTTTGCAATTTGGAGTAAGGCTCTTTATACTTTCCAGACCGTTTTCCCCATCTTTACCTTCTAGCCATCTTTAATAACAGTGACACACAGGAATTGAAGATCAGTCCAATGGGCCATGTAAACCCTAGCTCTGACAATGGTAAGAATTAGAGGGTTCGGAAGGAGGTGCAGGAAACCCCGCATTAGGCAAGTATGAAATAACCAGCCCCCAGAGAAAGTATCTTCCTAATCGCCATTAGTTAGGTTGGCTAAGTGCCCTGAAGTTTGAGAGGTTACATCCCTTCCAAAATGTTAGATTTTGTTTTAATTCTTACTAGTGTAACTCTGTGGCAATGAGTTCCACTGGCCAATGGTGCTTTGTATGAAGCAGTATTGTCTTTTCTCGGTGTTCATTTCCTGGCATGTCCCCTTGTTTTGGCATGCTCAGGGAAGGTGGATAGAAGTGCACAGTTCTTGTCTCAGTGCTGTAGTGTTCTTTGGCCAGACAGTCATTTTGTACAATATCGTAATTTGGACTGTGTTCCAGTGTTAATCGGAAACTCAGCCTTGTCTTCCATGAGTCAGCATGTCAGCATATTACCCCACTCAGATAACCATGAGCTATTGTTTTTAAATTTAAACCAGAAGGTTGGATAGACAATGAGCCCTGACCTTCAGAAAGACTGGGTAAAATATTTTACATGACCTAGAGGGAAAAGCCTTAAATTCAGTGACTTTGCAAAGCGGATTTGCCGAAAGGCTGATGCTGTAGTGAAAGCAGACAGCCACGAATGGGGAGTTCCAGGTTCAATTCCCTGCTCCACCAGAGATGTCTCATGCAATCACTTGTGTGCAACGCAAGGAGACGAATAGTAGGAGAGGGACCTAGGCACAGTGATGGATTAACACTCAGTCGAGCCAGAGTTCAGTCCAACCATAGGGCTTCACACTGCATGTCCTGGGGCTCCTGACACTCCTGGTCCCTTGGCCATGCTACCTGCTGCTCCCAAGACACTCTGGCAGAAGGTCCCCACTGCACGGATGCTGTGCACATCCATGGGACCCCACGTAGCCCAGCTCCAGATCCATGGATCCTGCTTTAATTCACCCCTGACAAGAAGCTCTCTCCTTACACCTGCTTGAGGGCTGGGTACCACATCGGTGGGAAGTGCAGGTGCATGACCAGCTAACATGTTTTAAAGACGCTAGTGTTCCCTGCCGACACTAGCTGCTAAGTGATGTTTAAAACCATGTTAATTAACATGCATTAGCTAACATGGTTTAAAACAACCTACTATCCTTGTCTAGGCATGCCCTATTTAAAATCCAGACACCACTGCACAACATGAAGATAACCCATACAACAGTTCCGATCTTCCCCCTGACCTGGGCTGCTCCTATGGTTCCTCCTTGTAGGCCGCTCAGCTCACATACTAGATCTTCTTTCCCCTAAAGCAACACTTCCTCCGCTCTCATACCGAGACAGGGAAACAAGTCACCTGACTTAGTGAGACAGCAGAACTCACTTTCTCCTCTCCCAGGAGAAAACTGTAACTGCCATCCTGTTACATTCCAGTTCCTTTTACATTCCTGGCACAGCACAGTAGTGATAGAACAGGTATTTTTGCCACTGACATTTTGTAGAGGACTTGGACTTACACAAAGGGTGAAATCCTGTTTCCATTGAAATCAGTGGGAATTTTGCCATTGTCTTCAACAGGGCCAGGATTTCACCGTAGCGTCTTTTATGCAAGGATCACAACGTGCTATATAAGATTAACTAACTACTGCACAGAATGGGACTTTTGCCTGACTTCCCCTTTGGACTGGTCCTCTGCTCCAGTGGGGCACCAAAAAAGTCATGTTGGGTGTCGTGGCATTATAATGGAGTAGGAACTAGCTGGCCACCGTCAAGATGTTTTCTGCAGTACTCATAAAAATGAAATAAAACAACAATGTGTTGAATTAACTTTGCTGGCAGGGGACATTGAGAGTCTATTGGTAAAGTAACTGGAATGTGATGGTTTTGCTACGCAGGTCATTTCTAATCGTGTCTGGGGGAGTGTAGCATTGTATTCCTGTGTATGAACCAACAAAAGAATGCAAATGTATGAGAGTCTGACAGTAAAATCAAAATGTCTGTGTTTCTTGGTCACAGGCTAGGGATTAGTAAAGCACCATTAACCCTCCTATAAAAACACACCAGCTATGGCTTTCTTTCTTCCCAAACACAGTTTTATAAACACACCCTTATCACTCAGAGAATGTTTATCTTCATGTGCTATAAGTGGATTCCAAAAAAGCACCAGTAGCTAATGAAATTAATATGATGTTTGGGGATACAATTTTCTCCGTCCAATCAAAAAGAAAAAAAAATTACTGAGATAAGAGTAACAGTGGAGTTTAGTTTATTTTCAGCCTCCGCTTCCCCCATTAATTTAGAAGCCTTGTTAATAAATTTTAAGAAGCCGGGAGGGAGGGAGAACATATCTGTGACTTTTCTTGTTGTTTAAACAAGCTTTCTAAAAGCAATTCAAAGGACAAGACTTTGTAGTTTGGGCTCTGGGAAGATTCTGAACACATTTTGTAATTTATGATCATTCACTTGGGGAAGAGGTTAATGGCAAAGGAAACCTAATTATAGACTCCCTAACTCAGCACAGCATGCTTTGGGCTCCATTTTTAATTATTTTCTATTTATATTCAAGCTTCCAGGGGCTAATTACACAGCAAAAGACCCCCAACTAACCCCTTCCACTAAAAGCTTCATTTATTCTTAATTCCATGTTTATATATCTATCATCATTTTTCATTAGCAGGTCAGGTTTGTCATGCACTGTTGGTAAGGAAATGATTAAGGAATCCCAGAAACAGTAGAAGATCCTATTAAGGAACAGCAAAATTTGTATGATAACAAAACACTTTTCCCACTATTTGAAAATCAGTTCTTGGATATAGTCAGAGTATGGCAATAGACCAGCAAAACTTGGCTACCACACATCAGGTTACTACGTCCCAATTAGTCATGTCAGCCTTGACCAAAACATAAATCATCACCAGAACTCGTTGTTTTTATCAATGGGAAAGGGCGTTGGGTACAGAAGAATTGAACCAATACATCTCACACAGGTAGGAAAATATTATTGCAGACTGTAAACTTGTCAGTTCTTAGATGGGTAGCTCATATCAAGTTGCTGTATCGCAGTGTCCAGGCCAAACGGTGAAGCTAAACATAAAGCTTTCGGGGGGCTGAAGGGGCTGCTAGAGGGACTTCCCAAAAGAAACCTCACTGCATGAGTGGAAAACAAAGGGAACTGGGGCTGAGTTAGGAAGATGGGTTCATTTATTTTTATTATTTATTCAGATCATGACCAGGGCCGACGAGAGGGGGAAGCCGGTACAAATTACCGGGGCCCGGCGGTCCGGAAGGGGGCCTGGGGCCCGGCTTCCCCCCCCCTCTCGTCGCCTTACCGGGGCCCGGCAGTCTGGAAGGGGGCCCGGGGCCCAGCTTCCTCGGCTTCCTCCCCCTCTTGTCGGCCCTGTTTAGCCAGTCTGCCCTTGCTAGGGGACCCAAAAATTTTTTTTCACCAGGGCCCAAACCCGCTCTCGATGGTCCAGATCATGACACCCAGGACCTAATCATGGACCCAGGACCCTGTTGTGTTAGGCGCTGTACAACCACAGAACAAAAAGGCAATCCCTGTCCCAAAGAACGTACAGGCTAAGTACAAGACAACAAGGTCATGCAGACAGACAAGGGAGTCCCAGGAAACAAGGTATTAGCCAGCATGATAGGCAGGGATCTCAGTGCACCAGTTGCCCAACCGTTGCGTTCGTAACCAGACTAGCCAGCTTTCAGATGTGAATCCAGTTCATTATCTAAGCCCAACCACTTATCAATGCAAAAACATCTACAGGGCATGGAACTGCAGCGCTGATTCCAGAGTTACAATGGAAGAATACTCACCCAAAGGTCATGTCACCCGCGATGTTCCAGAGCGAGCTGGTCGCCCGATACAGGATCATTCTTTTGGCAAAACTGGAAGTAAGGCTGAGCCATTTCTGAGCTATGTGGCTTTTCACAGCCGCAGGGATTTCACTTTCTGAAATGTCGTGGGAGTGCAGCTCGTGGAAAGGTTTTGAGGCGTAGTGAGAAATTTGGTTGCATTTTAATGGAAAAAAAATGAAAGAAACATTTGGACAAAATTTCCCCTTCTTTTTTGTGAAATTGTAGAGATGCTTGAAATAGCCAAATTCATCCATTTTGATCATTTCAATGAAAAATAGGTTTAAAAAAAGGGCAACTTCTTCCTTGGCTTTTGGACCACCTCGGCTTCTAAGATTTTGGTTTTGGTTTTCAGGGAGGGGGTGTGCAGGGCCGTCCCTAGGGGGGTGCAGGGCCTGGGACATAGGCGCTGAGTTTCTAATCTGCCGGGGGGTGCTCCCCCCTGGCTCCACCCACCCCCGCGCCCACTCCACCCCTTCCCCCAAGGCCCCACCCCCCACCCTGTTTCTTCCCACCCCACCCACGCCTCTTCCCACCCCGCCTCTTCCACACCCAGTTCCACCCCCTCCCCCAAGTGCGCTGCACCCTCGCTCATCTCCCCTCCCCCCCCCAGCGCCTCCTGACGCCGCAAAACATCTGATCCGCAGTAGGTGGTAGGCACTGAGAGGGAGGCAGAGGTGCAGCTCGGTGGAGCCCGCCGGCGGGGAGGAAGCACTGGGGGGAGGGGGAGGTTCTGGTAGGGGGCTGCTGGTGGCTGCTGGTGGTTGCTCCAGCCCTGGAGCATGGGGACCCCCAAAGCGTGGGGCCCAGGGTGATCGCTCCGATTCGTCGTACCCAAGGGACGGCTCTGGGGGTGTGACACTTCCTGCGGTACCCAGGTTGTAAGGCACCTCACTACCACCTGCCCTTAGGCTGAGGAAACCTTGTCTGTGCCTGCCATGGGTCAGTTCCCTGTCTCCATTGGCCACCGGCAACATATGTACTCCTCTAGGCCTACGCAAGCGCTGCTGTCTCTTTACAAGTTAGTAACAGGCACTCCCCAACCCTGGAGCCCTCCGAGCGTCTGCCTGAAGTGTCCAGTCCCTGATCCACTGGACACTTACAGATTCGCTGCTTCCAAACAAGTAGTACAGCTCTCATCACCGCTCCGTTTAACACACAGCACTTAGATATGTTTATGATTAAAGCTAAGATTTAGTCACGGGTATTTTTAGTTAAAGTCATGGACAGGTCACAGGCAAAAAAAAAAAAATTCACAGCCAGTGACCTGTCCATGACTTTTACTAAAAATACCCCTGACTAAATCTTAGCCAGCACTGCCCCTCTGCCATATACATTGGCCAAACTGGACAGTCTCTACGCAAAATAATAAATGGACACAAATCAGACATCAAGAATTGCAACATTCAAAAACCAGTAGGAGAGCACTTCAATCTCCCTGGACACGCAGTAACAGACTTAAAAGTGGCCATTCTTCAACAAAAAAACTTTAAAAACAGACTTCAACGAGAAACTGCAGAACTGGAATTAATTTGCAAACTTGACACCATCAAATTAGGCCTGAATAAAGACTGGGAGTGGCTGGGTAACTACAAAAAATAATTTTCTCTCTGTTGATACTCACACCTTCTTGTCAACTGTTGCGAATGGGCCACATCCACCATGGTTGAATTGGCCGCGTTAGCGCTACAAAAAGTAATTTTCCCTCTGTTGATACTCACACCTTCTTGTCAACTGTTGAGAATGGGCCACATCCACCATGGTTGAATTGGCCTCGTTAGCGCTACAAAAAGTAATTTTCCCTCTGTTGATACTCACACCTTCTTGTCAACTGTTGGGAATGGGCCACATCCACCCTAATTGAATTGGCCTCGTTAGCACTGACCCCCCACTTGGTAAGGCAACTCCCATCTTTTCATGTGTTGTATAGTTATACCTGCCTACTGTATTTTCCACTCCATGCATCTGATGAAGTGGGTTATAGCCCATGAAAGCTTATGCCCAAATAAATTTGTTAGTCTCTAAGGTGCCACAAGGACTCCTCGTTGTTTTTGCTGATACAGACTAACACGGCTACCCCTCTGAAACCTGTAAATAAATGGTTACATGTAAAATAAAATCATACGCCTTCTATAGCCTAGTCTAACTTAACTGAATACTTTCCTGTTTTATGGCGCAATGCTCATCCGACGTCTTTCCAGTAACTTCACAGCCAGGCTTGGCGGTGATCTTCTGATCATGAGACATGTCATGCTGTCAGCGTGCCTTCTTGGTGAAAGATACAGGGTATCTGTTTGCACCCCCAAATAAATCAGAACAATCCATTGTCCTTATTCATAAGCAGACTGGCCCCCCACTGGTTGTTTTTTCCCTAATATTTCTTTCTTGTATATTTCACAATCTCTTAATCAGCGTTTGGCTCAGTATGAAAATAGGCCTCCATTGTGAGGCACACAACACACAATGACCAGACAGGGAGCTAAGCCTCTGTTACCCCCTGCCTGAAAGGAACCTGTCCAAGACATATCACTTCCTGGGGACCTGCCTTAAGAATATGTTTTCAGTACCGACACAACTCCTTACATGTTATCCATACACAAATTTTGCAACGATTATGACAATCTGTGGGCTACTGGCTCTCAGTAGAGACCTTACATGCCATCCTTTAATCAATGATTATGCATATATCAAACACAGGGGATCCCTGTAAAATCCTACGCATCCCCTCTGCTCTCTGCCAGTTGGCACCAAGCAATCCCTGGGTCATGGGGGAGGGGATTGTGGTGTCTTCTGGGTCTTTGCATCTTTCTAAAACAGCTTATGTTGCATTCGCTAGACTTCTAGAGGAATTTGGGCCTGATTTTAGAATAATAATAATAAGAACAATGGCCATATTGAGTAAGACAAATGGTCCATCTTGCCCAGCATCCTGTCTTCTGACAGTGGCCAGTGCCAGATGCTTCAGAGGGAATGAATAGAACAGGGCAATTTATCAAGTGATCCATCCCCTGTTGTCCAATCCCTGTCTTTGGCAGTCAGAGCATGGGGTTTTGACCCTGACCATATATTCCTACCCCTTGTTTCCTATCTTTTAACTGTTTTCTGACCCATGAGAGACTGTCCCTCTTATTCCAAGACTGCTTACTTTGCTTAAAAGCCTTTGGTATTGAAGGCTTGTCAAAGGCTTTTGAACGTCCAAATACACTTTATCAGTGGGATCACCTTTGTCCACATGCTTGTTGATCGCCTCAAAGAATTCTAACAGATTGGTGAGGCATGGATTTCCCTTTACAAAAGTCATGTTACCTCTTCCCCAACATATCGTGTTCATCTACGTGTCCGATAATTCTGGTCTTTAGTCTAGTTTCAACCAATTTGCCTGGTACTGAAGTTTTTGCCAGCGGCTAAGCACCTCCTGCCATGGGAGGGTGAAATGAAGTCAATGGGCAAAAGGAGCTTAACACATTATAGAATCTGGCTACTCCTGCATAGGGGTATGTTGACACCTGCTAACAGGCTAATACCAAAATTATTCATTACAAAAGAGCCTAATTTCTGGGGGGCTGATTCTCCTGTCTTCTCTGCATGAGCCTGTAGTGTTACGGACAAGGGGACCGACTGTCAGCCAACTGGGATGAGGGCAGTCTAGCCTAGAGGCCGGCCCAGGCAGCATGCCTAGGGGCTGGTGTCGGTCACCAGAGCCACAGGTCAGAACTGGAGGTCAGGAACTGGGTACCAGAGCCAGGGGGTCGAGCCAGAATCCATAATCAGGAGCCAGAGCCAGGGGTCAGAACCAGAGGTCAGGAAATGGAGCAGTCAGGGGTATCAGGCAAGGATGGATTCAAGGCAGTGATGGGAGCAAGGCAAGACTGAGTGCAAGGCAGGAACAAGGTAACACAGGAGCAGGCACAGTGGTGGGCATGAGTGTTGAGAAGCCAGTGAGCTGCTGCTGTTTCTGGCTTCAGAGCCAGTCTGTTGGCCTCGGCAGCCAATCAAGTTGTGTGGCTAATCAGGCAGGTGCTGCAGGCCAGCTATGAGGCTGCCTGGAGACTATCTCTGCTGCAGGCTTTGGTTCCCGAAACCGACACCGACAGCCATTTGCGATTCCAGCAGAGTTTCTACTGACTACGAAATCAGACGGTATTAATGTTCGATGACTTATGAGCAGGGCTGCACTTGTCACCTAACCATGGAGAGCTCAGAATTCTATTGTTGACCCCCTAAAAATATAGTTCCCCACTTGATATATGACATCTCTATGGCCAAGCACCCAGTTCAAATCCAGCTCTGCTCAGTAAGAACTGAAACTTACCACCATCTGATGGCTTTTAAAGGCTTGGTAAACACAGTCCAGTGGAACGGATTACAGATCATATTCTCACTTCCTATTGGCCTTGAGGTATTGCCCAAAGGCTCCAATCAGGGATCAGGACAGCATTGTGCTGGGTGCTAGACAAATGTAACCCACTGGTGAGTGTGTGTGTGTTACAGGTTTCTCTCTGTGCCCGATCTGGTCTGAGTCTGCTACAGCCCCAGCTGCAGAGTCTAGGCTCCTTAGCTCAAGCTGTAGCAGCTCATGCTTCAGTGCTGGAGATCCCTGGGTTAGCCCCTACTGTGTTGGCCAAGATGGCAGTCATCACACAAACACACAGGAAAATTCCCCATCAGTGGCTATTAGCCAAGACAGTCAGGGACACAAGCCCATGCTCTGGGTGTCCCTAAACCTCTGACTGCTAGAAGCTGGGACTGGACAACAGGGGATGGATCACTCAATAATTGACCTGTTCTGTTCATTCTCTTTTGAAGCATCAGCATTGGCCACTGTCGGAAGACAGGATACGGGCCTAGATGGACCATTGATCTGTCCCAGTATGGCCATTCTTATGTCTTTATGGCCTCATTCTCCTCCATGGGCCAGGCTCTTCACCCATACTACATCTCCCATGATGCACCATGGCCATGGGATTCCCAGGATGTACCACCTCCCCTCACCAAGAGGGAAGACTGGTGTATCATGGGAAGATGTAATCCAATCAGGGTTCTGCAAGCCACTGAATTCACCTATACCACTGAATACATGTGTCATGAGACCACCTGGTCACTAGCAGCCTGGGCTAACTTGTAACCAAGGTAAACGTTTTGTGTTCCATTTATCAATTCCTTCATCCTACCAAATAGCCTAGGGCAGTGGTCTCCAACCTTTTTACACCCAAGATCACTTTTTGAATTTAAGGGCAACTCAGGATCCCTTCCCTGGAGCCCCACCCCTTCCCCAAAGCCCCGCCCCACTCACTCCACCCCCCCCCCGTCACTCACTTTCCCCAACCCTCACTCACTTTCACTGGGCTGGGGTAGGGGGCTGGGTTTCGGGAGGGGGTGCAGGCTCTGGGCTGGGGTCGAGGGGTTCACAGTGTGGGAGGGGGCTCTGGGCTGAGCCTGGGGCAGGGGGTTGGGTGCAGGAGGGGGTGAGGGGTGCAAGCTCTGGGAGGGAGATTGGGTGCAGGAGGGGGCTCCAGGCTGGGGCAGGGGGTGGGGGTGCAGGAGGCGGGACAGGGTGCTGGCTCGGGGAGGGGGCTCAGGGCTAGGGTTTGGGGTGCAGGAGGGGGCTCCAGGCTGGGGCAGAGTGTTGGGGTGCAGGAGAAGGTACAGGGTGCTGGCTCTGGGAGTGGGGTCAGGGCTGGGGCAGGGGATGCAAGAGGGGGTATGGGGTGCTGGCTCTGGGAGGCGGCTCAGGGCTGGTTTGGGGTGCTGGCTCCGGGAGGGGGCTCAGGGCTAGGGTTTGGGGTGCAGGAGGGGGTTCAGGGTGCAAGAGGGGGTTTAGGGTGCTGGCTCCGGGAGGGGGCTCAGGGCTGGGGGTTGGGGTGTGGCCTCCCACTGGGCAGCATTTACCTCCAGCGGCTCCCGGTCAGCGGCTCAGCATGGCTGCCACTAAGGCAGGCTCCCTGCCTACCTCAGCCCCACGCCACTCCTGGAAAGGGCCAACGCACCCCTGCGGCCCCTGGGGGGGGCAGCACATCTCTGCAAGCACCGCCCCCACAGCTCCCATTGGCCACAACTCCCATTCCCGGCCAATGGGAGCTGTAGGGGTGGTGCTTACAGGCAGGAGCAGCGTGCGGAGGGAGACCCTCCCCACCCCCCCAAGGCCGCAGGGCCGCGCTGGCTGCTTCCGGGAGTGACGTAGGGCCGGGGCAGGCAGGGAGCTTGCCTTAGTGGCAGCCCCACTGCACAGCCAGAGATCACGATCGACTGGGAGATCCTCCATGATCGACCAGTCAATTGCGATCGACCGGTTGGTGACCACTGGCCTAGGGAATAATAAATATAATTAATTTAATAAATAATAAATGGAGATATACCTATCTCATAGAACTGGAAGGGACCTTGAAAGGTCATCGAGTCCAGTCCCCTGCCTTCACTAGCAGGACCAATTTTTTGCCCCAGATCCCTAAATGGCNAGGGTAAAATTTCCAAAAGCATTTAAATCCCACATACTTTCAACGGGAGTTAGGTCCTTTTGAAAATGGTACCCTTAATCTCTCTGTGCCTCAGTCCCCCAACTGTAAAATGAAGATAATAATTCTTCCTTTCTCCTACTCTTTGCCTATTGAGATTGTAAACTCTTTGGGGCAGGGACTGTTTCATGCTGTGTTTGTACAGCACCTTGCACCATGGGGCCCTGATCTTAGCTGGGGCCTCCAGGCATGACTGGAATAAAGATACATCACAAAGCAACCAAAGAATCTTAGATGCATGATCGTATCGCCTGCAAATTTTATGTATCCTGAGACAACAGCGATATGCACAACTGGCAAATCTTCAGCAAAAATCCCCAATCCAAAAAGGTCCAACTTTGTCTTTATAACCACAGTTTGTCTTTGGAAAGCAGAATCAAAAATGAATTTGGCTGCCTGGGATCACTTGGTTCGTAATGATTTCATTTCCCCCCTCTCCACTTCCTTTATAGTTTCTATTATGTAAAATCCTAAGAACTAATGAGAAGTGGGTGGATCAAAGATTATACATTTTAATTTTGCTTCCAGCCTCACCCACTTAAAGTAAAGAATCCCGCATAGCCCATTAAACTGGAGGTACTTGCTGACAGAAAGGAAACCAGCTGGTGATCAACTTCTGTTAATTATGTTGGAACATACTAAGAAGAATAAAGTACAGGCCTTAATGACCTTTCCCTTGGTGGCAGAATCCAGTGCAGAGTAGACAGTCGTGGCCATGAGCCAAAAGCTAATGGTTAGTATTGGCACAAAATGCTTAAGCATACTAGTACTTATTAATTTCTCTTAGCAGAGAAAGTATTCCAGGCATTCTAAGTATAAAGCATCCTAGCACCTGCATGTAACCAAGCTCCAAAATATTCACTTAGTGCATTATTTAGAGTCCCTTAGAAAACGTGCACTTTGCATGTTTACGTCCTTGTGGTGTTCTTTTCATTTTGTCCCATCTGATTTGGTCCCAGCTGCCCTTTTGTTTGGTTTCGTTGTTTTAACAATGCGCAATATTTAGATGGGGTCTTTTGGCAAACGAAAACACAGAGAGATACCCGGAAACGTGTGTCCATTGTGGGTCACGTGAATTGAGAGCGCATACTGTACGTTCATTCTTACATAGCTTGCCTGTTTTAGCTTATCGGTTAAACCAATGTTGGGCTTACCTTTTTTCAGGCAGATGGCTTTGGGGCCAGATCCAAAGCCAATTGAAGTTGATGGAAATCTTTTCACTTACTTCAACAGACTCTGGATCAGACCCATAAAGTATCTGGAGATCTTGATTATGAATTACTCATCTGCCTTATTACTTATCCACTGTGAATCTTTATTTTATTTATTAGCATATTTTGCAAAGCATTTGTACTTGTGTTTCCAGGGATTAAATTGGGGGAGGGGCGGAAGCAAAGGGGAGAAACACCTCATAGACAGTGTATTTCCACTACAGCTATGTCCCTCGATGTTAAAAGAAAAAAAATCAAACCTTTGAACTGCGTTTTAAATTAGATGAGAAATGTACATGGACGCTGTTCAAATCCATTTAGTGTCCAAGCTTGTTTACATTCTAAAGTGGAGAGTTTCTGCACAGAATGATTGTTCATTTCAGGTAATATTTCTTAACATCACCACTGCAGACTTTAGCTAGGAAAGAATTTTCTAGGTATCTTTTTGCTCACTTATTGCTCTGATAGTAATAGGTATAGTCAAGACAAAACATCAGTAGTAAATTAAAAGCTGTTTATGTCTAAATCCTCCCATCTGTGTCTTTTGGATAAAAGTCAACCATCTTTGAAACCACATGCATCAAGCAATTGGCTAAATGTCCTTGTAGACAGGATGTCTCCTATTTGCATTTGAAGTGCTGTTCTTTCTGTTTAAACTATAAATGCAATTCACTTGTATTATTTACTTAACCTGTTTACAAATAGTGACAATTGCATAACTGAAAATAGGTGTCAATGTGCTAAAGTTGTCAAAGTGCTTTAAAGTATCTTTGTGTGAAATACATGAGATTTATTAAAAACACTTGAGTTACAGCTTACCCAACCTTCCCCTCCCCACAATTTAGCCCACCACCACCCACCATCATCTTTGAAGTTTGCTCGTTGGTCAGAAACATGTTGCGTGCTAGGGTACACACCTCTCATTGAAAGGGTTATATGTAATCCACATGACAGTTTTAATCAGTCCCTTGGTCTCTTAGAAGTGCAGCTGTTGGTAAATTCTTTTTCGTTAATGTAATATTATAAGAGACTTAAGTTAAAACCGAAGCTTCCATTGAAACCTCATCTCGGTCTCAAAGACGAGTATTTTCTGGATCTAATTGGCATAAACGTTTTTGTGGGGCTGCACTGGGAAATGCTGAATCACAATTTAAGGGACCATTTCAAACAGAAATCCGGCTAATGAAGGCATTGGAGAATAATCCATCTCCTGTTAGCGCCAGTTCTCCCACAATTATTATTAATAATGATTTGTATTGCAGTAGAACCCAGAGGCCCATTGGGCCAGGCGCTGTTACACACACAGAGACAACGCCTGCCCTGATCTTACAATCTAAATGGACAAGACAACAAAAAGGAGCTTCGGATTCCTACCATTTCCAAATGAGGAAGGCATATAGCCTCACTTGGGCAATTTGCCCAGAATCACACAGGGAGATTGTGGCTGACCTGGGATTTGAACCCCAACCTCCCAAGTTCCAGTCTGCTGCCTTAACCACAGGCTCATCCTTTCCTTTATTGGGAAAAAAAAAATCTGACCCACTTTGGCAGCTTTGCAGTGCAGATGCTGCTTTTTCGATCACAGCAGAGGTATAAAGGAAAGCATTGGGGATTTGCAGCAATTCTTTCGAACTACAGATTGTCTAGCCTACAAGTGTCATATTGTCAGCCCTGAAACATACCCTCGAGCGTTCTTTCGTCAGAACAAACATAACCCCCTAGAACAGTTCTCTGATGAGTAAATAAAACAGAGGAGTAATCAGGGGTGGAAAATCACCAGGTTCTAAATATGACCTCTTGAATCGTTGTTAGAGATGCTGTGAAGAAACGTAGGGAATGTTACAAACACCTCGCTCTCTGAAAGAGACACTGGAGGAAAGTCTGTGAATGAAAACTTCTGAATGTAAACTACAGTCAGTGCAAAGCACTCGCGTGACTCCGGCAATCTGGATGGTCTGAATGTATTTTTCATCATGTGGTGGTGGGATGAATGAGGAAGATGATGGATTCCAGGCTGTTAGGAGCTACTAGATTGTTAGTTCCCCGGACACAGCAGATAAAAGCTCCAGCGCTTAGGGGAGTCCTCGATTTAATAAACACGCAAATGGAATATAAGTGATGAAGGAATAAAAAGGGTACAGTATCCCACTGGAACCCACCTTCCTCATACAATCACGTGCTGCTAATACATTTTGCAGTGTATATGTATACACCAGTCATACAGACGATGTATGCACATACAGTACTCAGCCCCAGTTGTCTGAGGGTCGTGAGGGATTCCCCCAAACTATCGGGTAATCAGGGGTGCTGAGCCAACAGCATTTGAGTTCCGAGGTTAGGATCAGGGTGTCCATAGGGAAGAAAAATTACCTCCACTGTCACGTGTTGCCCTCTGCCTTCAGCACTGGGCATTCTAATTAGAGTCTCAATAAGGTTTCTATTATACATCTATTGACCTTGCAATCGGGCACCATTTGTGACGTTTCAGTGCCTTGGGCAGTCTCAGAAGAGGGTTTCTGTTTCCTCCTTGCATGTAGATAGGAACAGAAATAACTGAATAAAATGGTGTCAAAAGGCTGATAATCCCCTCTCGTAAAAACTGGGGAAAGAAAGGAGTTAAATTCCCCCTCCTGATAGTGCAGGATTTGTTCTGCAGGTGAAGCAAATCAGAGTTCTGCATAATAATAATAATAGATGGAGATATACCTATCTCCTAGAGCTGGAAGGGACCCCAAAGGGTCATTGAGTCCAGCCCCCTGCCTTCACTAGCAGGACCAATTTTGCCCCAGATCCCTAAGTGGCCCCCTCAAGGGTTGAACTCACAACCCTGGGTTTAGCAGGCCAATGCTCAAACCACTGAGCTATCCCTCCCCCATGCCCATGCTCATGGGCAACAGTTTTGGACCCATAAATCTGTACCTTTAGGACCGTAATCCTATCCCATTGGAAGGCCCCATTAGGGCCTTTTTAAGCTACCTACTAGCTCCGTCTGAAAAGCTCCTGCCCTAACAAACTTATGAATCATGCAAAAAGAACAGGAGTACTTGTGGCACCTTAGAGACTAACAAATTTATTTGAGCATAAGCTTTCGTGGACTACAGTCCGAAGAAGTGGACTGTAGTTCACGAAAGCTTATGCTCAAATAAATTTGTTAGTCTCTAAGGTGCCACAAGTACTCCTGTTCTTTTTGCTGATACAGACTAACACGGCTGCTACTCTGAAACCTGTCATTAAGAATAATGCTGATTCAAATGGAGTAACACCTCTAACGAGGGAGCAGGTGCTGTGATGTGGGAGCGTGGAAAAAAATGGCATTTTGCTGGCAGATTTTTTTTTAACTGCTTTTTAGCTAAAGCCATCTAGAAGAGCGATGTAGGGGTTTTCAGCAGATTGGAAAGGCATTTCAGCCTGTTTCCTCTTGGTCGTTCAGTCCAGCAGTGCAGCCAGTGATATGACTAAAGGCTTCTGATAGATCTCGAAGTTATCTTGTGTGGTGTATGTAAACTGGGATGTTTCAGCAAAACCAAGGCAATGAATTCCACAGTTTAGCTGGGTGAAAAAGTACTTTCTTGTATTGGTTTTAAATTTGCCACCTTTTAATTTCATTGAATGTCCCCTTGCTTCTGTTCTCATAACATAGGAACTCCTGAGTTAGCTTCTCTGGACCATTCATTACTCTATATACTTCTATCCTGTTCCCTTTTATTAATCTCCTTTCTAAGGAAAAGAATCCCAATCTTTTCAATCTCTCTTTGTATGTATGACACCTTTCAGGCCAAAACTGCAGATTTAACCTTGTGACAAGTCAAGGCTTGACATTTACATAACAAAGCCCTAAAGATATTCAGACACCTAATTAAAGCAGGAGGATAATCTTAGCTGACCTACTCTGGCTCCTTCTGCAGTGATTCTTGGTTTATAATTCCCACGCTGCTCTGTGCAGAGCAGCACATTCAGGATTCAGGTATGAGTTGTGGGGTCATATGTGGAGGGAGCTCTGCTCAATCAGTTGGTAACAAGGTGGACGTAAAACACTGCAAGAACAAGGAGTGACAGCTTGAGCAGACTCTTGCATCCACCTGGAGCCCTGCTGACTTCCAGGGGGGCTCAGCACCTGTGCAGAGGTCCTCCCACGCAGAGCAAGTTGCAAGGTCAGGGTAAAAGATGGTAGCTTTGTGCTGGTGGCATCCAATGAATTGAATACTGTTTTGCAAGGACTGATGGAGACCAGTTAGAAGGAAGAAAGAGAGGCATTAGGAAGTGACCTATGCTTATGCATAAAAATAAATCTTTGTCCATTATTTTTTCTCCTCACAGCGAGGTTCTCTCTTGACTTCAGTTATATGCCTAGACCCTCAGCTCCCAAGCCTGATGCCTGGAGGGAGCTATTTAAAATGAAGAAATCTTGCCCATCGGGTGGCTTTTCTCGCGCTCAGCCAGTTCCACTCTGTGCAGTGAGGCAGTTTCCATCTGACTGCGGCCGACCCCGGGCCATCTTGGTTTGAACGTCAGAAAGATGTGTCCCTGTGGTCGGAATAGCAGGGGGAAGTTCGCAAATGACTCTGTCCTCAGACATGTCTCAGGGAGCAAATCCTTCAGCATCACCGTGTGAGGGAGCAACTCACAAAAGTGGGGGGCGGAATGGGATCTAAGAGGACTACGAACCCAGAGAGACTATCAAATCCGCCTGGCCTCCTATGAGTCCTGAAAACACATCTGCCGCATTGCAAACCCCAGCGTGAAATCAGCAAGGAACGAGCCAGAGAACCTGCCTCTGACCCTCAGGACACGGCTTGGAAAATATTTTCCAGAACTCGGTGCCTGGGGATCTACAGCTAACAAACATTCTGGAAGTGTGATCTCTGCCTTTGGCTCTGCTGCCGAGCCACCTACGGGAGGTGGGTTTAAAGACAGCGGCTTTAAAGCTGTCAACAGGAGGAGGCAGGAAGCCAAATTGCTTTTGTGCTTGCAATCGTGTGCCAATTGGTTTGTCATCGGATTGGTATGTAGTAAAGATAGAGTTGTCTGCAGAAAAGCTGTATTATTCTTTTTTGGATGATACCACTGGAGATCTTTCAGGGCCTGCGGTAATCTCTTTACGGGGCCAAATTCTGCCTCATTTACCTCCTGGCTTCAGGGTGGTTGCACAGGGTTTAAAGTGAGATCAGAAATTGCCCGCTGGAAGAGGCGGAGATGCAGAACTGCTAGGAGACTGAGGCTAATATAATATAAAAAAAGATATACCTATCTCATAGAGCTGGAAGGGACCCTGAAGGGTCATCGAGTCCAGCCCCCTGCCTTCACTAGCAGGACCAATTTTGCCCCAGATCCCTAAGTGGCCCCCTCAAGGATTGAACTCACAACCCTGGGTTTAGCAGGCCAATGCTCAAACCACTGAGCTATCCCTCCCCCATAATAGAACTCAGCAGCTCACCTACTGCACTGTAAACGCACACTGCTGTATTTAGACCCCTAGCAGTGATAACTGATAACACTGTACAGTTTCCTGTGGGTCAGATTCTGCTCTCCTTTACCTGAGTGTGCATCTAGAGTAACTCCATTGACTTCTCTGGAGTCACTGTCGATTTATGCCAGTGTAACTAGACTGGATCCTGCCCGGTGCTGAGCACTCTCACCTCCCATTGACTCTTGCTGCAGTTGGGGGCATTCAGCATCTTTTGGAATGAGGTCAACTGACCGCAGAATTTGGCCTTTTGTGGCCAGTGATAAGGACTGAATTGAATATTCGCCAGGAGCTTGCATAGCACGGAACAGGATGTAGCTGTTGATATCTTAAATGCAGAGTTTTGCCCGTAAAGATTACCAGTTCCAGTATGTAATGCTCTGTTTTAATCCAAGGGGACCTTCTTGGATTAAAAGGGAATGTTGTGTAATGGATTAGAATTCATCAGCATAAAGAAAAATTCAACAACACAGGTATTTACACTGGCAGAAATCCTGAAGACCTTATTCAGTTTTTACTTTATCCCTTATGTAATACACTGACACACTGTGTGCCCCATCTCCCTCTGGTGGCTGGTCTCTAGAGGATAATTGCCTACTACTGGTAAGAGCTAACGGAGTTACTTGTTTTAACTCAAATGGTAGAGGGCTGTGTTGAAGGTCCCATGCTGGGCATCATGACACTTATTCAGGAGAACTGGCATTGAATGCCTCCCTGATACTTCAATGAATGTTTTGTCTGAGTAAGAATTTCCAAAGCTATTGTTCAATATTTGTTGTTAGATAGTTTACAACACTGCAGTGAGAAAGTGGTTAACAGTGAGCCTTGAGCATTGCATGCTGGGAAGCGTAGTCCTTAGGAAGCAAGAACTGTGGAGGAACTAGGTTGGTTTCACTCTCCCTCCTGCTCCATACAATGGTACTTGCTGTAAAGTGCTGTTATGCTGTTTCACAAATATTTTATTGAATCCTATGAAAAAAGACACAAACCAGCCAGCTCCTACTAATCAATCAAATACATTTGCCATCTGACAATCTAATTTATTCTTTTAATGTTTTTAAGTCTCTTGCCCACAAACTTCCAGAGCTTAAACTAGTTACATCATCTGTGATGCATACAGTACACTGCCACAATCTGATAATGGTGGCGAGGTGTGATCTCTGCTACTGACCCACTAAGAATAGTGGTCCTTCTATTCTCTGTTTTTCCTACCTGGTCTCCTTCACCTCATTCCCATTATATCTTTGGGACAGAGACTGTCCTTTATATACTGTACAGCATCTAGCAACCCGACTGTGGTCTTTATACCTACTGCAGTATAAATGTTAAATAATAAAATACAGCTGGATGATCTGTAACTGAACATGCAGATCACAGGGCTTGTGAGCAGGTGCCTATCCGTCCCCTACACACACAGTCCACCTGGAATGTATAGTCCAAACTTGCACCTTTCTGGTGTATGGCTTTATTAACAAAGAAAACAATAAAATAATGACATTCAGCTCAGATCTTCTCCCTGTATTTCACTGCTCCTCCCTCAGGAATGCTCAGCCCACACCCTACATCCCCTTTCCCTCAGAGAACCACTCCTACTTCATTATAGCCAGTTGGAGTAACCAGCCATCTTCCCAGAGGCAATGCGTGTGGGGGGGGGTATGTGGGGTCATGTGCTCCCCCCCCAGATTTGCTGTTTGGCTTGTACTGAGCGTGCTCAGTCCATGTGAACATGCTCAGTAACACTGCTGAAGCCGGCTGCCCTCACTCTGCTCTCCCACTATCAGCAGCCAGGGGTCGTCTCTGCATCTGCCACAGTGAGCCAGGAGAACCCATTTAGCCCTTTCCTACCATAATGAACCCCTGCTTCACAGGCGCCAGCTTCCTCCTTTCCCCGGGGGTGCTCACCCCACGCTCAGCCCCAGGCCCCGCCCCCACTCCATCCCTTCCCGAAACCCCCACCCAGCCCTGCCCCTTCCTGCCCCCTTCCCACCACAGCCCCCACTCCACCTCTTCCCCCAAGGCCCCACTCCCACCCCGCCTCTTCCCATCTAGTTTCACCCCCTCCCCCGAACACACCCCATCCCCGCTCCTCCCCCTTCCCCCCAGTGCCTCCTGCATACCTCGGAACAGCTGATCGCGGAGGGCGGGAGGCGCTGGGGGGGAGGGGGAGGAGTTGACCAGTGGGGCGCCGGTGGGCGGGAGGTGCCGGGGGAGAGGGGGGAGCTGGCTGCCGGTGGGTGCTAAGCACCCGCTAATTTTTTCCATGGGTACTGCAGCCCTGGAGCACCCATGGAGTCGGCGTCTATGCCCTGCTTACAATGTGTGGTGTTTCAGGCAAACACTGCCAGCCTGTTACGGGGTCAATCAGTTTTTATTGCAAGGAAAACTCCCACTGAAGTCAAGAGGAGTTTTTCCTGAGGGAAGGGCAGCAAGACTGGATACCTAGGAGGGACCATGAAGTAAGCTGGAAGGAAAGTTAATTTACTTTTATTATCTAGGCCAGGAGCTCCCTTGTGCAGTATGTAGTTCCCTGGGTTTCCCTGAATCCCATATGGCTAATGGAACATCTTAGAACCCCTCTTTGATTTCCATCTGGAACAGTTCAGCAGCCCTTTCCTCTGCCTCCTGTACCAACCTGGGGTGTACAACTAATCAGCTACCACCTTCTACCACAGAGGTGGCTGCATTTATTGGTGCGTTGAGTGAGCTGTCCCCGATCGCCCAGAGAGGCTGTGAGGCTCACTGAACTGATCTTTATTGAATGGATTAAGACCCTTAGATGCAAAGTATTATAGAACCTTGTGGCGGGGCGACAACTCACCGGCACGGCGCCTCCTGCTGGTTGTCCAGGGAATTAGCTCTTTTCCAGCTCCGGAGCGCCCTCTGCCGGCTGATGTCTCGCCTGCTGCTGGCCCCGTGTCCCTCCTGGACCCCGCTGCCCTTTGCCCAGGGGTTCTGCCCACCGCAGTACCCCCTCTGTCTGGGCCTCCCCTCCCAGGGGAACCCCCACCCCCTATCCTCACCTTGCCTCAGTGGCTACTGCCTGTCTCCATCTAGCCCCCGCTCCCTGGGGCAGACTGCAGTCTGTAAACCACTCATCATCGGCAAGGGGGGTTGGACCAGCTGCCTCTGCCTATTCCTGGGCTGCCCCTCTGCAGCCCTAGTACCCTTTTGTGGGTCCTTAACTCGGCCTGCAGCCTGGGGCTTTGCTAGGCTGGAGCTCCCCAGCTCCCTCTGCCCTTCCCCAGCACTGCTCCACCCTAGGTACCCTCCTCAGCTTCCCAGGCAGCCGGGTCCTTCTCTCTCTAGGGAGCTAGAGAGGGTGTGTTCTAGCTTCTGGCCCACAGCCCTCTTATAAGGGCCAGCTGGGCCCTGATTAAGCTGGCCACAGCTGTGGCTGCTTTCCCCATCAGCCTCCCTTTTCCCCGACACAGCCCTCTCCAGGGCTGCTTTATCCCCTTCAGGGCCGGAGCGGGGTGACCACCCCACTACAAACCCTCAAATATTACATCCCGTAAGGCCTCATTAACATGCAGTTTCGATAACGCTCTAAAACGTTCTCTTTCCCCTCCTTATAGTCGCTATCGGGTCTGTAGCTGAGTGGCTTGAGCAGTGGGGAAATGGGAATCGAGCCACTGAGCGTTCCCGCATAAATGTAAATCAGTGCCATTGATCTAGTTTGTGTAGGGTGACTAGAGGTCCCGTTTTTATAGGGACAGTCCCGTTTTTGGGGACTTTTTCTTATATAGGCGCCTATTACCCCCCACCCCCTGTCCCGTTTTTTCACAGTTGCTATCTGGTCACCCTAAGTTTGTGTCACCTTTGCAGCTGACAAACTGTAGGCGAGCTCCCAGGTTCTTCCCATGCGGTGAGGCCAGCTCCCACATGCTTGGCTACGAGTGGGGTAGAGGCCGGCCATTCACTCCAGGTTCACATGGGTATGTTATGGTGTTATGGACTGTGCCTGACAAGGTCTAGCAATGCAGGCAGGCACAGTCAGGCCCCAGTAGGCCAGAGTGAGCCATTAGAATCAAGATTGATGGCCACCTAGTTAAAACCACCAGAAGTTCTGGGTTCAACTCCTCCCTGTGGGATCTTGGGCAAGTCCCTTAGCACTTGTCTACACGGCATGGCAAAGGCCCCCTCCTTCGCCCCCCCCCCCCATTGGGGTGAGGTTTGTAAAGCGCTGTAACTGCCCCCAGTAGTCCCTACTGGCATGCTCTAAAAGGCACCTAGCTCCCATTAACATAGACACAATTAATCTCTCCGCATCTTAGTTCCCAATCTGTAAAATGATGGATCTTACTTATCTTGCACCTATTGTCTGTCTTGCCTACTTAGGTTGTAAGCTGTTCAGGGCCAAGGTTGTCTCTTACTGTGGGTCTGTACAGCACCTAGCACAGTGGGGCCACCAATCTCAATAGAGGCCTCTAAACACTAGTATTGTACACGTAACTGTAGTAAGAACTATTGTTAGGGTTGCCAACTTTCTAATTGCTGAAAAACGAACATCTGTGTCCCGCCCCCTGCCCTGCCTCTTCCCCACCCCCTGCTCACTCTTTTCCTTCCTCCTTCTGTTGCTCGTTCTCCACCACCACCACCACCCCGCTCACTCCCCATTTCCTGGGACTCACCTGCCTGCCGAGCCAGGCTGGGAGGAGCTGATGCAGACCCCGCCCAATTGGGACACGGCAGGGCAGAGGGGGGGGCAGGGCATAGCGGGACATGGCGGGAGTCAGTCCCCGGAGCAAGGGGGCGGGGAAGGGTCAGTCCTTGTAGCGAGGGGCCAGAGCCGGGGCAATTGGGACACAGAGCGGCAGAAGAGGGGGTAGACAGGATCCCCTCCCCCGGGTGGTGGCACCTACCTCTTGGAGCCTGGTCTGGAAGCCAGCCACTGGCTCTGTCAGGCTTCAGCAGCTGAGCAGAGAGCGGCTCTTCCATGTGGCTCCAGCCACAGCTGCTGCTCTTCCCGCCCTTCCCCCCCCCCAGTGGCAGAGGCCAGTTATTGCAGCTAACTGGACTTTTAGCGTCCGGTCAGCTGTGCTGACTGGATGCTGCCAGGTTCCCTTTTTGACCGAATGTTCCAGTCAAAAACTGGACACCAGGCAATCCTAACTAATGTCTAACATTGAAACACAGTATATGCCTTTAAATAGCCACCATTAAAATTACTTTTCTGATTTTAGTAATCAGACCACGATTAAAACAGGAGGTAGAAACTATCATCCCATAGAGCAGTATTTCTTAACGCCCGGTCTGTGGACCAGCACTGGTCCCTGAGATCTCTCTGACACAGTTTAGGAAGTCAGCAAGCCGGTCCCCGGTATCAAAAAGGATCAGAAACACGGCTGTGGGGGAGAAGGGGGGGCAAGGGGCCATGGTCCCATCACTTTTAAAAGTGGGAGGGGGCCGGATCATGGGAGGGAGGGGTCGGAGAAAGTCAGCAGGGGGCAGGAGTCTTGCGGGGAAGTGGCGGTACGAGGGTGGGGCCTCAGGGGAAGAGGCGGTGTGAGGCCAGGGGCTCGGGGAGAAGGGGGCATGAGGGTGGGGCCTGAGGGGAAGGGGTGGTGCAGGGGGCTGGGCCACATTTCAGGCACCGGTGGGCCCCCCCACACACACTTTTAGGGTGCTTCTGCCACTCTTGGGTACAAGTAGGGTACGGCAGGAAGGGCTGCCCATCAGGAGGATGTAATGAAGTAGGACTGGGGGGGGGCTGCATTATCACACATTCCTATTAGTCGTTTTTCTTGCTTCACCTCCTTAGCTCAAATCAAAGGCCTACGGTTAATGCAGGTGTAACCCCATTGAAGAAGACCCGATTCACAGTAGGGGGAGCGGGATCAGAATCAGGTCCAGCTGTGGGGGAGGGGAAAGGCTGATACACAGGTATTTAAACCCTGCTGTCGTTAGCATCTAGAAGGACCAAGCTGGGCTAACGATCAGACAGCAGGCAGCAGCTACCTGAGTCTCCTCCAAGGAACGCATGGAAATGGCTTTGCTTCCATAATGTCCCACGTACCTTTGGGAAGACAACCCTAGGAATTCCTTTCGCTGAGTCCAGGATTCTTTAAGCGCCAGGTCCTCAGCCGCCTGGCGTAGCCCAGTTGACCGCAGTGGAGCTGTGCTGATCAGCCGCCCTGTGTTCAGAATGATTCCACGCACACTCCGTGTGGCTGGGGCTGAATTTGGAGACTGAATGCAGGAGTGGAGCTGGGGTTAGCAGGAGAAATGGCCAGGGTGGGGGAGACTGACTCCTGAGTCACACAGGCTCCAGGGATGAGCGGAAGAGGGCAGAGATTTTTTCCTGGGTCATATTGGCATGGGGGGTATGGGGAGATTCACTCCCAGTTAGGGTGACCAGACAGCAAATGTGAAAAATCGGGACAGGGGGCGGGGGGTATATAAGAAAAAGACCCAAAAATCGGGACTGTCCCTATAAAATCGGGACATCTGGTCACCCTACTCCCGGTTCACATGGGCATGGGAGGAGAATTCAGGTCCAAAGAGTCGAACGAACACATCCTTGCTGTGGCTGGTGCCTCCTCTCCCCTGCACTGATATAAGGCAGGAGTCACTCAGCTGAAGTCCATGCCGTTGGTTGCACCACTGTAACTGCAGTGGAAGAGGGAGGAGATGCAGGCCCTGTACACGGGCCATAGACAAGGCCCCCCCTCACTGCCTTTTGCAGGACTGGGGGCGGGGTTCTTCTCTCTCTCTTATCCAGAGCACACACTTGCTTGAACTTTTTTTAAATAAAAAAAGCCAACCCCATTTCTTCAGCCTGAATCAGCCTGTGGGGGCGGGCGGGATGGGGGAAGGGTTTAAATCCCAAGGAAAGAAAAAGCTCCCAAACTCAAACTGCTTTTTCACACTCTCTGAACCCGGCAAGGCTCATGGAATGTCAGGCTCTATGAGAGGTGAGCACAAAGAGAATCCGGGAGACGAAAAGTGCTCCTCTTTGCTGCACTCCCATCATGGGAGAAGGGTGGAAAAGACGATCTTTTCTTGGGTTTACTAATAAAAAGTCGAGCCTGAATCTGCTGTCACACACACTGGAGTGAGGCTCATCACCTTTTTGAAGCCAGGCTCATCAACGTCTCCTGCATGAGATGGTGAGATCCGTCGAAGCTTTTAGTAGCATTGCTATAGAGACAGTAGTTACATGTATACAGAACAGCCCATGAAGTCCTGGAGCATCAATAGGCACAGCAGTGGCCTCGTAGAGCGGCAAGAAGACGTTTCTCTGACATCAGTATCCACCTAGAATTTTTTTTTTTGGGGGGGGGGGGAAATCCACGTTGTTGCACAGGGCCAGAAAAAGGCCTATCACCACTGAAGTTCTCAAAATAGGATTTAAGGGCTGCAAAGCCTTTGAGCTGTCTCTCTGCACCGAGTAAATTCCCTTCCCCCATGCAGAGAGCTAGCTAGCTTGTTCAGACCATCCAACATTCAGAAAAATCCTCCCCGCCCCCGGTTTATTGTTGCAAATCTCGGACGGTTCTGGGCACAAAGCTCCTGAGCGGTTTCCCATCCATTAGAGAGAGACGTGGCGAAGTGCGCAGAGTTGTCAAGCCCGTGTTCTGCAGAAAGCACAAACGAAATCCCGCAGCCCACTCCTCCTCTTAGAACGCACACGCTATCAGACACAAAGGGACTTGACTGATGTTAGCTATTCTGTAGGATTAAACCAGTTCAGCTATAAATGTCTGAGATCAACAGGTGGCCACGCTGATAGAACAAATGCATCCATTGTTCGTGTTTTTAATGAGTCACTGAGTTACTGATCAGCAGTGACCATTGGAGGCAGTTAAAAGCAGAAAGGAAACACTGTTGTAGGACTGGCCTGCCAAACCTCCCTTTTGGAGCACGTGCTTACCCAATGGGAGCTCCATAGATTAGCGTTTGTGTGTGCTCACGCTGCCAAATATAACAAGTAGCAGGGGGTTGCTTTGTTTCTAATTGGGTGATGAAAGCCAGTTTATAAGGCCAAGACCAAATGGCCAGAATCAGGAGTGGCAGGAAGTGAAACTGGACTGAGCTGAGATGCAGGAAAGACTAACCAACAGTTGTTTGCACTGGTATGTGTAAAACCTGCCATCCCCTCATTGGTCATCAGGAAAGAACCAAGGACTCAGGAGGCTCAGGAACAGACAAGAGCAGTCACAGGACGTGTGAGCCAATCAAGAAAGTGCATGCCAGTGGGAAAGGCTTCCCCATTATTGGGGGTCTGGGAGAGAAAGAACCACAGCCCAGAGAGCTGAAAGGAGGATAGGCACTCGGATACCACAGATGCCATGGGTGCTCCAGGGCTGGAAAAAAAATAGTGGGTGCTCAGCACCCACCAGGCACCTGCCAATCAGCTGTTTGTCAGCCCCCACTGATCAGCTGTTCAATGGCAGGCGGGAGGCGCTGGGGGGAGGGAGTGGAGCGGGGATGGGAAGAGGCAGAGCGAGGGCGGGGCCTTGGGGGAAGGAGCAGAGTGGGGGCGGGGCCTTGGGATGGAGCGAGCATGGAGCACCCACCCAGAGAAATGAAAGTAAGCACCTGTGCCCCTGAGGTATTCAAATAGCTACGGTCATAAGATATGAACACTGCTGATAGCTTGTACAGAACACAGGATGTTAGAGCTTGGAATTTCCATCCCATGGGAAAGTCCAAGATTTTGAAATTTGCTTTCATTCCAAATCAGAACAAAACATTAAAATCTGGAATTTCCTGTAAAATGAAATATTTCGAAATATTTTGTTTTGGAACAATGTAAACATTTGTTGCAATAAAGTTGAAAGGTTTTGACTATGATTACATTAGATTAGGATTAGGGCTGTCGATTATTCGCAGTTATCTCATGCAATTAACTCAAAAAAATTATTCGCGATTAATCGCAGTTTTAATCGCACTTAAACAATAGAATACCAATTGAAATGTATTAAATATTTCAGCTGTTTTTCTACATTTTCATATATATTGTATTCTGTGTTGTAATTGAAATCAAAGTGTATATTATTTTTTATTCTAAATATTTGCACTGTAAAAATGATAAACAAAAGAAATAGTATTTTTCAATTCACCTCATACAAGTACTGTAGTGCAATCTCTTTGCTGTGAAAGTGCAAATTACAAATGTAGATTTTTTTTTTGTCACATAACTGCACTCAAAAACAAAACAATGTAAAACTTCAGAGCCTACAAGTCCACTCAGTCCTACTTCTTCTTCAGCCAATCGCTAAGACAAACAAGTTTGTTCACATTTACAGGAGATAATGCTGCCCTCTTCTTATTTACAATGTCACCAGAAAGTGAGAACAGGCATTTGCAAGGCACTTTTGTAGCTGGTATTTACGTGCCAGATATGCTAAACATTTGTATGCCCCTTCATGCTTCCATGCTGCTGATGCTCGTTAAAAAAAATGTGTTAATTAAATTTGTGACTGAACTCCTTGGGGGAGAATTGTATGTACCCTGCTCTGTTTTACTCGCATTCTACCATATATTTCATGTTATAGCAGTTTCGGATGATGACCCAGCACATGTTAATTTTAAGAACACTTTCACTGCAGATTTGACAACACAAAGTACCAATGTGAGATTTCTAAAGATAGCTACAGCACTCGACCCAAGGTTTAAGAATCTGAAGTGCCTTCCAAAATCTGAGAGGGACGAGGTGTGGAGCATGGTCTCAGAAGTTTTAAAAGAGCAACACTCAGATGCAGAAACTACAGAACCAAAACCACCAAAAAAGAAAGCTTCTTTGGATTGTTATTGAGCAGAACCCATCATCAGCATGGACGCATGTCCCCTGGAATGGTGGTTGAAGCATGAAGGGACATACGAATCTTTAGTGCATCTGGCATGTAAATATCTTGCGACACCAACTACAACAGTGCCATGCGAATGCCTGTTCTCACTTTCAGGTGACATTGTAATCAAGAAGCAGGTAGCATTATCTTCTCTAAATGTAAACAAACTTGTCTGAGCGATTGGCTGAAGAAGAAGTAGGACTGAGTGGACTTGTAGGCTTTAAAGTTTTATATGGTTTTATTTTTGAATGCAGGTATTTTTGTACATAATTCTACATTTGTAAGTTCAACTTTCATGATAAAGAGATTGCACTACAGTACTTGTATTAGGTGAATTGAAAAATACTATTTTTTTTTTTACAGTGCAAATACTTGTAATCAAAAATAAATATACAGTGAGCACTGTACACTTTGTATTCTGTGTTGTAATTGAAATCAATATATTTGAAAATGTAGAAAGCATCCACAAATATTTAAATAAATGGTATTCTATTATTAACAGTGCAATTAATTTTTTTAATCGTGCAATTAATCGCGATTAATTTTTTTAATTGCTTGACAGCCCTAATTAGGATATATTAGACTAGATCAGATTTAGATTGTATTAGATAGTATTTTATCATACATATAGCAAATACTATATTTGAGAATATTGTATTATGCTATATTAGAATATAGTATAAAATAAATCAAAACCAAAATGTTGTTTTGAAACAAACAAATCAAAACAGAACATTTCAATCTTATTGAAATGATATTTCAGTTTTCTTCAAAACAAAATTTGTTTGAAATCAACTAATTCCTGCAGAATGCTTCAGTTTAGCCAAAGCAACATTTTCCAACAGAAGATTGTTAGTTGAAAAATGTTCACCCAGCAATAAATGTTAGTCACATCTCTTACAGCATCAATGCAAGGTGCTCAGAGACTATGGTGATGAGGGTGGTGTATGAGCTTATGCAGAACAGAATGAGCAGGAAGTGATCAAAACCACCAGATCTAACAGACTAGGATAGACCTCACTGAAAGAAACTGATCTTCTAGATCACCAGAGAGCCTCCTGTACTGGAAACTCATGGAGAAGCAGGAAAGGCTGCATGGATTTTTTTTTTAAACCACATTAAAATTAACTAAACTTTTCCAAACCAGCTAAGAGATTGAGCCAAGGAGCAATATGTGGACAAGGCAAAGGTTCAAGCCAGTTCTTATTTTATCTAACTCATTCTACCCATTCCAATGTAGATCCAGGAGAATCTATGGCCTATGTTTTCATAAGTGACTTGTGAGTTTGGGGGCCAAACTTGAGACCCTGTAAAGGGGCCTGATTTTGAGAATGCGCTGAGCCACCCACCCTCGGAGAACCAGGCCACTTTCAGGTGCCTCGAGTTTGGCATGGAAAGTATCACTAGTTGCTTTTGAAAATCTAGGCCTTGGGTCCTAATTTAATCAGAAACACAGATTTACTGGGCCAGGTTCTAATCTCAGCTGGACTGTGATTTAAGTGGAGTGATACCTGTGATCAGAGTCTGCTGTGTGGTCATTGCCAGGTTACCTGGACTCCAGGTGCTTCTCTTAACCCTGTCAGAAAACTGATTTAAACCCCCCCTGCATTAGGCCCTTTGAGGGATGCCTGCTGTGTCCCCCAGTGTCTGATTGCTTTATATGGTGATCAGAGTGGGTGGAGACTGGGAAGGGAGTAGCCATAGGCAGCTGCTGGCAATGATAGCTTCTCCAGCTGCAGAGCCCCTTGGACCCAGGAAGTTTCCATGGGTCAGTGTCATGCATGCTGCTTTTTATTGTTTGTTTGGGTTGGCTGGAGAGGTTCTTAATATATGTGTTTACTATATGATTAGCCTCTGCCTGCATGGTGCTATCCCATAGGTAGCATGGCACTAGGAAGCAGGGGCCCCACAAATGCATTTGAATTTAATCAACATTGATTCAAGTTTAGATTAATATGGCAGCAGTGCTTGAAAATTTCCCCCAAGGAGCAGATCCCCTCCGTAGAAAGCAGCCAGCAGTAAACACACTTGCCTAGGCTGGGCTGCAAGACATGAGCTAACTGCCAGCTTCTATTTCCATCTGTGCAAGTGAGAGAGCCAAGATCAATAAATCATCATCATCACCACCAAGGATTTGGTTTTATTGGAGGATGATACATTTCCTACTGGTGAGACCATGTATCGGCCTCTGGACGAGGAACAAATGACTATTTACAATGTAGAGCAGGGAATGCAGAGAAAAGAAATAAACAACATATCACCTAGGGCGAGTTTCTGCTGCAACATTTCTCTTCTTGAATTGCGGGAAGAAGGGTGACTCTCGGTAAATGGCCTGAGAAGTGAATTATTCCATCACCTCACTCTCCCTGGGTCTCACATGCCACAAGAGGAATCTCTTTCTCTCCCATCCCATACAAACACCCCATAAATACAGTAGATGCAGTTGGCCAGCTCCTGCTGGTTGTGTCTGTGCTATCTACACATCATTCAGATATTAATATGTATGCTTCTGCTCTGTCAGGATTCTGGTGGCTTCTGCATTAGAAGACAGAGGCTCCCATATTATTTGAAAGGACATTACCCAAGTCTTATATGGCAGTGGTTTTCAAACTTTTTTCCTGGCGACCCAGTTGAAGAAAATTGTTGATGCCCGCGACCCAACGGAGCTGGGGATGAGGGGTTTGGGATGCGGGAGGGGGCTCAGGGCTGGGGCAGAAGGTTGGGGTTTGGGGGTGAGGGCTATGGGGTGGGGCCAGGAATGAGGGGTTCAGCGTGTGGGAGGGGGCTCTGGGTTGGGGCAAAGGGTTGGGGTGTGGGAGGGAGTCAGGGCTCTGGGGTGGGGCAGGGGATGAGGGGGTTGGGGCGCGGGCTTACCTCTGGTGGCTCCTGGTCAGCAGCGCAGCTGGGGTGCAGAGACAGACTTCCCGCCTGTCCTGGCACAGCGGACCACAATGCACCCCGGAAGCGGCCAGCAGGTCCGGCTCCTAGGCGGAAGAGCGCAAGTGGCTCCATGCGTCTCTCACCCGCAGGCACTGCCCCCCCAGCTCCCATTGGCCGATTCCCGGCCAATGGGAGTGTGGAGCCGGTGCTTGGGGCGGGGGCAGCACACAGAGCCCTGTGGCCCCCCTGCCTATGAGCTGGACCTGCTGCTGGCCACTTCCAGGGCGCAGCGCGGTGTCAGAACAGGTAGGGACTACTAGTTTTTACTGGCTGGCCGCCAGGGTCCCTGGGTGCTGAGCAAGGTGACCCAGTGCCTTGCATTCCACGACCCAGGATCCGAACTTTGAAAACCACTGCTATATGCTACACTGCCCTAACTTACATTGGTGTAAATCCAGATGTGGACTCAACCAAAGTTACTCCAGATTTACTCTTGTGCAAATTAGAGCAGAATTTGGCTCAATATATGTAACCTCATGGGCCAGATCCTAGCTGGTGTAAGTGACTTTGGTGGAAATATGCCAGTTCTCACCAGCTGTCCCCTTCTGCATAAAAAAAGCAATTGTTATTGCTTTGTAAATCAGTAGTTTTAAAATTCTCCTCTTGTTTGAAAAGAAGTCTTCCTTAGTTAGGAAGAACTACTGCATTTTGTACCTTATTAATACTCTGCGTCTTCCACTCTATAAAGAAAACCTGTTCTCTTAATGTGATCTGAAATGGACCAATTCGGCACAAAAAGAGGGATAGGCAACATGGTAGTGGAATAGAAATTCTATATTAATAGACCTTGGTAGCGTAATGCGGCTCCGATCCTACAAATTTGAATAGAGATGGATTCAGTAGTCTAAGGGGGACATATTCAGTGTGAGCAGCTCACATAGATGAAAGCAGAGAGTACAGATGAGTAGATCATAGGAGGGACAACGAGAGAAAAAATAAGTGATAATTCCCCAGAAGGTCAGCTTTTATTCTAGAATGATGTAAATCCCGTTTTAGTACTGGTTCAAGTCTCTGTGTTAAACAAAATACCACACACCCCCTTTGGGGGTCCCGCTGCTATCCTGAAAGGCAATTTTTACCAGTGAAGTCAATGTGGAAGGTTCCTTTTGTTCTCTAGTCAGGGAAATCATGAAGTCCACTAGCAGTTGTGCTCAACTAAGCACAGAGCACATAGACCTTCTCCAAGAGGTGGCATGTGCAACATATCCCTGGTAGATGACTCACAAGACGGATACAGCAAAGCGAGTCTGGTCACATTGGTCATCACCAAAGCCATTACGGCCAAGGCAAACTGTAAGGAAATCCCTTCTGTATCAAGTGGAGGTCAAGGGGACATTTGTACCCATGTGTGCACCAGTTAATGAAAAACATCTGGATCCTCAGCACACGAGGAAGTCTGATTCCTCTCAACCTAAGAGGTCACTCTCAGTTTATGGTGATGCTCCTTCTGTAGCTGGCCAGAAATCCAGACTGGAAACCCTAGGAGCGTCCACTGAGTTTGCTGAGCTGGAGGATGTGGCTATGGTGCAAGGAGTGAAATCAGCACAAGACCATAACTTCCCTTGTCTTTTCTTGTCCTGCTGCATCAGTGCTACGTCTGTCTTAGTCCCATCTGTTTTCACATGTCCATAGAATCATAGAATCTCAGGGTTGGAAGAGACCTCAGGAGGTCATCTAGTCCACCCCCCTGCTCAAAGCAGGACCAACCCCAACTAAATCATCACCACAACCCCTAGTGAAATAGCGTTTCCTAATATCCAACCTAGACCTCCCCCACTGCAACTTGAGACCATTAATAACACAAGGCCAGATGCTTTTCTCAATGGGCTTGCAGTGGTGTAAGCGAAAGGAAAATGTGGCCCATCATTTTGCAATGAGCTTCTCTCGAAGGAGGCCAGCACCATCGGCTTTTGGGGCAGGGAAGTGGGGGTTGTCATTGTTCCATGTAGCCTGCACTCCCTGAAAAATACAGACTTTAAGGGAAAAGAGATGGGTAAAGGAAAACATCAGGGAAACCAAACCCATGAACGATCACAACGAAATCTGTCTAAAATGGGGAGGGTTTTTTCATCCATATATTCATCCTGGTTCAGATATTCTAGCAGTTGGCAGCATCCTTACAGAACTGCTTTCCCAATGAATCAGTCATGCGGCGATTTCTAATGGTACATTATAATATATTGGTTTTGGAGACGTAGGTGCAGATCCACATCGGCAGTAATTCAGCAAAGTTGTGTTGATTTCAGTGGAGCTATGCTGATTTTCACCGGCTGAGGATCTGGCCCATAACATAGACCAACTGTGCAACTGAAGCCTCTTTTTAAAAGCCGGCAAAGAAAAAAAAATAATCCTCAGCAGAACAAAGTTCAAATCGCACAGCTCAAAACAGAGTAAGTACCGGGGGGGGGGACATTTGCTGCAAAACCCTTGTTGTTACCACCAGGTGCTGCTAACGGTGGATAGAAAGGAAAGGCAATGCTACAAAAGCTCTTTCTTTGGGCCTCACTTTCAGTAGCTGCGGGGGATTTCCACTGCACTCAGTAACTAAGTGCTAATGATCCCAGATCCCCTTGGTATATCACATCAACAGCCGCTGAAACATTTCACCCTGACTTAGGAAAGCTTTAAACGGCAAACCAAATCTATGGGTAATATCTGTGGTGCTTTTAGAGGACTCCGAGAAACGACAATAAAGACCATCCTAGACACCATTAATTTACTTTAACCCCAGGGAGTTTTGTTTCCCAGTAGAATGAGCAGGAGCACTGAACAGTAACCCTCAAAACCCCAGTGAGGAACACGAAAGGGAAGGCTCAGGTATAGTTTACTTGGGTCACATTTTATATTAAGGGTACATTTATAAAAAGCTTATAAAGTTTCAATAAATGATTAACAGATGTTTTAAAAATGGTTAATCATTATAGTCTAACAGGCTTGCTTAAAGCCAATACCATTGTGCTTATAGCCATCTATAACATACACTACTCATGTTCGCAGTGTCGTGGGCGCCGTGTTTGTCCCAGGATATTAGAGAGACAAGGTGGGTGAGGTAATAGCCTTTATTGGACCAACTTCTGTTGGTGAAAGAGACGAGCTTTCGAAGTTTGTCTCTTTCACCAACAGAAGTTGGTCCAATAAAAGCTATTACCTCACCCACCTTGTCTCTCTAATATACTATGTATGTCTGTAACATGCTTATAACTAGAGCCAATTGAAAGCTTTTTACGGTTGGAAAATGCCTTTTTGCCCAAAACAAATCTTTGCAAAATATATATATATAAAGAGAGAGAGAAATATCTCATTAATTATTATTATTTTGGTGGTGAGGTGGTGGGAAACACACTCTGACTTGTTTAATTCGCCTTTTCCCCCTTCTTCCAAGCTTTTTCCAATACCAAAAATTCCAGGGAAAATTCCAAACAAAATGAAAAATGTCAATTTCTTTTAAATATTTCATAAACCTACCCTTTTTTGTTTTCAATCAGGTCCACTTAAAACATCTCTTCATCACTTATTACCCTTTTAAAAACTATTTACAGATGGACTCAACATAAAAATTGACTATTACAGCAATATCATGCTGCTGCTCTATAATCAATTTTGCAATTATGAGGCCAAATCCTGAAGCCCCTACCTAGTTTTTGGTCAATGGAAATTTGACTAAGGAAGGACTGAGTTAAATTTGAATGAGGAGCTCAGGGTTGGGCCACTGATTCCATGCAAATTTGCGAGAGTGAGAAGTGATCAGGACTTCAGAACTTGTCCCATGGACGATGGTTAAAGGGAACCTTCTTCACTCAACACAGGGAGTTATTGTGCTTCTTGTATAATAAATGTATTCCTGGGAGAGGATGGCTGAACACTTCATTGACATTTTTAGTTTACTAACTTAATAATATATATATTTATATCGATCTTTCTTCTCTGAAGGAACTCTGTGGCCTTTTGAAAGTTTTTCAATACAGGGGACAGTGTAACATGGAAAGGCAGTGCTTTCTGGGGTGGAATGCATCACCTGTTCATCACTACACAAGAGTTAAGATAGAAAAGAAGAAATGTTATATCCAGTTGAAACTGCAGGGGCAATTTAGATAGAGTATAATTAGCCAGCCTGGAATATGATCAGTAGAACTGGTCAAAAATTTTCATGCAAGAATATTTTTTGGTTAAAAGCAAACAAACAAACGAGCCTTCCCACCCCCATGAACAAATTTTTTCATGGATTTTTTTTTTTTTTTCAAAATTTGCTGGGGTGTTTTAAACTGAATACTTTAAATATGGATTTTTTTGTTAAAAATTTGTTTTCCGTTAAAAAAAAATCTGCAGAAATGTTCAAACTCGACCCCTCCCCCCGAAAACTTTCATTTCTTGAAAAAATTGTCATGAAAAATACCTTTCTCTGACTAGTTCTACTGGCCAGAACAACAGAGTTACCCAACGAGCAGCTGGATTCTCCTTTCTCTGAGATCGCCTGTGGATGGTTGAAATCCATCGGCTTATGGGGAACTGCTTTGGATTGACGCTGCTGTGAGTGAATAAGGCCTCTTGCTATGTGACGTATGCCCAAGGATCTTTAATGACCAAGTGGTTGAGAAGCCCGTGATTTGACATCTCATCTGACAGAGGGCATTTCAAATAGCAGCGTGCTTCCCTTCCCTACACACTGCGTTGGTTGGAAGGCTGAGAAGGAAGGCTGCCAACAGCCCTGCTCCCTGTAGTATTTCTGGGGGCCCCCATCTGTGTTAGGTAAACAGTCAATTCCAGCGTTGCTTCCCTTGTGAGATCTGATAAGATCATAGCTCAAGAGTGGACAGTGCCAAGCATCTTAAGGTTTTCAACGTTCATACTTTTAACATTCATAGACTTTATGGCTGGAAGGAACCATTCGACCAGGGGTAGTCAATAGGCAGACCACGGGCCAAATCCGGACTGCCAGACACTTTTGAATGGAGACCAAAATCTTTGTATTTATTTATTATCATTACTTTGTATTATTATTATGATTCTTCTTCTTCTTCTCCTCTGAAGTCTGGACCTTGACTATATCCTGACCAAGAAATGTGGACCTTGACAAAAAATAATTGACTACCTCTGCATTAGACCATCTCGTCTGACCTCCTGTATATCACAGACCAACAAATTTTGCTCTGTTGCTCCTGTGTTGAGCCCAATAAATTGTGTATAGCTAAAGCATATTGTCCAGAAAGGCATCCAGTCGCGACTTGAAGACATCAAGAGATGGACAATCCACTATTTCCCTTGGTAGTTTGTTCCAGCAGTCAATTGCCCTCACTGTTAAAACTGTGCCTCATTCCCAATTTGAATTTGTCCGCTTCCACTTCCAGCTACTGGTTCTGTGCAAACTCACCTCCTGACAGTTCAGTTCCATTTACGTCTCCGCTGCTCTTCCATTCTCCCTGCTAGGTCGTGCTATAGAAGCACCCATGAAACCCCCCTGTTACCCAAGTTGTTAAAATGACCATTTAACTGTAAATCGAGTTTTGCTCTTTTAATTTGTTAATTGCTATTTCACTCATCAAATGAGCACCTCCATACTGCTATGCATATGTTGAGATTAAACTGCTTTCACGTACAGTAAGTCGAATGCCCTTTACCAACGTTTAAACGCCAGACATTGTTTTGTTGCAGCCGAAGTCAATAGGCGCTTTGCTGTTGATTTCATTGGGAGCATGATAAAGAGCCTAGAAAAATGATGGTCGCATCAAAATTACTCCTTCTCCAGCTCAAGTGCTTGGCTTTGATTGCTATAGTCTCCAGATTGAAAGGATTTTTCAGCCACTTTGTTTCACCTGCTGGTGAGGGCGGTGTTCACCCCACACTTGCCCTGGAAGGGTTAATGTAGATTGAGAAGGGGGCTAATTAACCAGACAGGCCACATCTGAGGGGAACCAGGGGCCTAAGTAATCCCCTGACAGGGTGAGGGAGTCCAGCTGAGGAGAAAGGAGCTGGGCTCGGTCTATAAAGACAGGAAATTGGCAGCAGAGGGGGTGGCTGGGAAAACCTGCAGTCACTCCCTGGGAGGAGGGAGTGGTGAAGCTGGCAAACCGAGAGGGAGAGGGGAGTGCCAGATGGTAGGGAAAGGCAGTACGGTCTAGAAGGACACAGACCTTGACTGTTTTCTAGAGAGTCCCTGAGCTGGAATCCAGAGTGGAGGGTGGGCCCGGGTTCCCCTGCCAGGCACTGGGGAAGTGGCAATGAGGCTGTGAATGGGAAGCCTATCTCAGACTGCTGAAGAAAGACTTTGATACCCTGGAAGGGGAAAATGAGGGTAGTGACCTGGCCAGAGAGCCAAAGCAGCTCCTGGAGCGAAAGAGGGGCTGCAGACTGAGACAGAGAGCTGGAGTGCAACCGCAGGAAGGGGCATCAGCCTCGCCGAGCTAATCCCCAGAACTGCCAGGAGGAGGTGCCATCCTAGCAGTGAGTAGAGCACCCTGTAACACTGCTCCACAACATCTAGGACACAACGGGACAGACTCCTCTCCAATGTAACTCAATTATGAGATGAATTGGGCCCAATATATTGATCTCCATGCTCTGTGGAATACTTTTCCACGAACCGCTCCCTGTTACTGATGCTACTTCCATGTATTGTTTGTGTTACCGCAGTGCCTAGAGACTAACGGAGATCAGGGCCCTGTTGTGCTAGGTTCTGTACAAACACTTAATGAGAGACAGTCACTGTAAACAGTTTATAGACTTTATAGATAAGACAGAGATTTGCCAAAGATCATACAGCAGATTAGTGGCAGAGTGACCCGGGTCTGTTGTTTTCTAGGTTAATGCCTTATAGACCATGCTGCCTCCTACGTGGTTCTTTGCTTTTGATGGTTTTTGCAGTTAGCTGTTAACCCCTCCACTCCCACTTAATTTCTAAACACAAGTGCCCCGTAAGTAGGCGTTTGGAATCAGCTTTGCAAGCTGATTATTGAATGAGAATCGAGGACGTGCAATATACACATGATAATGGTCTCAGAAATAAGAGTTAAAGATAGAGCGAGCTTGGTTTTCAGCCAGGAATTGCATCCACGCCACTGAGCGCCTACTTTGCGTGTCTTTGAGCACATGGGCTTCAATCTAGTCCTACCAGGCAGGGTAAAGGAGGCCTGGTGGACACCACTGGAACGCTGAAGAGCTGAAGCAATGGCTGGTGAAGAACAATTTGCGGTCAGGTGCTCGCTCACTTGCCAACTGCAATGGAAAGGAAGCCAACTGGGCCATTCAGATGGCAGCATTTGTAGCGAGCAGGGAGTGGTGTGAAACGGCCACAGGGGACACGGTTCACGCTCAGCACCGCTACTACTGCCTTCCAGGGTCCAATTCCATCAGAGCTGGGGGGTTCTACCAGTTTCACACTAAGGAGCTGAGCCCCGAGAGTGAGAAGCCTGCGGAATGACAAGGTAAGTAACTTTCCCCATTAGAAAACTCTGGCCTCGCCTCATTTGTCTTCAGGCCAGCAGGGCCTGTCCTATCTCTTCTTTCTAGGCACTTGAGACAGGAGTGCGCTTCCACCATCTGGGTATAATAAATGAAGAATTTGGGTCATAAAAAATTCCTACCCAATTTAAGATGTACGGTATTGCTTTTCTCAAGCTAACTGCCCCTGGCAGCTCCAGTTAATACTTCCGCTTGGAATAAAAACCTTAAAAGCCTTTTAAGCTGCCATTTAAAGTAATTTGGAGAACAATGCAAAAACCGTAATCTCTCCTCCACAGAGCTCTTTGCAAGGTACGGGGTTTGCCAACTCAACGAACTCGTCCCCCACTGCAGGCAGAAGCGCTCAGCAGAGCTGTAGAACCTGGTCTCTGGTTTTGTGCCTCGCCCTGCGTCTGCCCATGATGAAAAATGTATTTGTGACGCTGAATCTGCGCTCCAGGCTTTTCTGCCAGGTTTTACCGGCTCGAAGTTGAGAGAGGATCGATCCAATAATCTTAGGTGCAAGGAAAGATGGGTCCAAACTACGAATCTGGATTTGCATGCCTGCTGGGGGAGAGGAGTGTCTTGGCTCCCAGGGTCTGACTCGGTTTCTTCTTCCAAAAGTCTTGCCCTTTTCACGGCAGCTTCTCCCATCATTTTTTTCAAGACAGCTTGTATCAATCTGGGCCCACCTTCTTGGCTGCATGGCGGCTGCTTTTTTCTTTTCCATAGGGGAACCACCTGGTAGCATAAGGCAGCCAGTGGAGTCAATTGTGATATTTCTTGGGGGGGAGGGGAGGTGTCAAATTCCAGTCTCCCCTCACCTCCCGCAGGGATCATATTCCAGTCCCTGCTCATCCCCACCACCCCTCCTGTGGGGACCTACATCCCTATCCTTCCAGTCCACAATGTAGGGTTCATTGCTGAGGTATGTCTACACCCCAGTGACCTGCTGGAATGGCCCATGGTGACCCTGGGCAGCCAGCGTCAAGTAGAACAGGTGTGCGTGCTTTGGTCTTGTTCCACGTGACTGCATAAGTTCCTCCCCAAATACTGACCCAATGTGGTACTCCCCACTCCCCGTCTGCCTCTGAGGATTCCCCCACCCACCAAGAACTATCAAAACTAAGTGGGCCATTGTGAAGCATCACAATATAAAGACCGGGCTCTCTCACACCCATGAAGATACTATGTGCAAGGAAGCCCGTCCCATCAGTTTGAATTCTGCACGAGGGAAATCAATATAGCCGACATGAATTTTTTTCATCTCTTCGCTGGTTGAACTCTCACAGGGCTGGAACTAGGAAAAGAAGCAAAGATCCTCAGAGCCAACCTGGGTTAGCCCTAAAAGACATTCAGCGCTGACAGATTACTACATCGCTGTTACTTTTCAGAACCACAGGCTGTAACTCATTCGTGTAGACGTGCTGCCTACTTTAACCTGAAATAACTCTCTCATTTCTTGTTTCTAGTAAGTAAATCCTTAGTCAGTTTACTATAGGATTGGCCACAAGCGTTGTGTTTGGTGTGAGATCTAACGTACAAATTGACTTGGAGTAAGTGACTGGTCTCTTGGAGCTGGGAGCAACCTGAATATTTTGTGATCTTTGGTGCAAGTGACCATTTATCACTAAGTCCAGCTTGCCTGGGTGGCCAGATAGACCTGTAGTGCCCAAGGGAACTGTCTGTGACTCCATGGGAGAACAGCTCTACAACTTCAGGACTTCACATTTGTTACTGGGTTGGGGAGATCTAATTATAGAACATATCACCAGTTTGGGGTCTCTGCCCTGCTTCTTGACACTCTGCCCTCAGAGTCATGAGCCACTCCAGACAGCGTGACACAGACAATTCCAGGGGGTGAGGGATAGCTCAGTGGTTTGAGCCTTGGCCTGCTAAACCGAGGGTTGTGAGTTCAATCCTTGAGGGGGCCACTTAGGGATCTGGGGCAAAATTGGTCCTGCTAGTGAAGGCAGGGGGCTGGACTCGATGACCCTGCTGGGTCCCTTCCAGCTCTATGAGATAGGTATATCTCCATATTTTAAAAAAAATCAAGGAATTAGACTGCTAAAGAACCAGCGACTGACAGACTGATGCTGAAAGGAGCCACTAGAGAGGTGGGGAAAGTCTGAAAAGATGCTTGAAACTGTCAGCAGAGAGGAGGTGTTGGTAGACAAAGCACATTTATTTAACCAAGGAACTTGGAATGATCTGGGTGAAACTAGAGACCTATTGTTTGGCCTCTAAAATGGTCCTGGGAAAAGGAAAAATTGGGTGGGAGTGGGGATCAGTTGGAGTAAGTGCCTGGCATGGATGAGAATAAGGGCCCAGGAAGGCAAGTGTCATGCCCATCACTATGTAAAGAAATGGAGGTACAGTACAAGCTTTGTTATCCAGCATGTTGGGGGAATGGGGGTTGCCGGCTAGTCAAAAATTCAGGTTAACTAAGAGTTACACTTACCAATGGAATACCAATTTTCAAAGAATTAGAATGCAATAAAATGACTAAAGTATAAAATAGTTTACAGGTCCTCACCAATCCAGTAGCAGTATTGCACTGCAGAGTGGTTGGTTTCCTGAATCACTTAGGTGTAGACAGGTAAAGTTTTCTATACAGTAGGTTATCTTAGGACACTACATATCACTATGGGCAGAGTATGGCGTACACCCAGATCACTTAAAATACACTTAACATTAAAACTGTACTGAACATGATTTAATCTTTGATGATTCAGAAGGCACTTCAGGATCTTGCAATGCCTCAGGGTCATTATCAACATCAATTATCATTGCAGATGTAGAAGGTGTAGGAAATTGGGCTGAATCTGTAATGATGCTATGACACACCCTGGAAGCTGCTTTTTTGAATAAATCCCTGATATCAGCTTCCTTACTTGTCTTCTGCCTCTTTTACATAAAAGTAGAGTGCAGAATGTGCCATTGCATAACGTGCTGGGCAGTTAGGGAGACCAGACAGTAAGTGTGAAAAATCGGGACAGGGGGTGGGGGGGTAATAGGAGCCTATATAAGAAAAAGACCCAAAAATCGGGACTGTCCCTATAAAATCGGGACATCTGGTCACCCTATGGGTAGTAGACTAGTCCCAGTTACCAGATTGAAGATTTGTACTGGGAGATATCAGAAATGCTGGTTGGTAAAGTGCGGGATAACACAGCTTTTACTGTACAAGAGCCGATGGATGGAGCACTGGACTGGAACTCAGGAGACCTGGTGCTATGCCTGGCTATGCCACTGACCTCATGTGTGACCATGGACAAATTCCTTCCCCTCTCTGTGTCTCCGTGTCCCCTCCCCCTCTTTGTCTGGCTTGTCTATTTAGTTTATAAGCCCTTTGAGGGCCGGGACTGTTTCTTACAATCTACATGTCCAGGGCCTAGCACAATGGGCCCAGAGCTGGGGTAGGGCCTCCATGCAGTCCTGTAATACAAATAATTAAATATAACAACTTGGGGGCAGCAACGGTCTAGCTCTCACAAAAACAATATACAGGGCTTGCTCTGAAAAGGTTTCCAATCTTTGTCTTTGCCATTATTGCTTAGTTGCATTTCAGTAGCATCTAGAGGCCCCAACCTCGATCAGGCCCCAGTTGTGCTGGGCACTGTTCAGACACACGGAGAGGATCATACCCAGCCCCAAAGGGCTTACAGTCTGCATAGACAGGACATTTTATAGATGGGGAACTGAGGCACTGACAGATTACATGACTTGCCCACGGTCTTGCAGGAAGTCTGTGGCAGAGCTGGGACCTGATCCTGGACGTATATATGTACAGCCCCAGGCACAATGGGCCCTTGCTCCTGGATCAGGCTGTCTAGGCTCCACCATAATAGAAATAACTAATAATAATCTCCTAACTCCCTAGTGCCCTAGCCATAGGATCGTCTTGCCTCTCTGTTGGATAATGAAACTGTGCTAGTCCTAGTGTTGTCTACACTTCCCAATTACTGGTAAAAGGAACACTAGCGGTGCAGAGGTAACTTATTTAATTACCTCTTGCAACTGAAAAGTTGGTAAAGGTGACCACAATCCTGGAGTGCAAAACAATGAGCATATGAACAGAGCTGATTGGGAACCGGAATTTCCGTTCTGTGGAAAATTCTGACATTTCGTGGGGGAAAAAATTATTTCTGATTTGGAACAAAAAGCTAAAATTTCTCGTGAAACAAAAATCCCCCTCCCCCTGCCCCAAACGATTTGGGATGCTCAAAATGTTCCTTTTAGTTTCAACTTTTATACACCTCTACCTCGATAGAACGCTGTCCTCAGGAGCCAAAAAATCTTACCACGTTATAGGTGAAACCGCGTTATATCAAACTTGCTTTGATCCGCCGGAGTGCACAGCCCCGCCCCCGGAGCACTGCTTTACCGCGTTATATCCGGATTTGTGTTATATCGGGCCGCGTTATATTGGGGTAGAGGTGTATTATAATTTAATGCAACCTATTGTGCATATATTATATGCATACTAGTTAATATATAAAATATAATATAATAAAATTGAGATTTTAATATAATATGAAAGCCAAAATAAAATCAAAACAACACTATAGAAACTAATCATTTTGACTTTTTCCATTGTAGTTGCCACATTCCCACAGAACTTGGCTTTTGATGAAAGCGCATTCAATAGAAAACTGTTTCCCTGAAAAACTTTCGACCAGCTGCTCTGATGGGTCGGAGGAGGGTCGCAGAACAGGTGGACTGCAGAAGGAAAGTATGTTACGACGCCTCTCCCACATGCTCTCTACTAAGTGTTCGGTGCTCTCCTATATGATGGAGATTGGCACTTTTTGCGACACACCCAGGGGTGCCCATGAGTGGTGCAGTTTCTCTTGCTTGTCTTAAATTATGACAATGGTCTCACTATCATTTGACCAGTTTTCAAATGCTCTGTAGTCTGCTTTGCTACGGGACTAGTTCTCTCTTGAATAATCAGCCAATAAGAGATCCTCTGAAAGCATGTACCTGGAGGAGATATTTAGGACTGGTCGCTGCAGTGCTAATACCATAACTTCAGCTGGTTCAAAACTTTCTGTCAGTTTTTTTGGGTGGAAAATTGGGGTTTCAGTGAAACAAACTTTTTCATGGAAAGTCTGTTTTCCTCTAATTTTTGAACGAAAAATGGAATTTTCTGGCACTTTATTTTTTGGCCTTTTGGTGAAAAGTCAATTTTTTCTGCTGAAATATTCCCCTCCCGCATTTTTTACTCACTTAGGCTGTAACCGTAGGAATCTGCCCGGATTGAGGGAGCAGTTCAGTCTAGGAGCTAGATGTGTCAGTTGTGACTGTTCCTGCCTGTTAGGTTAGTTTGTGTAACTACAGTTTCCTAGCTGTATTCTAACCTCTGAAGGGAGAGTTTCTTACGTACAGTCAAAGTGGATTACAATTATAATGCTTATTGCTTGTGGCTGTGAATGTCAAAGATTCTATTACAGGTGCCCTACCCAACTCTCTTAGGCCCCTTTGAAAATCCTAACCTGTATTTACAAGGCCAAAATCATACTCGCCATAATCCAGGAAAATGAATTAAAAATGGCGCCTAAAGTGGAATGGCCAGATTTGATTGAGGCTAGATTTTTCAGGCGGGCTCAGCTCCCAGGATTTCCCATTGAGCATGGCGGCAACTGCTGCAGGCTGACCATTTTTGAAAATATGGGGACTTCATTTAGGTACTGAGTACTGTTAGAATCTGGTGCATCTCCATGGGTATATATGGCCCGACTCAAGAAATGGAGTTTAAGGCACCTAAGTGACCTGATTTTCAAATATGCTTACCACTCGCTGGCACACACTGAAGTCAACATGCAAGACTTGGTCCTGGCCCAAAGAGCTGATGATCAAAGCCCCATTGAAATTAAGATCTCATTTGCATGGATCTGATTGCTGAATTGCGGCCTAACGCATACAGTCCACATTCACAAACATTTGCAATTGTGAACAAATGTTTTTAATCCCTTAACGAGTTTTCATTGAGCTGCTATAAATGTATTTCCATCCCATCTAGGATCTTTCAAACCCTTACCAGAAACTACAATGTACTAACATCTTAGGATATATCTACACTGCAATGTAAGCCCAGGGTCTGAACTCAGGCTCAAGCCTAAACCCCCTTCCGTCTACGCACAAATTGCGCTAACCCAGGGCTCTGACACAGGGTCCCAGGACCCCACCGGGATGGAGGCTCTGAGCCTGCGTTGAACCGGGACCTAGGGTTCAAGGCCTATTGCTTTGCAGTGTAGATGCAGCCCCACTGGACTTGTGCCCTGGGCGTCTGCCAATAGTATCCCACAATCCTATGGGCTGACTTTCTTTGTCTTCTGGACAGTCAAGTTTTCCCGCACGACACCATGCACAAAAGGCTAGAGTGGCCGTATTTTCGGAGGGCATTAGGAAGTCTGGGACATGGGTGGTTGGACTTGGGCCAACATAATGCAGTGTAGATTCTGGAATTCAACAGTTCCTAAGCTGGGCTTGCAAATGAGTGTAGATGCTCAAACCCTAGGATAACAAACCCAGGGTCTGCTAAGTCGAGTTCTACTACCCCTAACATTTCAGCGTAGACACACCCTTACCCTGTAGCTCAAATAAGATATATTTACAGCACATCATTTACTCCTGATGTGGGACAAAGTGCAGCGGCGAACCAAAACTGGCCCTGCCCGGATATTTCATCACAGTTTAAATACTTAAGGCTTTATAAAGAATGCCGATGACATTTTCTTTACTGTACTCTGCTGGAAACAATAGAGGCTCGTGCAAAACATAAACCGCAGCCAATTCCGACATAAAATGCAATTTACAGCAAAAGTGCTCATCTTTTTAATCAAGGACCGTGTGCTGCCACCCGTGAGTGCTACTTCATTCTGCAAAAAGAATGGGACTGCTCCTTGCAAATACAAGGGGTAGAACCTGTCCCTAATATGATGGGCTAGATTCAGCCACCCTTACTCACACTGAGTAGAGCCTTACTCTGGGAGTTCTCCGACTGAAATCAGTGGGGCTACTCACAGAGTAAGGGTCCCCCTGGTGTAATGGAAGTGGACTTTGGCTCCATACTAGCTAGCTGTACTAGGCAGGTTATCTAAATGGCGAATGTAATTTTGCTATGATTTTCCCTGCCTAGGAATCTGAGCTCAAGTGACTGAGATGCAACCTTTGTAGGATGATCCAATTTCTAAACGTAAAAGTTTGCAAATCTCTTTAATTTCAAATGGCATGAAACAAGCCGTTTACACCACCTACACTTGTCCATGAAAGTACAGCCTAAAATACATTCTCGTGCTCTTCAAAAGAACACCCAAACATTTGTCCTCCTGCTCTGACTTCACCTGGTGGCTTTCATTTGCTTCAACATAAAGACAGGGCGAAGCAAAGTAATAGAAAAATAGAAAACATCTTTGTCGGAAAATGAGATTGCAGCTGTGTAACTGGAGCACACAACCATAAATCAGAATGTCAAATCCAAAGCACATGACTTTCTGCAAGTTCTCCATGTGTGCTATAATGTGATTACAGCCTGGTTACTATTATGATTTAAAACAAAGTCTTTCATGCTAGAAACAAAATGCGGAATGTGAGCAGCCTGGGGGAGAGAGCTGTGAGCTGGAGACGTCAGAGAGGTGGGCTACACTATTTCAAGTGCTGGGTTGTCAGGTGTGAGAGGGCGAGGGAAGGATTCCAGGCTAATGTTGGCAGAGGTCTTAACATGAGGGACAAATGAGCCGGTGGTGTTCAGCTCTGCCTGACCATTTGAAATTAGGGATGCGAGGATAGGAAGAGGGGAGCAGAGAATTTTTTCTCTCTCTGTGTTGTAGAAAATCCTGAAGCCAAACACACAGATTACAGAAGTCATTCTTTCCTGTCTATCACATAAACAAATGGTCCAGCTGTTATTGCTAAGATTCCAGTCTGAAAACTTGGACTTTCTTGTATAAACTTCAATGTAATGGTATTTAACGTGTCATAGACAATAAGCATCTAATCCTAGTCAATAAATTGCAGACGAGTTGCATGAACTTCGAGAGTTGTTAAAGACAGCTGTGCTTTTTTTGTAATTCAAGTCATTCTCCAAATTGGGCAGCCCTCCAGGTGTATTTTCAGACAAACACTGTGTGCTAAGAAAATGTGTTGTTTGGAACAGATCAGCAATGGTATGAAGTCAAATCCTACGCAGAAGGACATAAAGATGGCATCCTTCATTATTGGGGCGCTCAGGGTGGCCAAGGGGAGCTGCTGCTTGGTTCTCAGTGCCATTAGATGGCCTTGCTTATAACCACGGGTGAAATCCTGGCCTCACTGAAACCAAGGGGAGTTTTTCCTTTGATTTCAATGGGGCCAGGATTCTACCCCAGATATATAAATGAGTCTATAGGGATTCCTGCTACTTTCAGAGCAAGAGGGAACAGTACAAGCATTTCTTAAATATCACTCTGTTGCTTTTGGGAAATGGCAGCTTCCAAAGGCTGAAAATTGTTAGCCATGTTGCTGTAGTCGTGTTGGTCCCGGGCTATTGGAGCGATAAAGTGGGTGAGGCGATATCTTTTATTGGACCAACTTCTGTTGGCGAGAGAGACCAGCTTTCGAGCTTACACAGAGCTCTTCTTCAGAGAGGCTGAAAATGACATATGAGGCAATATGTACTTGAAGCCAGAGGAGAGGCATGCTAGGGTACCAGTCAAAGGCACTTGGGTGTGAAGGCTGTGTGAAAATAAATTACATTCCACCTCCAGGAGATGGTTTAAGACTGAAATCTGGAGGCACAGTTATCTTCTCACACTGGGATAAGTCAGTATTAACTCCACTGAAGCCAGTGGAGTTACACTAGTGTAAGACGTGCGAGCGATCTGAATCAAGCCCTCTTTGGTTAGAATGGGGCAAATTTGGAAAATCTTGGCTCCGGTTTACAAAACCAGGAGACTAAAGCTAGCTCACGCAGGACTTCCCCTTGACCTGAGCTGGAGCTCTGAGGGGTTCCACACGGCTGCAAATCAGGCAGGTGCCTAACTATGGATTTTGGAGCCAAACTTGACAGTCCCGGTTTGGAACTGTTGGCTCGCACGCACATATCCAGGGAACTGTTACATTGGAAACCATTTAGCACAGGGTCATTGCTTGATATTGTTAGGTGCCCCCCTGAGGTTAGGCCGAGTTGAAAGGCAGTTGTACTCGTGCTGTTAAGCTGTCATTCCCCGACATTGGCGGCGGCGGTAAAATATCCAGTCAGGCCCTTTCCAGCGTGTTTTCCCACAGCTGCGATCACAAAGCAAATTCATCATTTTTTTTTATGATCATCAGACGGTTTACACCTGAGGAGCTGCTTTGCCGTCTGCAAGCGTTACTCTGCCGTGCTCCCCATCTGTCCCTCGGCATATATCAAATATCCCCCTCCTTGACAGCCGGGCGAGGAAACCAGACAAGTTCGCGGAGGCAATGTAAATGAGAGCTCTCGGCTCCAGGCAGGAGTTCGCTGGGCCTTTGTCTGAGTGGCCGGGCTTTGCTTGAGCTCAAATTCGGAAGAGGACAACCCACACCGAGTCATTTAGGCCACGATTCGGCAAAGCACGTGCTTAAGTCCCGTTGACTTCAGTGAGCACCTGCTTAGCACTGTGCTGAATGGGGATGGGCACGAATGTGTGTTTAAAGTTAAGTATAAACAGGTGGGGAGGTGCTTCCGCCAAACTGGGTCCTCACCCCCACTGGAGGCTTTGGTGATTCGTACAGAATGAGGTAACAGTATCTCTGCACCTGCTCTCCACTCTCCCCTCTTTCCAGCCCTCCACCTTCTTCCCCCTATCCTCCCTCCCTTCTGTGGCCTCCTCCCTTCCTTTGTCCTTTGGTTAGCTAATTGCCTCCTACCAAAACCCCTCCCAAAGAGCTGAAAACGAGCAACCCATGCCTCTGAAATAAATGGTGGAACTCATATGCCTTTTGCAAACCATCACGCGGGTCCCTCTGCGTTGTAAGTTCTGTCCCTATCCCCCACCCTATGTCTGCCGTGTTGACTTAGGCTGCAAGCTCTTCAAAGCAAGGGTCGTCTCGTATTCTGTGTTTGTACAGTAGCCAGCAGAATGGGGTTTCTTTGTGAGGAAGGATGGTCCAGTGGTTACAACCAAGGACTTTGGGAGACCTGGGCTTCATTCCCTTCCCTGCCACAGACCTCCTGTATGATCTTGGGCAAGTCCCATGCTGCAAAGCCCACTCTTTGTTTGCAGAGATTTTGAGACGGCCATGGGGACGCGGCTGGGCCAGGTGAATGGGTCGCATATGTTTACAGGGTGGGGTGAAGAAATTACGTTTTATTATTAGAGCTGGTTGAGAAAGGGCAATATATTTCCCCTTTTATTTTGGCCATAACTTTGAAACATTTCAGTGCTCAGTGTTGCAAATTTTGGGGCACGCAGTTTCAGCGAGTTCACCCAGGGATTTCCTTCTCCCACATGTGTACATGGGACGATTTCCCATAAAGAAATATTCATGGATTTCTCCTGCACGTCAGCGGCAGTGAAACTAGTCCATCATCACATATGTGCTCTGGAATGCATAGATTCATCACCTCCACAGCAATTAATAAAGCTCTGCTGACCATTCCCCTATATATTGGGAATGATTTGCAATTTGAGAGTGAGAGTTGGTGTTGTTTTTCACATAGAATCAGTTTAATTAATCACACTGTTTGAACAGCTGGGGAGTCCATGTATTTACACTAGAGCTCAGCATTCCTAGAAAACTTGTCACGTATGACTCAAAATAATACCATCACCCTGCTTCAAATGATTAATCATATATCTCTACTCTTCATTCACTCCTAAACATTTGATAACTCAAAAGCAGTCCCCTGATCCACCAGTGGATTTGTGGTTACTTGCCATGTACAGGACAAATGATCTCGAAACGGCTTTGAAAAGCTGTGTGTTCGCACTCATCTTTGGCTAGCTATGTACATTGCAATTTCACTTGTCTTCTTTAGTCCATAAGAGACAGATAAAAGAAAACGAAAAACGTTAAGAATGAGTGGTGGAAATTAAAAACTAAGTTATTTCTAAAGTTAATCAATACATTCCATAGGCTAATACCTCTACAGCAGGGGTAGGCAACCTATGGCACGGGTGCCGAAGGCGGCACGCGAGCTGATTTTCAGTGGCACTCACACTGCCTGGGTCCTGGCCACCGGTCCGGGGGGCTCTGCATTTTAATTTAATTTTAAATGAAGCTTCTTAAACATTTTAAAAACCTTATTTACTTTACATCCAACAATAGTTTAGTTCTATATTATAGACTTGTAGAAAGAGATCTTCTAAAGATGTTAAAAAGTATGACTGGCACGCGAAACCTTAAGTTAGCGTGAATAAATGAAGACTCGGCACATCACTTCTGAAAGGTTGCCAACCCCTGCTCTGCAGTCTAAAGACATCTGGGTAAGGGACCAAATGTTCAAAGCATGAGGCTGCATTCTGCTCTTGGTTAAAGCAACGTAAGACCTGAGTAGTTCCACGGGTGTCATTGATGCTGCTCTGGATTTATATTGGTGTAAGTGAGAACAGAATTGTCAGCTGGTCTCTTCCAGAGATGATGAGTAACTCTTGATGATGTGGGGGCACATGATTGTCCCCTGTGTCACCTCTGGGCTGAGGAGCAGCAGCAAGCAGGTGTAACACCAACAAATCCTGGTCACCAGCAGGCAGGATTGAACCTGGAACCTCTGGAGCTAAATACATGAGTCTCTACTGCATGAGCTAACAGCCACATGCCTCTGGGGTAAGGCGGTAGCAGTCTCATTAATCTCTAAGTGGTCTCGGTGCCACTTGAGGGGACAGAGCACCACACCCAGGAGGTGTGTGGGTTACACGGGCACCTTGGGGAACATCGCATGGCAGCCGGGCTCCGCGAGCAGGGTCCGGCTCCAGGGGACGTCACCAGCCAGCACTGGGCTCCTTCAGGGGAGAGGCAAGAGTGTGTTGGGGGGGCGCAGCTCGGAGCTCTGCTGCCCACCCTGCCTGGGGAACACCTGGCCATGCAGAGGTGGCCTGGCTTAGCTTCCAAGCAGCTGATCAGTGCCCCGGCTTCTACAGCAGAGAGAGCGGCTCCCCCCAGCTTCCGATCCGCCGGCTCCTGGCAGGAGACGGGTGATGGTTGTCATAGTGGGATGGTGGGGTGGGGAAGGCCTGCCCCACAGTTTGAAAACCTCTGTGCTAAATGGGAGGCAGAAATCTGGAGGGGGGGGGGGGCATGTCACCCTACGTGCCCCCCCCCCCCCCCCCCCCCCCCCCCCCCCCCCNTCCCCCCCCCCATGCATCGCCTCTGGTCTGTCTCTATTTATATGCAACGTAACTTTGCACATGCAACGACACACGTCTGCAACATTTTGTACACACAAACGACAGAACGTGCACTCACAAGCCACATTTGTGTAGGCAAGATAAGATCAAAAGGGTTTGGGGCCTGAAATGTTTTGTGGGGGTGCAAGGGATAATGTAGAAAAATTGTCCATACAGCACATGATTTCTCTGTGCCCTGGCAGTTTTCAGCTGCTCTACCAACCTCTTGGGGTGCAGATGGCACAAGTTACAGCAGCGCTTTTGTGCCTCGAAGTTACACAGAGGCTGGGGCGGGGGGTCCAACCCTGCCCACAACTGGCCCAGGACTGAGGGAGTGCACCTGTGACTTAAAAATTCCTTTGTGCTGTCTCCTTTTCCTGAGCTGCGCTGGACCAAGAAGTCTTTTAAAACCAAGAAATGGGCATGAGTTTAATGATATAAACACCAGTTGGGATCACTGGAAAGAGAGAGAGAAACACTTGTGTCTATTTGAATTGCCTTACCTGGCTCCAAGCAGGCACTTCTAAAATCCCCCCTGCGGAAAATAGTGGAATGGGCCCAGAATTGGAAGGGTTAAGATCCTTCCTTCTATCACTCAAGAAGGTAGGCGTATGCCATAGGGGTATAAGTGTTGGGAAAGCTGAAACAAGGGGTTAGGAATAGCTAAGCCTTCCCTGAGGACCACCCAAGAAGAGTTAAATATGGGGTTTCTTTTAAGTGGGGTTGGGATCAAAGAATAAAGGAGATTAGATCCAAGAGGGAGCTAAAAGGGAACATCTGGTCCTTCTCAGTAATCACCAAGAGAAAGGTGAAGCTTCCTTTGGAGAAGCAAACTATCCAGAGACAACTGTCCTCCGATGTGCCAAATAATAGCAATTCAAGAAGGAAAGCCCGATGTCTGTTGTTTTGCCAGGAAACCTTCAGAATGTCCTTCGAATCTGTCGGGCTTTCCCTTGCCAAACTGAATGGAGAAGCGCAGGGAATGGTTGAGCCTAATTTCTCTGGGACCTTCAGCAGAATCACACTGGAGGGACCACTCAAGATTTATGAGAATTGAAACTCCCTCTAAGACAGACACGGAGACCTTCCCTCTCCTACAAGCTCAGTGAGAGGTTTTTAAAGGTGTGTATAGTGGCTTCAGAGAACCCCGGTGTAAAGAACCCCCCGTCCTCAAGCAAATGAACTCTGGGTCACTTTGCGGTGGGGTGACTTATAAGTGTAGTTTGGGCAGCCTCTGTTAGACATAATCTTGGATTTTCCCCCATTCATTTTCTACCCACAAAACTTGCCACAGGTTGTAAAGGAATCAGAGGCTGCAAACATGGGTTAACTGCCGAGAGCAGGACATTAACCATGAACACAAACACCGAGCCTGAGTCTCCTCGCTCATTATCTTCACACCGGTTTGGCTCCTTTGACTTTGATGGAGCTACTCCTGATTTATCCCAGTGTAAGTGGGAAGAGAGTCAGGCCTTATAGTTTCAGGTGTGCTGTAATTTGCATGGGAAACTGCTTCAAAAGGTGGTTTACTGAGGATAAGGGGACAGCTTTGCTTTGTTCCTCTGCTCCCAGGAAAGGGCACGGATAGATCATTAATCCTACCTGTCACCAAGGGGTGCCAATCAGCCAAACTAAAGTGCCTTAGGAAGATAAGCAAATACAATCATTGACCCTTTCGAGGACTGAGAGATAACAGGACAAGTCCCTTCCTTGACAGGTTGGTGGACAACATATGACTTTTTGGCTGTTGTCAGAGGCCAGCTGCCTTTTCACAGAGCCAAGAGGCATGGCACTTAGTCACCAGAATTTTGGCAACGAGCTTGTGGTTCATACTGAGTGAGTGGCAATATGGACCTGGAAAGTTGGAGTGCAACTGTCTTGAAGAGAACGAGGAGTACTTGTCGCACCTTAGAGACTAACACATTTATTTAGGCATAAGCTTTCGTGGGCTAAAACCCACTTCATTGGATGCATGCATGAAGAGAACTGTGATTCGTGTATTCTCAGCAGGTGGCCTGTTCGAAAGGTCCTTGGAAAGGCTTCCCTCAGAGCAAATGTCTTGAAAACCTTCGAAATATCTACCGGGAAGTAGTCCACCACTGGAGATATGCCAGAGGACATATCTTGGATAGCTTGCCAGTGTCCTGAGAACATAGTTTATGTCCAGGGATATCCTCTGATCTTGTGAAAGCTTAATAAAGGTTGGATCACTAAGAAAACAATCCATTATATCCACATCCCACACACCGCCCCCTCCCCAATACAGTCTGGCATAGCAGTATTTACAGTTACCCTGGTTTATGCTGCATCTCCGTAGGATCTGTAATGGGTGATGTGTCTGCAAACACTACGGATGTGATCAGGAAATACATTTTGCATCTGTTTCAAACTTGTCACCCACAACTTCCCCCATCGTGTCCCACTTCTTATATTTATAATATATGCTTCTGGCAACAAAATGTGTATTTTAACTTGGTGTGTTTTCCATAAGGAGAATGAATATCAGGCCAACAAAAATACAAACCCTGAAATGTATCTAGTTATTTTCTCACATTTTTTAAAGATAAGGTCTGAATAGCATCTCAAAGGTATCACCCGGAAAGGAATGAGATGTAACTTTGAACTGAGTATTAAACACACAGAGGAAATTGTTTTATTACAGTCGCGACCAGCGGTTCCCAACTCAGGCCAGGCCTACACTAGCCAGCGTTGCTGTGTCGGTCAGGGGTGTGATGGGCGGTGCTTTGTGACTGACATAGCTACGCCAGCAAAAATACATAGTGTAGACTCGGTTATACTGGCAAAACTGCACCTTTGCTAGTACGGCTTATTTCGGTTGAGGGAGGGGAATTGACTAGAATAAACTATACCAGCAAAAGCACAGTTTAAGCTGGTATAAGCTGCATCAGCACTTCCGAGCGCTTTGCCGGTGTAGTATACAAGTGTACTATACCAGCAACATCTTCCTAGTGTAGCCCCCGCCTAGCTGTCAGTGTGGTCTCGTGGATAAGGCAGTGAATTAAAGAGATGGAGGGGCTAGTCCTGGATCTGCCATTGATCTGTTGTGTGATTTTAGGCAAATCCCTGGGCCTTCATTTACCCTCATACCCTTTTTCTGTCTTGTCTGTTCAGATTGTAAGTAGAGCTGGTCAAAATTGACCCGTCAAAATGTCTGTGTTTCTTTGACCAAAAGGCAAATAAAAACAGGGCTTTTTTGTCAAAACAGAAATTGCCTTAGGAAGTATTTGTTTTTGACCAAACTTTTCGATTTGTGGTTGCCAAAAACCGAAACCAAAACAATCCAAACCAGAAAACAAAAAAAGTATATTAACCCCCCCAAACTTTGGAAGACAACTGTCAATGAAATCAAAATGATTTGTTCCTGCAAATAGTTTAGCAGAACCCATTTCCACCCGGCTCTCATGGCAAGCTCTTCGGGGCAGGGTCCGGCTCCCTCTGGTCTCTGCACACTGCCTAGCACCATGCAGCCCTGGGCCGGGCATGCCAAGCAATCCTGTAATACAAGTAATAATCAGTATTGTCTGACAGTCTGATGCTGGGGTGGCCAACCTGGGGCTCCGGAGTCACATGCGGCTCTTCAGAAGTTAACATGCGGCTCCTTGTACAGGCACCGACTCCGGGGCTGGAGCTACAGGCGCCAACTTTCCAATGTGCCGGGGGGTGCTCACTGCTCAGCCCCTGGCTCTGCCACAGGCCCTGCCCCCACTCCACCCCTTCCCGCCCCCTCCTCTGAGCCTGCAGTGCCCTCGCTCCTCCCTCTCCCCCCCAGAGCCTCCTGCATGCCGCGAAACAGCTGATTGGGAGGGAGGGGGAGGTGCTGATCAGTGGGGCTGCGGGTGAGAGGGAGGCGCTGGGAGCGGGGGTGGGAGGAGCTGATGGGGGCTGCTGACGTATTACTGTGGCTCTTTGGCAATGTACATTGGTAAATTCTGGCTCCTTCTCAGGCTCAGGTTGGCCACCCCTGGTCTGATGCCAATCCAGGCAGTAGCACTGTGAAAGAGCGATACTATAGGCAATGCCAAACCCACCGTAATGACGACAAATGACTATGGAGGCCTGCAGAGCCGCCCAGCCTCCCATGCCAAGGCAGGGATATTGATGAGCATGTGTATTTGCAGTCCTCTAAATTGGCTGAGATCTTTCCTAGGAAGGTTAATCTCTGTGGTTTAACATTTGCCCAGTGGTCCTATCCCTTTCCTGGGGCCTGAAGAGATTTGCGTTTTATTTAATATGCGTCTACTCCAGGTCCCTACTGAGTCCCGTCACACACGAGCTCTTAGCCAGATGAAATTCCATTGTGGTATAATCTCCCCTCCTCTCCTTTCCCTCTTTCGCTTTGACCCGCAGCCATTTTGTAGTTATCCTTCTGCAGCTGGAGCCAAGTCTGATGCGCTACATTAGCCTTGCAACACAGTAAGGGAAAGTCACCCCTTCTGGAGATACTCAGCCCAGTCCTGCATTCCTGGCACACCCAGAACGCTTCCTGAAGTGAACGTGGGCGTTTTGGGTGTGGAAGGAACACAGGATCAGGACAAGGCACTGCTCCCGACAGCGCGGAAGTCCTGTTCTCTGAGGGCCAAAGACTGACCGGCTTTCTCGGGGCCGTGTTAGACTCTGACACAGGGGACCAGATTTTCCATTGCTCACAAGGTTTAAGTCACCTCAGGGCTGCTTTAACTCACTGCAACAGCCGCCCGCGACATTCCGCTGCCAAGGAGCGCTGGAGCACCACGGTATCCGGCCACGTTTCCTCCATCAGTAGTCTTAACTGCAGGCCTCCTCAGGCAGAACGCAGTCTGTAAGTAGATAAGAAACAGTCTGTTCCTTGGGTTCCCCTGGGCTCAGGTTTCTGGGGAATCTCTGCTCTGACTGTCCCTCCTGGGCCTGAGAAGAAAGGTTTGTTCCCCTCCCGCTCTGGGAGACAGCCCTTTCCAATACCTGCTTTTTTTGGACCCAGGAGAAAGCTTTCGTGCCCAGACTGGCCAGTAACATGGGATCTGTTAGGCAGGACAGGTCCCCACCCTGCAGGACTAGATTAAGACAAAGGCACTACAAGCCTGTGCCTAGAACCCCAGATCCTGGTGTCACATGATGGGTCAGGATCTCAGCTTTCATTTAAAAAAAGAATTGTCTCCAACCCTCAGAGCTGCCCCGAAAAGCTTGAAAACGTGACCCGCGTGTAACCACTGTAGTGATGTCTGCCAGACAGCCTGAACCAATAGCTCCAAGAGGAGCTATCGGCCATTGTCATTTTACCTCAAACATGCTACCACCTCAACAGGGGATGGGGCCATGGTGTGGGGGACACGGCAAAGGGGGGGAGGGTGACCCTAGGACCATGCATGACTATAATCCCAGACCTGCCAGGCTGGCCTCTCCAATGTGGAGTGTGCCCATCACATATTTGTAGAGCTGGTTGAGTATTTTTTTTAAATGTTTTTTTTGAAGAACTTTTTTTTTTCCACAAAAAGTTTAGTTTTCAAAATGTTCAGTGTTGTTCCAAGGAAAAATTCCAATTGGTTTTTTTAGGTTTTCAATTCTGCAGCCCCCTTTTTCCTCCCTTTTCTCCATAGCAGAATGGAAAAAGAGGAAGACCCATACGTTGCTTAAATCAAAAATTGCCCATAAAAAAATCACAAAACCATTAAAAAATTTTTTTTTTGAAAACTGAAATGAAAACACTGAAATTTTCAAAATATTAATTTTCTTTTCTTTTCATTTTTCAACCAGCTCTTTAGCATTTTTCAACTTCTTTTTCTCACATTCCACTTTGTGTTCCATTTATTTGCCACTTCTAAGTAATTGTGACACCTATTGACTTGTGGTTAGTGAGCGGACTGTGCAGAGGAGAGAATTCTTGATTAAAGCTACAGGTAGCTGCTTTTGAGTAACCCACCAGTGAAATTTGGCATGGAACGCACTAAAAATAGTCTGTCATTCAGTCAAAGATTTTTGGTGAGGAACCAGTTGAAATGTGTCTGATGTCTGTCTGCAATGTTTCAAATGTAAGTCATTCAAAACATTCTCTGAGCTTTTTAGCTCATAAAAGCGCTGAAGTACATTCTGTGCAGTGAACAAATTACTCAGCTTTACGCGGATATTTATGCTGATTAGCCATGGAAAGCCATCTCTGCCATTGTAGTTTTCATTTGCTAGGAAAATAATCCAAAGGTTTTATGTGGCGTTAACGCTAGTTAATAAAATCCGCAAAAGCAACACGAGGAGGAAGAATCTGCTCTGCATACATTTATTTTCTTTAAATGTTCTGCATTTGAGTTGCAGTCTGATAGATGAAAGTATTTAGAACAGACATCCCCTTGCCTGTCACTTAGGCAGGGCTTCTTCTTGGACTGTCCTTGCTTCAGTTTATTTACTGAAGAATATTCATATTTTGTAAATCCCAGGTATTTATCCCATTGATTATTTTGGCACAGCACATTTTGAGGATGTTTGCTTTGTTTTAAGCAAATCCTTTTCTGACTTGAAAGTCAGAGCACTAATAAAAGCAAAGGCAACAGGAATATTTGTTAATGTAAGTCCATTCCCCTAAAATATTTATACTTTTTCCCTATGAAGAAGATTAAATGCTTGCAAAATTCTACAGATGCATGCACATATTTGACCCAGAAGGAGATCCCCCAGGATTTGTAACAGCAAATGTGTGTTGAACAAAAAAAATCTTGGCCCTCCGCAAACTTACTTTGTGTTCTGAAAGCCAAAGACTTCATTTTAGCATGACCTTAGAAGAAGAGTGATACTTTTAGTATTTCCTGGTATTTGGTGGAAGGAATGTTTTTATTTGAATGCAGATGTCATTTGGTTTACAGGAAGGATTTGGTAACATGTCCATGCCAGTACTGCACTTATCCCAGATTTCCTGCTATGGAGGAAGAACACATGTCAAAGCTCACTGTTTGTTAAATGGAAAAGATTCAGTACACCAGACGCTTCTATTATAAACATTGTGACTTTGTGCAATTTACAAAATGTTCTATCTCCATTAAACAATAAACCCTTGACCCCACAGCTCAGTTTCAGGATTCTGCTATTTGAGAAGGTAGACATAATGGATGGCAATAATAAATGAAAAGTTCAAAAGGTTAAGAAAAACTGTTTAATTATTTCTCTAGAGCGTGGGCTGCAGAAGCATTGCATGTCTGCCTTCTTTCTTGTAGAAACATTGCATGGAATGAATCCGTCAGTGCAGCTCAGGCCGGGCATAAAGCAGGTTGCTGGCCCTCAGCTGTGTTTATGAACAAACGGTCTCTAGATACTCTTCCATCTCTGAACCTTTCAGCTTGCTGTGAGTTAACTCCCTGCCAGTGGAGAGGCTGTGCCAGCCCCACAAACCTCAGCATCTGTTTTGCAAGGATCTTTGTTAGCATGTGAAAACGATTGCTCATATTTGCTTTCCAGCTGTGGTGTTCTTGGGTTTTGTATCTTTAAAAAATACCTTTTGCCTTATTTGCTTGTTAAACACACACATACACACAAGCAGTGTATTCTGCCCTCGGTACATGGCTGTCTAGTATAAAACTCTCTCTGGTTACAGGCCACGGTGCTTTGACTCTCCACTACTTTAAACACATTAAAAAAAACTTCATTAGCTGAAAAACGGCTCTTGATTTCTACCCACTCCCTACACCCCTCCTAGCCATGCCTTTCACACTCCCAACTTCCGCCTTTCTCCCATGCCACCCTCTCTGCATTGAATTATTTGCATCATAATAGCACTTAAAGACACCTCCCCATGCACACACTGAGATCAGCACCCCATCATGGTAGGCGCTGTACAAACACATGGTAAGAGACAGTGATGGCCCCAAAAAGCTGAAGAGCCATAGAAAGGGGAGAAGGGAAATGCAGATACGGAGAGGTGAACTGACTCACCTAGGGTGACACAGCAGTTCAGTGGCAGAGCCAGGAACAGAATCCAGATCTCTAGACTACTCAGTCAATGCTCTATCCACTAGACCACACTGCTTCTCACACGTTTTATTTATTGATTTATTCATTTATTTATTTGCACAGTGACACGCTAATCATCTTTCAGACCTCTCCTAACGACTCAGCCCTTCAGAGCAGCCTTTCACCCAGACTTTCTCCAAAGACAAACGTCCCATCTGCCTTCTGGTGCACTGTGTATGTCTCAACTGTTCTGCTGGTGTCCGAGAGAGATTTTAAGAGCCCAGGTGGCATTTTATAAATAACAAATCATTTAATGAAGGTGGAGGGCCAGATCTTCAGTTTGTGTAAACAAGCATTGCTCCATTGGATTCAGTGGAGTTACGCCAATTTACACCAACGGAGGGCCTGGACCAAACTCTGTAAAACAGCTTTCAAATGGATAGTAAGAACTCTGTATGATTTTTACTTAATGTTATGAGCTATCTACACTTATATCCAATCAAAAATAATTTGCCCCAGATGGCCCTGTTGCCAGAAGCCTTTTGCATGGTTTTGTTCTCTCTAAAAGCACCTCCAAATTAGTTTTTCCTCCACGTCCACTCTGGTAGATACAAAGGCAACCCAAACACAAGCCCTTTAGCTCTGGTCTTCCATATGGGACCATCACACAATTGGGTAATGAGATGTCAGGTTTTGACCTTGATGAGACCCTCTCTGTTTAAATAAACACGACTGATTCTCATGTAATGTTATACTCCATCATGAGCCCTATAACAATAACAGTGTGGTAACCAGTCACATGACTTCTTATTGCAATATAAACAAACAGAACGAGCAGTGAACAGCGGTGTAGCCCAGGCTTGGGTCTGACTGCAAGGTGTTATTTGTCTGCCATAATATGATGAATGCAGCTTGCCAGACACAGCACCTGTAGAAGTAAGAACAAAGCTGAGGATCTGAGGTAACGAATCAAAAAATGTTGGCCATATGGGAATTCTAAGATGACGTGCACTTGATGACAGTTTAAATCCCCAAAGTACAAGACTGCGAATGGCTCTTAGCCTGGTCAGATGTTTGTTTCTGAGGACATAAATGGACCTCAACTAAATGGACCTTCATCTCTGGCACCATTTAGCCTGTCAAGCTTGCAAGCTGGCCTCCCGCACAGATTTGGTTTGTTTCCACCGGGACGATTTTTTGGTTCATTAGCTGTAGTGAGAGGCAGCGGCCATGGCTCATTTCTCGCAGCTTGTAGGCGATGAAAAAAACCCTAGTCACTGTGGGTTTGAAGTACCATGAACCGAGAGCTCTGTACGGTATGGAACATTTAGCATTACGCATGTAGCTCTAGGCACACAAATGGAACAGTGCTCAGCGTCCTTTTCTCATTGCGAGATTGTCGAAGCAGATTGGAACCTGGGTTTTGTCCTCTTACAGACAGTGCAGCTACTCTCCCAAGTCACATCATTTTCAGCAAGACAGCCACCTCTGAAAAAGTAAATCAGGCTGGGTGGGGGTTCCATGTTGATTGTTTCTCAGGGAATTCCAGATCAGCTAATAAGTAAAATTATGATCCCCCACCCCCTGTTTCTGAATGCGCAATCTGAACTTGCAATCTGAACAGCAAGCTGGGTTCTTTTTGGCTTATTCATCACCAAGGATATAAAGACTCTGCTGCTAGAACTTAGGTCAACGTCCTCAAGGGTATCTAGGTACCTAAATCCCATTGGAGTTAGGCACTTAAATACCTTTAAGGATCCGGGCCTTAGTTATCCATTTTACTGCTGATGCATAAGCTAGAGTAGAATCTAGCTCCCTCTCCCACCACGTTCTTGGCTCTGCTAGGCGAACAGGAACAAAATATGAGTTTTCTTTTCACTGAAACAAAGATGGGTATTTTTTTTGGTTTTCAGATTTCCTTCAATTTTACTTATGTTTTTTGCATGATCCGAACTCATATTTGTCCCACCCACCACTCTGGCACCCTCACTGCAAAGCAGCACTGCCAGAAGAGCTGAAGTGTGTGGAGCTTCATGGGACCAATCACCCTGTTATTCCTGTGCCTTCCATTAGGGTGCACGGTTGTGCTGATAAAGGGCACTTGACATTTTCCATCAAGAGTCTCCACTCAGCAGTTTTGATCAGGCCAACCTCCTTCCCCTTTGAGAACTTACGTTACATTGGGCAGTTTCCTTTGGATGAAACCCCAACCCTCTCCCCTCTGGAAAGCAGAGTCCACGTACTTAATGCTCTCCTTCCCCTTCTTAACAAAAAGAAGAATGCCAGTGTAGCTGGTTTCATGGAACGATTTTGTGGAACAGTGTGCAACAGGAGGTGAGTAATATTTTAGGTCAACCAGGAGACGAAGACCTGCTCAGAACATCACGTCACATCCAGGGCTAGTTCCCTTGCTCACAGCCATGACTGTGGTGAGATCTGCTACGGCATAACTTCAAAAGGCCGTGAGAACATTTGCAAATGTAATGTAAATCTACCTTTACTGCACATGTAACCCACTGGCCAGTCCATTACATGCCCTCCCTCTAGGCCTTAGCAACAGAGGATGTGAGCCTGTTGCAACTGTCAGCTGCAGAGCCTGGCTTTTTAGCTAAAGCTCTAGAGTACCCTGCCTTTAGCACTGGAAGTCCCTGGTTCAATCCGGGGTGTTGGGCCAGATGATGGCCATCACACAAGCAGAGTCAGAGATATGGGTATAGTACAAGTATTGTGGTAAGGCAATGTAGCCTGCATAGAGTCTTTTACAATAGCAAATCTGTGTGTGTAGTTCTACAGAAATGTGCAGAAGAGTCGGTACGGGGAGGGGAATGTCCAATTTGTTTGTGGTGGAGGTCGATGGGTGGAGGTGGAGGAAGGAGTTTCTGGAAGACTGGGGCAGTGGAGCAGCTGGTGCATTGTCTATGATGGATGGTAGCTGTCCCAGTGGTGAGGTGTCTGGGTTTGGGAAGAGGTCTGGGCTGGTAGCCTTCACTTTTCATTTCCTTTGTTTTTAGGTTGTGTGTTAGGTATATGCTATGTGTAGAGCAACCTTAAATGAACCAATCCACTATTATGTGTGTCTATAATACTTTATGTATTTAGGAGCCAAATCAGCTGGGAGGAAGAATTTAATCAGAAAAAATTGACTGATAATTGAGAATTATTCAAGGACACCTGACTAGATGCCCGAAAAGTAACATTCCCACAATCAAGGAAGAAGGCCATATTAGTTTAAAAAAATAACAGCTGGTGTAGATGGGAAGTGAAGGCAGCTGCAAAAAATAAATGGAAGAAAGGGGAAGTTGATAGTAATGAATATATATCAGAAGTTAGGAGTTGTAGAAAATTGATAAGGGAAGCCAAGAGACATAAGGTGAAATCTCTGGCTGGAAGACTTAAGGACAATAAGAAGAAATGTTTTTAATATATTAGAAATGAAAAGAATCCTGACAATGGTATTGATCTGTTGGTAGGTGGAGATGGTAGAATGATCAATAATATTGCAAGGAAGGCAAAGGTGTTCAATAAATATTTCTGTTCTGTATTTGGGGGAAAAGGAGGTGATGCAGGCTCATCATATGGTAATGATAACACTCTTTCCATTCCACCAGTATCTCTGAAGGATATTAAACAGAAGCTACTAAAGTTAGACATTTTTAAACCTGAAAGAAAAGAGCTGCTGAGGAGCTCACTGGACCATTAATTTTGATTTTCAGTAAATGTTGGGGCACTGGGGAAGTTCCAGAAGACTGGAAGAAAGCTAATGTTGTTCCAGTTTTTAAAAAGGGTAAATGGGATGACCTGGGTAATTATAGAAGCATCAGCCTGATGTCAATCTGGGGTAAGAAAATGGAGCAGCTGATATAGGACTCGATTAATAATGAACTAAAGGAAGGTAATGTAATTAATGAAAATCAACATGGGTTTATGGAAAACAGATCCTGTCAAACTAACTTGATACCTTTTTTGAGGAGATTACAAGTTTGGCTGATAAAGGCAATAGTGCTGACGTAATATACTTAGAATTCTGTAAGATGTTTGACTTTGTGCCCCACGATATTTTGATTAAAAAACTAGAATGATATAAAATTAACATGTCACACATTAAATGGATTAAAAACTGGTGAACTGATAGGTCTCAAAAAGTAATTGTAAATGGGGAATTGTCACGGAGCTGGTCTGTTTCCAATAGGGCCCCGCTGGGATTGGTTCTTGGTCCTACGCTATTTAACATTTGTATCAATAACCTGGAAGAAAACATAAAATCATCACTGATAAAGTCTCAACATGACACAATAATTGGGGGAATAGTAAATAATGAAGAGAACAAGTCACTGATTCGGAGCACTTGGTAAACTTGGTGCAAACAAACAATATGTTTTAATACAGCTACAGTATACAACTGGAAACAAAGAATGAAGGCCATATTTACAGGATGAGAGACTCTATCCTGGGAAACAGGGACTCTGAAAAAGATTTGGAGATCACGATAAATAATCAGCTGAACATGAGCTCCCAGTGTGACACTCTTGCCAAAAGAGCTAATGCAATCCTGGGATGCTTAAACAGGGGAATGTCGAGTAGGAGCAGAGAGGTTGTTTTACTTCTGTATTTGGCACTAGTGTGGCTGCTGCTGGAATACTGTGTCCAGCTGTGGTGCCCACATTTCAAGAAGGATGTTGATAAACTGGAGAGGGTTCAAAGAAGAGCCACGAGAATGATTAAAGGATGAAAGAATATACCTTATAGTGATAAACTCAAAGAGCTCAATCTACTTAGCTTAACAAAGAGAAGGTTAAGGGGTGACTTCATCACAGTCTATAAGTATCTACAGAGGGAACAAGTATTTACTAATGGGCTCTTCAATCCAGCAGAGAAAGGTCTAACACGATCCAATGGCTGGAAGTTGAAGTTAGACAAATTCAGACTGGAAATAAAGTGCACATTTTTAACGGTGAGAGTAATTAACCTTTGGGACAATTTACCAAGGAAGGGTCATGGTCTAAGTTCCTTCTAAGCTGCGTGGGGCTCAGGGCTGGGGCAGGGAGAGATGCCTCTCCCCCAGCATGGACCTGCTGTGGGGGGGGAGAGGCGCCCCTCCCCACTGGTCTCAGCGTGAACCAGCCGCGGGGAGGAGAGGTGCCCCTCCTCTCTGGATGGAGCATGGACCTGCTGTGGGGGAGAAGGGGGGGAGGTGCCCCTCCCCGTCGGCCCCAGCGCAGACTTGCTGCAGCTGGGTGGAGAGGAGCCCCTCCCCTCGCCCATCCCAGCCCAGGCCCACCGCAACCCCTCCCCTTCCCTTCCCTCGCCCAGCCCAGCCCAGCCCTGCTGGAACTGCCATGGCCAGGGAGAAGTGCCTCTCCCCCGGCCCTGAGCTGCTGTGGCGAGAGAGAGCTGGGGGTGGGGGGGAGGTCCTCTCTCCCCACTGCAGCCCTGGGGCAGCCTGCACCCCAATCCCCTCATCCCCGGCCCCACCCCAGAGCCTGTACCCCAACCCTCTGCCCCAGCCCTGAGTCCCCTCCCGCACCCCAAACTCCTCATCCCTGGCCCCACCCAGAGCCTGACCCCCCAGCCAGAGCCCTCACCCACACCCCAACCCTCTGCCCCAGCCCTGAGCCCCCTCCCACACTCCAAACCCTTCGGCCCCACCCCCGCCACACATCGCTTCCATATTGGTGCACATAACAAAATTCATTCAGCACATGGATGTAAAAAATTAGAGGGAACACTGGTCATGGTGGATTCTCCATCACTGGCAATTTTAAAATCCAGATGAGATGTTTTTCTACAACGTCTGCTCTAGGAATTATTTTGGGAAGTTCTGTGGCAGGGGTAGTGAATTATTTTTTGTCAAGGTCCAAATTACTTAGTCAAGGTGCAGACTCCAGAGAAAAGTTTTAAAAAACCAATAATTATGATGAAAATAATAAGTAAAAAAAAGATTTCAGGGTCCGGTCAAACGTGTCTGGTGGTCCAGATTTGGCCCACAGTACGCCTATTGACTGCCCCTGTTCTATAGCATGTGCTATACAGACCAGTCTAGATAATCCCAATGGTACCTTCTGGCCTTAGAATACATGAATCTATATATACATACAATTATTTGTTTAAAAAAAAAACCCCACAGACAGAAGCGACAGCATTTGGACCTTTTGTATTTGTTTCCCACAAACATTCATGCAAATGATTGATTTGTTTGGTTGGTTTTTATGGAAAAAGTGACAGACTCACAAATACTCCCGTGGCTGTTCACTGGGGAGGTATTGCCAAAATGTTAACTAGGCCCTTCCTCAGAAATGCTCTGCCTTAGTCAGTCAGGGACCCAGGACATTCCTAGGTAACATACTCTTCCCCCAACCCCCAAAATCCATCACTTCCACAGTCTGCTCAAAAATGTCTCTCTGTCCCATACAGTCTCCCCTACCCTACTCAAAAAAACAGCAGTTCCATACTTTTATTTACCCCCCCCCCCCGCGAAGTGATCCAGAGCTGCCATGCCTCTCTCCTCAAACAAACAACCATCCACATCCCTCCCCTAGCCCCACTAAACTTTGACCCACCATTCTCTCCTTGGATCCTCATGGAGATTTCTGTAGCTGGCTCGCTTATCTGGCATCTGTTCCCTCAGAGACACAGTGCTGGGGGCGTATCCGCTGTCCTGTTAGTTGTGGGGAGGTTGGTCATCAATGTCTCCTCTGGTGGTAGGCCGAGGGTTGGTTGGTTGGTTGGTTGGTCAGTGGGTCTCCTTTTTGGTTCTTGACCACTAACCACCAGTAGCCTTCCCTTGCCGGCATGCAGAGGAGAGTCAGGTAAGGAAGCAGCTTTCCTTAGGGTTTTGGGAAGTGAGGCAGTGCAGCTCCAGGCTTCCTCCCGGTAGTGGTTCTTCATGTTCCAGGCTCGGGCTGGCCTGGCAGGCACTTGGAGGGGGAGAGAGATGCAAATTAGCAACAAGAATTCCCATAATCCTAGAGCTATTTGGCTGGACATCACAGGAGTGCCCTGCTTAGTGCATCTTATAATGTGTTCTGGAGGAGTATCTCTCCTGTGAGCCTTAGCAGCAGTGGAGCTGCTACCTTTGGGCATGCTAAAGCCCTCTTCCAGTGCACTTATAATCTCTTCTGGGTGGACACCTTCTCCAAGGCAGAACTGCTAAGTAGTACAGGAGCAGGTCTTCTTCCCTTCTGCTCTCAGTAGATAGCTTGCAGCTAGAGAGGCCCATGACCAAATAAGGATGCTTGGAGCCAGAGCAGATTGGGGAGAAAGGAGCTGAGTGCCCAAGAAGCAGGGAAGCCACTGAAAATAAATTTGCATGGACAGAAACTCTCTGTGCCCTGATTATAAAGCACTCTGCAGCGCTGGAAGCCCTATGAACTGGCTTGCCTGCATTTCTCAACAGCGCCAGGCTCCCACCAATTTATATGGAAAACTTTCTTCGCCCAGCCTATGAAGTTTTCAGTGTTGGAAACTTCATGCATTGGGCACAGAAAGATTTCCACATAAATTGGTGGGAGCTGCTGAAAACATCTGAGGCCAGTTCATAAAGTTTTTAACATTGATGGAAAACTGTGTGCAGGGTGCATGGTGTTTTCCCATGTAAACTTACTGGTTTTCATTTTCATTTGCTCCTCTAATTCTAGGGTGCTGTCAGATCTCTCTATCTCGCAGGCCTCCTGCTTCCTCTTCTGTCCCTCTTGCAAAGCTTAGAGGGCCCACAAAAGACCACCTCTGCTACTGCACAACTCCTAAGTTTACTAGGGGCAATTTTCTTCCCTGCATATGATACACAAGAGAAGAGCAGGCTTTCTCTGTGCACATTTTAAGGAATTGTGATGACATCATGGTAATTTGTTTGATGGGTCATCAAAATCCCAAGATGAGCATATAACATTCACAATTATGAGCTGTACTCTGTTGAACTTGCTGACACAGGATATGAACAAAAATCCACACTTCTTATTAAAATCACATCCAAAATAACCCTCTACACTGCTGTAAGTTTCTGTGAGATTTTGTTTGTTTGAAGAAAAACAATAAACCAAAAGGCAAGGCGACTCTTAGCACTTGCAGTTTGATTTCAAGAGAGCTAGGAACAATTCTTAAATCGAGTGGTGACATCAGAGGATAGTTAGCCAATCGCCTTCAGTTTGGTTGTGCATGCCAACCCAATGGGCTGGGGAAATGGATATGAAGAGTCAAATTTGCTCTAGAGAAATAGTTATAGCCACGAGAGAGGATATTTTTCTATTTAGATGGAAGTGGGATTTTTACATCGGCCTGTCAAATTCTGCTGGGGTTCAAAAATCTGAGAAAGAAAGGTTCTACTTTAAAAAAAAAAAAAAAAAGAGAGAGAGAGAGAGAGAGCTGTGCAATAGATTGGAAAAGCTCATGGTTTAAAAGGGCTCCAATTAGTAGGGGAATTGTTCATTTCCTCTCTTCTCCTGCCCAACTTCCAACAAAGAACAAAGGTTGGGAATATGTGGGGGCACCATTCCATGCCTCTGAATCCACCACAGAGACTTAGGGGCCCCTCACAGTAATGAAGCTTCTCTACTTGATTAATGTTGATCACGTTATGTTACATAACAAGCTGTACTTAGAACCTACAAAGATAATAGGAAGCATCATCCAAAAGTCCTTTTTTGATCAGCGTTTCTGGTTATACTGGATTCCAAATTTAGGGTCACATTTTCCAGGCTAAGCACATACCAATACCTGATTTAGCTCATGCACATTGGATAACTTTGCATGTCACGTCCATTTACACAAAGATGTATGTGCAGTTCCATGCACCTGACTCTGAAAATGGCTCATCCTAAGAACATTCTTATCTTTGTTGCCATAGAGCTAGTTTGTGGCTATGAGCAGATCCTTGAGCAAGGGGCAGTCCATAGGCTGCACCCAACCCAGAAGTCATCTCAGGAGGCATTGTGCTTGAAATACCCCACTGAGTCATATTTCTCCCCTGCTTCCTCCTTGGTTTTGTGGTGGCAGGACAGATGGTAATTTGTCCCTGGTCTGTACCAACAGCATATTCTGGCAATCCCCACACCGGCTTAGCCACACTGGCGAGCAAGTAGTACCTGAAGCACAGATTTCACCTTTTCCCCACCTCATTCCACTCCATCCTCACCTGCTCTAGGGAAAGAATAAGCAGTTATGTCGCCCCATTTATTCCTGCATTCCCAGAGCCAAAGTAGGCCATACTTACAGGATGGGGGACTCTATCCTTGGAAGCAGTGACCCTGAAAAAGATTTGGGGGTCATGGTGGATAATCAGCTGAACATGAGCTCCCAGTGTGACACTGTGGCCAAAAGAGCTCAGGCAATGCTGGGAAGCATGAACAGAGGAATCTCAAGAGTAGAGAGGTTACTTTACCTCTCTATTTGGCACGGGTGCCACTGCTGCTGGAATAGGGTGTCCAGTTCTGCTGCCCACAATTCAAGAAGAATGTTGATAAATGGGAGAAGGTTCAGAGAAGAGCCACGAGAATGATTAAAAGATTAGAAAATGTGCCTTATGGTAATAGACTCAAAAAGCTCAATCTATTTAGTTTAACAGAGAGAAAGTTAAGGGGTGACTTGATTACAGTCTATAAGTACCTACCGGGGCCACAAATATTTAATAGTAGGCTCTTCAATCTAGCAGAAAAAGGTCTAACATGATCCAATGGCTGGAAGTTGAACCTAGACCAATTCAGAGTGGAAATGAGGCATAAATTGTTAATAGAGTAATTCACCATTGGAACAACTTACCACGGGTCGTGGTGGATTCTCCATCACTGGCCATTTTAAAATCAAGGTTGGATGTTTCTCTAAAAGACCTGCTCTAGGGGTTATCTGGGGGGAGTTCTCTGGCCTGTATAGAAGGTCAGACTAGATGATCACAATGGTCCCTTCTGGCCTTGTAATCTATGGAACTGTGAAAGACCAGTAGTGCTCATAGGAATGGAAGAGGTATGTTCTGACACCCCCTATTTCACTGCATGGGTACGTAATCCTAGCAGAAAACTAGCTCACAGGAAGCTCCCAATAAGGAGTCCAGTTCTGATAACCTTATTCCTATTCAGTAGCATCTTACCTTTGAATAGTTCCATTGGTTTCTATGGGACTATGTAAGAAATAAGGGACTACTCAGTGTAGGTAATGGTGGCAGAATCTGGCTCATAGATATGTAGAACCTGATCCTGCCACCTTTACTCACACCGAGTAGCAACTTACTCTGTAAGTTGTCCCAAGAGTAAGATACTATTCAGTGTAAGGATGTCAGAATCATGCCTCCATTATATTAGAAAGTGACTAAGAGGATATGCTGTTTATGCTCCTAAGATTTGCTATAGTATTTCTGTTTCAAGTTTATCAGACTTCAGATAGAAAAACTCCAGTCTTATATTTTCTATAGACAGAGCACTGTTCCCTTTCTCAGACTCAGTAACAGTTGATCAATTAACAAAAAATGCTGTTTGCAAGTAAATTATTTGAGGGTAAAAAGCCCCAATTCATCAGATAAACTGAGAATCCCACCGACTGGCCCTCTGCAAGGTAGACAAGCAGATGTATTGCTGGTTGTTAGAAAGATTTCCAAGTAGCTCATCACATTTCTTCTTTTCTATGCCCAGTTCTTGGAGGTTGTTGAGTTGAACTGTGACTTGATACTGGGTCCTGGGATTGTAGGAATGAGCGATCGTTAGCTGTGATTGATTACTTTACTGCTAAATTCTGATTGATGTTTCCTTCAAACCCTTTCTCTGCTGTTGCAATATGCTATCCGTCAGCTTGTGCCAGCGTCTGGTTATGATAGTGTTCTTAGTGTCTACTGGTTCTTGCTATGATAGGAGCTGGGTGATTAGAGTTATCTAAATGTGTGAATAATTGAGAGGTTATGCTATATTACATGCCTCATCAAGTTTCCTATTCAAGTCTCGGGAACATATTTAAAGCTCAACACTGTGTCTCAATTAGGCTTGAACTTCTGGCAGAAACAAGCCACATTAACAAAGCTGTCAAAAACACACTCTGCTTAAAGTTTCCTGGGACAACTTGACAATGGATCTTGTTCATTTGTTCAAGGGTTTACTTCACGTGGGGCACATTCTGCTATAAAAAGGGCCTTGAATTTATTAAGTTTCCTTCTTGCATGCTCCCAGAAAGGAGGGCAGAAACTAGATCTTGATCAAATTAGATTGCAAAGTTGGTTATATGTACTAAATTTATATTATAAGTTCAATAAAATTGATACATGGAGAGTAACAGTGGGTTTTACATATGATACCTACCGAGCTCCTGCTACAGTAGACTCTGTAAATTGCAAAGGCCTCTGCAATAAATATTTGGTGTGGTGAATAAAATGCAATACTGTAGTTAGTGAATCTGAATAATTATTCTAGCAGTGTGGTGCCACAGATAGGACTCTGGGCTACAACTCAGGAGAACTTGAGCAAATAATTTCAACTCTCTGTGCCTCGGTTTCCCCACATGTTTAATGGGGATAAGAATACCTACCTTCTTTGTAAAGCACTTGGGATCTACAGGAGCAAAGTATTATTGTAGTAGCATGTAGTCATATTGTCCTGTGTACAGCCTATCACAGGCTGAGCTTTTGTCATCAGCAAACCTGCTCTGTGTGGATGAAGTGTGTGTGTTTCACTCTAGGGGGATACCACGGTCAACGGGAAAATTCCCCCCCTGCCGTGACACTTTTCTCCTGGCTGCATTATACCCACCTATGTGACAGCAGCGTTCCGTCCTAACAGACAGAGAGAGGGACCTCTGGCCTGTTTCTTGGAGAGGGGAAATTGCTTTTACAAAATCCTGCAATGACAAGTATGTGGTGAACCAGTGAAATAGCCTCTGTGATTCAGCTGGGAGTGCTTTCTGTTTGCATTTGGGGTTGAAAGACAAACAAGAAGCTTCAGTTCCTTTAGCTGTGATGCTCTTTTGAGGTGAGGGACTGTGCGGCTGATAATTCACAGATTCATAGAGTTCCAGGCCAGAAGGGATCATCTAGTCTGACCTGTATAACACAGGCCATAGATCTTCCTCTAAATAATTCCTAGAGCAGAGCTCTTAGAAAAACATCCAGTCTCGATTTTAAAATGGTCACTGATGGAGAATCCTCCACAACTCTTTGGTAAGTTGTTCCAACGGTTAATTACTCACATTGTTAAAAAAAAGTACGCCTTGTTTCCAGTCTGAATTCGTCTAGCTTCAACGTCCAGCCATTGGATTGTGTTAGAAATAATAGCAGAGAAAGGACTTTCTCCCGTTATTAAATATTTGTTCCCCATGGAAGTACTCACAGACTGTGATCAAGTCACTGCTTAATCTTCTCTTTGTTAAGCTGAATAGACCCGAGGAGCTCAATCTGTCACAATGCAAAGAACGAAAAGGGCTAGTGGTAATAATAGGTAGCTCTTTTCCAGTGCTTCCCCTCAGTAGATGTCAAAGTGCTTTACAAAGGAGGTCATCATCATCCCTATTAAACACATGGGGAAACTGAGGCACAGAGACGTGAAATCATTTACCGAAGGTCACAGGCAGGACTAGAACCCAGGTCTCTTTGCTATTTAGGAGTCTAAAAATGTACAAGGCTATTGAACTTGCAACGGTGGCCCCACCTGGAAAGCCCCCTTATTCACTGGCACCAGTATAAATCAAGAGTCATTCCACTGAAGTCAATGAGTTACACTGGTGTAGGTGAGACTAGGCCCTGGTCTACACTGGGGGAGGGAGGGATCGATCTAAGTTACGCAACTTCAGCTACGTGAATAACCTAGCTGAAGTTGACGTACTTAGATCGACTTACCGTGGTGTCTTCACCGCGGTGAGTCGACTGCTGCTGCTCCCCCGTCGACTCTGCCTNATGCAGACTGTTAACGCTCCTTTAACTTATTAACAGTTCAGCATGTGCTTAAGTGCTGCGCTTGGTAGCGATTGGATTTAAGCACGTGCTTAATTGCTTTCCTGAATCGAGGCCTAGATCACTACCTTCTGTGGAGATCTAGTTAAGCAGAGACAAATTATTTACCACCCTTTGGCTTTCTGGTGGCTTATACAAGAGACAGAGCTGGCCTCATTCCAATTCTTAGTGGAGAGATGTTCAGTTGGTATCTTTTCTGTGGATAAATAGAGAACTCCACTGCTGTTGGTTTTGGCCCCCTTCACTAACACTAAGAAAAACAGTAGGACAAAGAGAGGCCAATATTTTCAAAGCAAGGTGTATCTAAAATTAGGCAGCTAAGTTAGTTACCTGATTGTCAGCATCCCTGAAAACCAGGCACATTACTAAGGTAACTAGGCAACAAAATCCATGTTCAACGTTAGGTACCTAGCTTTGAAAACATCAGTCATAGTTCATGCCATTTTCAGTGAACTAGGCAGAAAGTGAGACCCCTTTGCTTTACTTGCAAACACATACCTTCCTAGATTAAAACTTGCACAGAGCTCAAATTTGCTGATCTCTTTTTTCTTTTTATCTTTGAATCAAAACATTAGGAATGGTGTAGCAATAGTTCTTTATTATAATCAGAGGCTGATGTAGGGATGTTGGTTGTCACAAAATCAACATAAGTTTATTGCTCTCTAGTTTCTACTAGACATATATTGAAATAAATTGCATGCAACTTACATTTTTCTCCCTATTTTGGGAGACCGTGCCCCTTAGTGGCTATAATATGTATATTTACCAGTAATTTAGACTACAGCTTATTAAGATAAAGTTCTGGAATTAAACCGAATTCTCTGTATTAAAATACAAAATCAAAATGCTGCACAAGACACAAAGTTAATACAAACTCCTTCGATTCTGTTTAGTAATGAATATCTTGCAACTCTTCCTCAGGAAAGTCAAAAACCATGTGGGTCTTGTAATTGGATCTAAATGATTATGAAATTTTGGGAAATTGGTGTTTATGACACCTGCTGGGGTAGACTTCCTTCTCCAGCTGTGAGAGGACATTGCGCTGGCCTAAACCGCATGACCTCCTCCTGACCCATGACAGAACCACTCAGGACAATTAACTTACAAAGTGATGGGCTCCCAGTTGTTTGTTGAACTGGAGAAAATCCGCTTGATTTTCAAGTACTAATTTTCATTGTTTTGTGTCTTGCATTTGGGAAAAATCTGGGGTTGTTTTGAAACCACAGGTGATGTGACCCATTGAAACCTGGATTTAAACATTGGTTTTATGTAGCAGATGGATAAGCTATCAGTCACTTGCCTGTAGGTGGAAAATCTTTGCTTAAGCCATTAACACTCCCAAGAGTAATACTACCTGTGTTAAGCACAGGGAAATCTGTTTTCTTACTGTGATTTGATATTGAGAAATAACAGGAGGAGATAAGCTTTATAACAGCACTGAAAAAAATCTCTGTCGTAACAAAGGAGGCACATGGAGCAAAGCTGGCCAAGCTGTTTGGCCTGTGACGGGCCGAGAAGTCTGACAGGCCATGTCCCCTTCACCTCCAAAGAGCAAGAGGGCAAGATGGAAAGAAAGAGCAAGAGGGCAAGATGGAAAGAAGACAAAAGAACTTGGTAACAGGACGGGGCTGGGGGCGGAGGAATAGCAGCAAATCTGACCAGATGCTTCCCCCTCTCTTACATTCCTGCTGTATTCCTGTTATTCCTATGCTCAGTAAGGAGTGCCCCCAATGAATGGGGCAATGTTAATTATTTTGCAAAGGCAATGTTAGCGATTGCATTAATAATGTCGCATTGACAGTACTTGCCACTCACGGAGAACTCTTCAGCTGTAGCTCTCAAGTATCATTAGGCTGACCGCTGTCTTATAGGAGGAATTCTGCCATTGGATGCACTCATTGTTTTCAGTGGAATATGAGCACATAGTTCCAAGAGGAGAATTTGCTTCAAGGAGAGGAAGCCCAGATGCTGGGAAAAGTCAGAGAGGAGGGTCATTATAAGTATTGCAGCTATGTAGGTAGATGTCTGATCCACTAAAACTCATGCTTCTGGTCTGTAGGCCTGATCCAATATTCACTGAAGTCAGTGGAAAGTCCCATGAATTTTTATAGGCTTTGGATCAAGCGTAGGCTTTGACTGAGGAAAAAGCCGTTTCTGTTTCCTTGAAATGCACTTACTTAAGAAGGCCATTGTTTGCCCATCCACGACACAAGCCAACACCTCCATATTTTCCCATAGTTTGTGGTTTCCATGCTTTAAACAATGTAATATTTAAAAGAGTAGATGAAGTGGTTAATTTTAGTTGTCACTTGCTAGAAATTGTTAATTACCATACTCTTTTCATAGAATCATAGAATATCAGGGTTGGAAGGGACCTCAGGAGGTCATCTAGTCCAACCCCCTGCTCAGAGCAGGACCAATCCCCAACTAAATCATTAGTGACTGATGGACATAATGGTTTATTTTCTGGTTTTCTGTACTTGTTTCCCTGCCCCTCTCCCCTCCCGCCCCCTCCTGGTCCCCATTCTACATTAAAGACCACGCTTTGCTCTTTGATTCAGCTCTGCGATCCATGCTAAAGTGAATGGGAACTGTGCGCACATAATAAAAGAATGTGGTGATGTATCTGATTTTTTCCCCTTTAGATATAGATAATACAGAAGGTCCAATCCAACCCCAATTGTTTTTTCCACTGGACTGGCCGCTTAATTATTTTCTACATTACTCTCAATTCACAAAATTGTTCCTCCAAGGAACAATTAAAAAAAAAAAAAAAGAAACTTCTTGGTTTCTCTCTTTCCTCATGGTGCATCTGTCTTAAAGATTTCCTTAAAGGAATAGTGAGTAGGCTTCCTCGGTTCAGTGCCTTCAGTGGGACTTTTGCCACTTACTTAAATAGAAGCAGGATTGCTCTCTTAAAGGACTTCCTTACTTCAAGGGATCTAAGACCCTGAACCAGCAACCTTTACATGAATCCTCCCATTGGCTTTAATGGTGCTGCTCTCAGAAGGTCTGCAGGATAAGGCTGTAACCGATTGCTTTTGCACAAAGATGAGCTTATTCAATATTCATGTGCACATGCAATCATGAAGCCCATCCAAGACTTTTATGTATTTCAGCTGAAGCTGCCAATTTTGGATGCAAAGCTGTGGCTTTCCCTTTCCTCTTGCGAGATACACTTTCACTTCCTAATGGGCAAGCCTGCCGTGAGAGGTTCACCGTGGATGGATTTCTCATCTGTACATAAACATTTTGTCCCTTGAATTATGAGCCCCGGTGTTCAGGACTCTCCCCCAGACCACGTGGCCACACAGGTAGAAGCAAATTCAAGTCTGTCCATGCCATAGGCTAACTGCTTGCAAACACATGACCCGACTTGTGGGTCTGGACACAGATTGCGATATATTCCTCAAAGGCTGAATATGTGTGTGTGCAGTCATTAGCCACTACAGAGATGATAGAAATGCAGGTAAGTTAGCAGGAACAGGAGGCTAGATTCTGATTTAAGACTATGTGCCCACACAGAGAGGGAATAGGTGCTAGGGGAGTGCTATGCAAAAGGGATAGAGCTATGCAGAGTGCCATCTACTGGCTGATAACATATAGAGTCATTCTAACGTCCGTAGGTTCAATAAAGTTGTTCTTATGTCCTGTAAATGGGTTCCAGATTCCAGCCCTTAACCTTAAGGAACCACCTGACACTGATAATGGGCCCTGGACCAGCATATAAGAGTAAGTAGGACTATAGGCCCGGTTGCTGCCTCCCTGCAACAGGGGAGTGAGGAATGGCCAGAATCTTGGACCATCCACCCTACTGGTGGCCAACACAGGTGGGGCTGGGATGGCAAGTCCCTGCTGCGAGAGGTCAATAGCAAATGACTACCCTACATCTCAGCCCCAGAGCAAGGAAGAAACCAAGGAGGAGTTGTACCTCAGCGGCGTGTGTCTGCAGCACATTGTCTACTAAGGCTGCTCCGGGGTGGTGCCCCCGCTTGCTCTAATAATAGCAGTGAAGCTGTGAGAGCACATATCCAGGGTTTCATGTGGGGTTGGACAGCTCACGCTGATGGGGCTCCAGTGATTGTTTTCTGAGCTAGCTAGAGCTACAAGTGCTGCAGTCTAGACATACCCTAAGACAGGGGTAGGCAACCTATGACACGGGTGCCGAAGGCAGCACGCAAGCTGATTTTCAGTGGCACTCACACTGCCCAGGTCCTGGCCACCGGTTCGGAGGGCTCTGCATTTTAATTTAATTTTAAATGAAGCTTCTTAAACATTTTTAAAACCTTATTTACTTTACATACAACAATAGTTTAGTTCTATATTATAGACTTATAGAAAGAGACCTTCTAAAAACGTTGAAATGTATGACTGGCACGTGAAACCTTAAAGTAGAGTGAATAAATGAAGACTCGGCACCCCACGTCTGAAAGGTTGCCGACCCCTGCCCTAAGACAATGGTTCTCAACCAGGGGTCTGGGGCCCCCTAGGGGCCGGTGAGCAGATTTCAGGGGGGTCCGTCAAGCATGGCCAGCGTTAGACTCACTAGGGCCCAGGGCAGAAAGCCGAAGTCCTGCTGCATGGGACTGCAGCCTGGAGCACCAAGCCCCACCACCTGGGGCTGAAGCCAAAGCCTGAGCAACTTAGCTTCACAGTGCCCCCGTGGTGTGGGGCCCTGGGCAATTGCCCTGCTTGCTACCCCTTAACACCGGCCCAGGCTTTTATATGCAGAAAAACAATTGTTGTGGCACAGCTGGGCCATGGAGTTTTTATATGGGGGGGGGGGACTCAGAAAGAAAAAGGTTGAGAACCCCTGCCCTAAGATACATATTTGGCATGTTACTAACACTTCTTGGTATCGACTGTAACTGTTATTAAGTATGCATATTTCTAAATCGTAAAGAGAATATTTCTGACATAATTGGCAAAAGAAACAGGTCTGAAAGCCAGGTGCACTGGAAAGAGGTCACACTCAAGACACAGATTTAACCCTTTCCCGAAATATTACTTCTTGCCTGATATGCCTCCCTTGATACAGAAGAAAGATTACCAGCCTCCACATCTGCAGTAAGAAAGCACGTTTGGCCCACAGACAGTGCCCCAGCTAGAGACCACAGACAGAGCTGTGGCATCTGGTTAGAGCGACTGGATTTGTAGCCTTGCACAATGACTCATATGCTGTAGGCCTAGGTCTACTAGCTAGTAAGATTTCTGACGCAGCCTTCCATCTTGCTCGCACACTGGAAGCCAGCATGTTCTTCTACCCCACTGCTCTGCAGAGGACGAGCACCAGCCCTAGGAACCATTTAAGCTGTATTTTGAGCACTGAAGTGGTGTGTATCCTTCATGCTAGTCCTTTGCACGGGGTGAATTCTTCCTTGAGTGTGGATTTAAAAAACAACAACAGATGCTTCACCGATGGATTGAAGTTTTTTGGGAGAGTGGGACTGGGATTTAGAAAAAATGACCACCGTCCAGCACTCATGAGCAACCCTACACTAACTCCTATGCATGGTTCAAACCCTATCCACCCAGCTCCCCCTCTGGCACAGGTGCACAACACCAAAAAAAGCAGCAGAAACACTATGCGCGATGGACCAGTCTGCTGAGGGTACGTCTATGCTGGAATAAAAGACCGCGGCATGACCTGCAGCTGGCCCGGGTCAGCTGGTTCAGGCTGCGGGGCTAAAAATTGCGGTGTAGATGTTCAGGCTCAGGCCGGAGCCTGGGCTCCGGGACCCTCCCCGCTCACGGTGCCCCGTAGCTCAGGTTCCAGATTGAGCCTGAATGTCTATACAGCAATTTTACAGTCCAATAGCCCCAGCTCTGCAAGCCCAAGTCAGCTGAGCCGGGCCAGCCACGGGTGTTTAATTGCTGAGTAGATGTACCCTGAGAGGCTGTGCATGGGCACGCCACCCTCTATACACAACAGAGAGTTGCTCTACAGCAATACGTGCTATCGCAGCAGACAGGGGACTGAGGGAGGGGAGGATTTATGAATGGGGGAGGTTTGGTCTGGAGTAGGCCAGAGAAGTGGAGAAGCAAGTATGAAGAGCAACTGACCCACTCACCTACGTGGTAGGTGGGGGGGCCACAGAGAATGCGGGTATTGGTGCTTTGTTCCGTACCACAGGGTTGTGCATGGGGACGTTTCCATGAGCCCTGAGGTCCATGTAACAACCCTGTGCAAAACCTGTTTATTCAGACTTTTCCGGAAGTACTGGTCTTTGGCCCTGGGGTGACTGTAAAAAGGAATAATCCCATTGCCAAGGAGATGGATTTCAGTGGTGTGCCTCCAAAGGACCCCTAGACTAAGCAGCTAGCACGCTGACAGCACACCTCACCATGTTCCTGTGGACACCACGTTGTGTGTTTCATGTCAGCCTGCTCTCACATGGCTTTGCAGAGTTGAATCGTTCAGTGACAGGATTAAGGAGTAACAGCAAAGGGAAAGGCATAGGCCAGGGACAAGACAAATGGTTTTTAAGTACATCAGAAGCAGGAAGCCTGCTAAACAACCGGTGGGGCCCCTGGACGATCGAGATACAAAAGGAGCACTTAAAGACGATAAAGTCATCGCAGAGAAACTAAATGAATTCTTTGCTTCAGTCTTCACGGCTGAGGATGTGAGGGAGATTCCCCAACCTGAGCCGTCCTTTGTAGGTGACAAATCTGAGGAATTGTCACAGATTGAAGTGTCACTAGAGGAGGTTTTGGAATTAATTGATAAACTTAACAGTAACAAGTCACTGGGACCAGACGGCATTCACCCAAGAGTTCTGAAAGATCTCAAATGTGAAATTGCGGAACTAATAACTATCGTTTGTAACCTGTCCTTTAAATCAGCTTCTGTACCCAATGACTGGAAGATAGCTAATGTAACGCCGATATTTAAAAAGGGCTCTAGAGGTGATCCTGGCAATTACAGACCGGTAAGTCTAATGTCAGTACCGGGCAAATTAGTTGAAACAATAGTAAAGAATAAAATTGTCAGACACATAGAAGAACATAAATTGTTGGGCAAAAGTCAACATGGTTTCTGTAAAGGGAAATCACGTTTTACTAATCTATTAGATGACAAGGTCCCTCACCAAAGGCTCTTACATAAATTAAGTTGTTATGGGATAAGAGGGAAGATCCTTTCATGGATTGAGAACCGGTTAAAAGACAGGGAACAAAGGATAGGAATAAATGGTAACTTTTCAGAATGGCGAGGGGTAACTAGTGGTGTTCCCCAAGGGTCAGTCCTAGGACCAATCCTATTCAACTTATTCATAAATGATCTGGAGATAGGGGTAAACAGTGAGGTGGCAAAGTTTGCAGATGATACTAAACTGCTCAAGATAGTTAAGAGCAAAGCAAACTATGAAGAACTTCTAAAAGATCTTCACAGTTTCAAAAGTTCTAAAACTAAGTGATTGGGCAACAAAATGGCAAATGAAATTTAATGTGGATAAATGTAAAGTAATGCAATGTAACCCATACAATATGATGGGGGCTACAACTAATCAGGAAAGTCATTGTGGATAGTTCTCTGAAGATGTCCACGCAGTGTGCAGCGGCAGTCAAAAAAGCAAACAGGATGTTAGGAATCATTCAAAAAGTGGATAGAGAATAAGACGGAGAATATCTTATTGCCCTTATATAAATCCATGGTACGCCCACATCTTGAATACTGCGTACAGATGTGGTCTCCTCATCTCAAAAAAGATATACTGGCATTAGAAAAGGTTCAGAGAAGGGCAACTAGAATGATTAGGGGTTTGGAACAGGTCCCATATGAGGAGAGATTAAAGAGGCTAGGACTTTTCAGCTTGGAAAAGAGGAGACTAAGGGGGGATATGATAGAGGTATATAAAATCATGAGTGGTGTGGAGAAAGTAAATAAGGAAAAGTTATTTACTTGTTCCCATAATATAAGAACTAGGGGCCACCAAATGAAATTAATGGGCAGCAGGTTTAAAACAAATAAAAGGAAGTTCTTCTTCACGCAGCGCACAGTCAACTTGTGGAACTCCTTGCCTGAGGAGGTTGTGAAGGCTAGGACTATAACAGGGTTTAAAAGAGAACTGGATAAATTCATGGAGGTTAAGTCCATTAATGGCTATTAGCCAGGATGGGTAAGGAATGGTGTCCCTAGCCTCTGTTTGTCAGAGGGTGGAGATGGATGGCAGGAGNCGTCTACACTCATTTGTAATAGCAGGATAGGAATGGTTGAACCCTAGGGCTCCAGGGTCCACACTGCATTATGCTGGCCCAAGTCCAACCACCCATATCCCAGACTTCCTAGCACCCTCCTCAAATGTGGCTGCTCTAGCCCTTTGCACATGGTGCAGAGTGGGAAAACCTGACTGTCCAGAGGACAGAAATTCAGCCCATGGGATTGTGGGATACTTTTGGTGGACTCTCAGAGCATGACTCCAGTGGGGCTGTGTCCAGGGCCGGCTCCAGGCACCAGCTGACCAAGCAGGTGCTTGGGGCGGCCACTCGGGAGAGGGGCGGCACGTCCAGCGATTCGGCGGCAATTCGGCGGAGGGTCCCTCACTCCCGCTCGGAGCGAAGGACCTCCCGCCGAATTGCCGCCGNAAGAAATTCAGCCCATGGGATTGTGGGATACTTTTGATGGACTCTCAGAACATGACTCCAGTGGGGCTGTGTCTACACTGCAAAGCAATAGGGCTTGAACCCTGGGTCCCGGCTTGACTCAGGCTTGGGCCTTCCACCTCTGTGGAGTCCTGGGACCTTGGGTCCAAGCTCTGGGTCAGCACGATTTGGGCATAGATTTGAGCCTGAGTTCAAGCCCTGGGCTTACGTTGCAATGTGGACATGCACAAATATGGCTTAGGTTTTTCTCCAGTGCTGGGGCTCAATTGTCCCCTGGCACAAATGCCAGCAGCCCACAGGCTGCCCTGGTGATGTAGAAGGGCTGTTAATACATCACAGCTGGCCACAGGACAATGTCCCAGTGCAGACATAGTCTCTGGGCCACCTCTGGTGACTATGTGCTGGCCCCTAAGTCTTAGCCTACTGGGTGTTGTGGGTGTAACCCCATAGCTCATGGCTAGGAGGAGTCTGGGCTGCACCACAGCCTGTCTTAGGGTGCCTAGGGACTGAGTTTTAGCAGCCAGGGGCAGCTCTTCTTTATAGTAGGGGCAGTTATGGTCCGGGAGCAGCCAAGAATCTAAGGGAATAAAGCCTGCCTGGAGGCACAGCCCAGGATCTGCCCTTCTGTTTGTCTCAGGCTCAGGTTTGCAGCTGTTCTGGGCCGTTGGGTGTCCATGTGCCGTGTGGTTTCTGTGGCAGACACAAGGCAACGCTAGTGGACATAGCTTTCCAAACCGCAGTGCAGACTTTCATAGAATCATAAAAGATTAGGGCTGGAAGAGACCTCAGGAGGTCATCTAGTCCAACCCCCTGCTCAAAGCAGGACCTAATCCCCAACTAAATCATCCCAGCCAGGGCTTTGTGAAGCCGGGCCCTAAATACCTCTTTCTGAATCACTGTCCTCTTACACACTGGTTCCTTTGCCACACTGGGGGCCGAATCCACAGCTGGGGTAAATCAGCACAGCTGTAGCCAATGGAGCTATACCCATTTACCCCAGCTGAAGATCTGGCCCAGTGATTCTTAATGGACAGTACTAGTATATATAGAATTTCTACATCTTGGAGAATACGGGCCTGGACTTCTGCATGGGGATGTTCTTATAGGCAAACAAGGGGTGCCCAGATATGTTTCACCGATTATCTGTCTTCTTGGCTAGACCCTTCTCTCTCTCTGCTTGGCTAGATTGCCCATGCCATGAATAGGGCAATACTGCGATTGTCTCTGCATAGATTACACACGCGGGTCCCTGACACATGCTCATCGGAGTTTTTCCCGAAGCAGATCACAGGTTTACGCTCTCTCTCCCCTCCTCGACTCCTGTTTTCAATCATGCACTGCCTGTGCAGTGTAGTGGTCAGGCTTAAAGACTTACTAGAACTGGAGTCAAGATTTATGAGAATTAGATGTAACCAGGCTTCTCCCAGAGGTTTGGGAAAAACAGCTGGAGTCTGGCACTTTCCGTCATGACAAGGACTATTAAAAATTAAGAGTTGAACCAAAAAAAAGGGGGGGTAGGGGTGGGGTGAGCCAAATGTTTAGGGTTAAAATGCAAAACAAGCCCGTGTAATATCCAGGGCATCTGCATGGGGACCAGCTCTGAGCGCAAATGGCTTTCACAGCTGCCACTGACTGGGCTTATTTTAGAAAGCCCTTTAGAAAGAAGAGGTTAACAAATGCTTTCCGCGCGAGGACGGCCCTCTGACTCAAAGTCCTGAATGGAGGGAAGCGGTTCTCCTTCTGTGATGTCTGGAGGCGATTCTGTCCCTGCCTGCCCCACCCGGGGCTGATGTAATGCACCCCAGCCGGCTGTGTTTGTCGAGATTCCTGCGCCATGCAAATATGCGTCCCTCCTGAGCCTGGCAGGGAAAGCTGCTCTCCGAGTGGGAGAGATGGGACAGCAAAGACGCAGGGAAATGTGAAGGCTGGGAGTGCTGGAAACACTCAGCAAACAGACAAACGATGGGGATTTGATCGTTCCTGGAGAGAAATGGGATTTCAGCTGAACGGGCCAGTTCAGGTCATGAGTTCCCAGCCTTGCTCTAGGGGGCGCTGCAGAGCCAGGCCACTCTAGGAGATGCTGCAGGAGAGACTGTGTCCCCTAAACTCCTAGGGCCATGCGCATGCTGTCCCACGTCTGAGCATGGTGCTGTGTCGTTCCTTCATTCCTGTTCTTCTAGGGCAGAGCCTCTTTGCAACAGGAGGCTTTAGGGGGGACAGTGCTCCCCTGGGAGAGTGCGGAAACTGCAATTGCACCAGCCCCTGACTATGGAGGTGCAAGGCTGTGGCCCCATTTCATGCACCGACAAAGGGAACAGGTATGGCTTAGCTTCTGGTTGGAGCTTCCCCTTTTGCGTATAAAAGGTGTCTTGTTTAGACTCCCGAATAGGTGTGTGGAGTGAGTGGGACGACACCGGGGGTTCTCCCTAGTATTGCAAACTAAGCTCCCATTTTTATTCTGACTGTCTCACCTTGTCACGTTCCCCCCTCCGCCCCATCAACACATTTCATGCTTTTTAAAAACATTTTCAAATACTCTCCCCCATCCACCGCGTCTTCTGCTGTCGCTTCTCCTGCACGGAGAAGGGCGCCGTGCAGGAATAAAAGGAAGGAGGGGCGACGCCGCATGCGAGCCCGTCAGAAAGATGAACCAACAAGATTTCCCATCTCCCCGGGCTGAGAGCAGGCAGGCCCCAGGAACATCTCAGCTTTCCCATCTGGCTGGAGACTAGAACTCGGTGGCCAAGCTCTCAACGTCTGCACTAAATCATGGCTTGATGAAGATGCAACATGCTTTGCTGTTCTGTCTTGCTACAAAGGATGGGACTTTTGAAAGCTCTCAGCGTCGGTCTGCCTTTGCTCCCAATACCAGTTTTAAATTCCTGCCCTAGATACTACACAATTATTGGAGCCTGCCATTTTCCTGCTAACTAAGACCAGACCAGACCTCTGTTGCCTCCTTGAGTGAAATAGACTGTAAGGCCTCCATCGTCCCCCCGTCCCACCCCGCGCGTCTTGTCTCTCCATCTCCGCTTCCTGGGTTGTGCACTGCTCTCACTCCACCCATGGCGGCAGCAGGAGGGAAAAACTGACTCATGTCGCAGGCCCTGAAGCAGAAAAATAAAGGTGGTGGTGCTCTTCCAAGCTCCGCCCACAACATAAACTCCACCCACCTCCAAAATGAGGTGCCACTCCATCACACAGTTGTTCAACATACAATCTCGCAGCTCACTGAGGACCAATGCACCCTTTGAGCTTATCTCCCCACCCCCCACAGGGCTCAGATGCCTTGCTGGACTCTGCAGGACTCTGGGGCTTAGCTACACCTTGATGGAGCACACATCCTGCTTGGCTCCTTCTTAATTAGGGGAAAAGTATGTGGTGATATCTTCCAAACACCATCCACTGATGGTGCCAAAATGAGACGTCGCTCACACTGAATTCTGTACATCTGTGACCCTCCCTCTCCTTTCTTACACGCTTTCATGAGGAATGACATTTAAATGATCATCCCTGGGCATCGGGGCCGTTCACATAGCTCCAAGCTATTGTTCCAGACTCAAAGAGGTTGCAGCATCCCTTACATTGAGGGTCCGTCTACGTTACAAACGCTACAGGGGCTCAGATGCAGCCCTGCGGCTATGCCACTGTAGCGTAGACCAGCGGTTCTCAAACTGGGGTCTGCGGACCTCCAGGGGGTCCACGAGTCATGTCCGGGGCCGCTGGCCCCGCTGATCAACTCCTCCCCTTCCCTCCTGCATGCCACGGAACAGCTGTTCAGCGGCGTGAAGGAGGTGCTGGGAGGGAGGGAGGGGGAAGAGCGGGAATGGAGTGTGCTCAGGGGAGGGGGCAGAAAGAGGCGGGAAGAAGAGGGGCAGTGGTGGAGTGGGGGGTGGGGCTTGAGGCTGAGCGAGGGTTGAGCACCCCCGGGGAAAATTAGAAGCCAGCTTGGGGGGGTCTGCGAAAAACTTTAAATCAAAATGGGGGGTCCTCGGATTGCTAAAGTTTGAGAACCGCTGGTTCACTTGCTGCGGGGACTGAAGGGTTTTTTTCCGTCAAAGTAGTTTTTCCGAGAGGCAGTAGCAAGATCGACAGGAGAATTCTTCTGTCCACCTAGCTGCATGTACACTGGGAGTTAGGCTGACCCACCTACGTCACACAGGGCGTGACACTTTTCACAGCCCTGAGCGACATAGCTGGGTTGACCCACGTTTCAGTGGCTGGCCTGGCCTTTGTTCATATTTTCAAGGCTTTCTTTGCTACCATAACAGCTAGAGACTTACGTTTTTAGATATGAAAGCTGAGATTCTGGGGTATAGGAGAGGTGTTGGTGGGCCATACTGCTGGGTGCCAGCCCAATCCGAGCTCCGACTACAGGACACTTTCACTCGGATTGGTGGTTGCAGCCCAGCAATAGGAGGCAGAAGCTGTGTGGGCCTTGGAAGGAGGGGTGTGGCCTCAGTGTACCTTGGTTTCCCCATCCATAGGGCGGGGATGACACTACTTACCCACCTATGGACAGTATTGTGAGGCCTTTGAAAAAAAAGCCCTATAACAAACACAAAATAGCACTGGTAATGACCAGTGGCCTGGCCAAAGAACCTGTGCAGTCTTGCGTTGCCATGCCAAGGGAATGCATTGCTACGAATTGATGCCATGGTAACCACAGAGAATGGTAACTGACCAGGCTGCCCCACATGGTGAGGCATCTTCTTGTTAAGGTGACACCAGCAGCTGCTGGCATCCTGAAAAGCCCCTAGCTTCTGCAAACAGCCATGCCCGACTGGTGAGAAACCTTAGCTGTGCAGCGAGTGCAGATATCCAGCTATCCCAAGGCATGTTATAAATTCCCTGTTTTTCCCCCTCTCTCAGCACTGGTCTGATGGCTTTCTGCCAAGGCCACTTCAAGCTGTAAATTTTTAATTTGCCAGGAGAAATTACTCCTCTTATCTGCTGCGCTCCTGGCAGGCCTGTTGCATCAGCTGATTTGCTATGGTAATATTTTATTGTGTGGGGTCGCATCATTTGCAAGCCAAGAGTCTTCCATGTCCCCCCTTCCAATCCTTCTGCCCCCTACCTGTGATGTTTTGGAGTTGGGCTATTAAAATACCAAAGTCTGTCCATTGCTATTGTCTCTTTCTGGATGATTTTTCAACAGGTGTTAATCAGTCACCGGTGGGGAAGGTAACAAAGAAAAATATTATGGGTCAAATTCTACCCGTCCTAGTTGCCTAGGTGTGTAAATCAGTGCAGCATTTGTCCCTCTATGCATGCTGTGTTGATTGCTACTTTGTGGCAAACAAAACACAATGAAGTCCCCTACCGATGAGTTCTGCTATTGCTGATTCATGCTCCTCTATACAGACCTATTTTATAGTTCCATTGAGTTTAAGGCCAGAAGGCACCATTAGATCATTTAGTCTGACCTTTTGTATATTACTGGCCATTAAATTGCATGCAGATACCCCTGTGTTAAGCCCAAAGACTTTAGTTAGACTAATCCATTTCAGTCCTTGGGAGACTAAATTGTTGTGTACACAGACAGAGAACATGAGGCACCAAGGTGCCACCAACGCCTGAGACTCCTGCAGTGGCAGGGAATTGATTAGGTGAGATTTGCCCTGATGATCCCAGCAGGTGAACCACACCCCATGCTACAGAGGAAGCTGAAAAAACTCCAAGGTCCCGACCAGTCTGAGCAATGGAAACATTTCTTCTTCCATCAATGGACGAGGAGTGTATGAATAAATTTAAAGCACCAATCTGGAATGCAGTGCTCTGTACCGCAAACCAGCCAGCTGCATACCCTCCCACCAGCTGGAGATAAGCACAACTGGAGCCCTTTCTATGTGGTTAATGACATTGCCCAAAGTTCTGTGTTTTCCTGTCTCCACCTGCTGGATGGAAGGGGACGTAACTCGGGTTAGGTATTAGGGAAATCTTTCTATCAGGATAGTTAAACACTGGCACCGGTTACCTAAGGAGGTTGTGGAATCCCCATCACTGGAGGCTTTTAAGAACAGGTGAGACAAACACCTTTCAGGGATAGTCTAGGTATATTTAATTCAACCTCAGCACTGGGGGGATGAACTAGGTCAGTGGTCCTCAGCCAGGTGTACATGTACCCCTGGGGGTATGCAGAGATCTTCCAGAGGGTACATCAACTCATCTAGATATTTGCCTAGTTTTACAACAAACTACATAAAAAGCGCTAGCGAAGTCAGTACAAAGTAAAATTTCATACAGACAATGACTTGTTTATACTGTTCTGGGTAAGTACAATATTTATATGTAAGTTCAATATCTATATTCCAATTGATTTATTTTATAATTGTATGATAAAAATGAGAAAGTAAGGAATTTTTCAGTAACAGTGTGCTGTGACACTTTGTATCTTTATGTCTGATTTTGTAAGCAAGTAGTTTTTAAGTGAGGTAGTATGCAAGACAAATCAGACTCCTGAAAGGGGTACAGTAGTCTGGAAAGGTTGAGGGCCACTGGACTAGGTGACCTCTCAAGGTCACATCCAGCCCTACATTTCTATGATTATCCACTGTCTGATCTGCTCATAGACGCAAAGGCCAGAAGGGACCGTCATGACCATCATGCTATATGAGGAAGATAGAGACACAAAGATGAAACCATACTGAACTTGGTGCCCAGGGAAGCCAGCCATCGATGGGACAAACAGGGAAATATGCCCAAGAGGATTAGTTGCTGAAAGAGGTGCGACAAAATGGCCCAAGAGGTGCTGACCTGAGTAGAAGATCCATGAAGATGGCATGGAGGGAGTTTCCTGGTGAGGCTCCTGAGTGGCAGAGGAATTAAGAGGAAGGAAAAGCTGGACCAGCTATTCTTGGAGGGATGGAGTGGAAGAAGCCCACATATCTCAAGTTCAGAGTTGCTGGGCGTAGCTCCTGAAGACCATTAGCAAGAGCCACCCCCACAAATCCCCTGGGCATTAGACAGACTCTACAACGCGTCTCCGTTGTACATAGAAGAACACATAGGAGAAGTGTCGTTTAACAGTAATAATTGGCAAATCCTACTTACTGGTACATGCCTGGAGGGCCCTGGCAGAGGGGCCAGTGAAGGCAAGTTCGGGACTGAAGGATCCCTGGCTCGGTGAGGGCTATCTGTGGGTAATGATGGGGATGGAGGCAGGAGCCAATGGACCCACTAGCCATTCCCACCTATGTAAGGGGCATTTGCAAGCGTGGGGAATGTTACTGCGAACCTGATGCTCTGTGGCTTGGGAGGATGCTGACCGGCTTTTGTGCCCAGCCCAATGACACTCTCTTGGCTCTGGGGAGATGATTTGCCCCTGAGTGATTCAGACCAGGAGAAACCCTTCCCCCGGTAAGGATGCCTGGGTCTCCATGTGTGTGGTATACAACCTACTGGCCCCTCCCATGCCCCACAAGACAAAACCCAGAGCCAAGATTGATAGCGCTAAAAAGTAGCAAAACTACAAAAGTAAAATAAATAAGTGAGTCATAAATCAAGGCTTCCAACAATGTAATAGAAGAGAACAAGAATCCCAGGCTGGATAATTAAACACAGGGGTCCCAAACGAGAGGGGAAGCGGAGAGCAGGAGGGAGAGAATTCAGGCTTCAGCTGCTCAAAAACCAAACAAAATAAAAAGAGGAATATACCCCCTCCCCGTTTCTAAGCAGAGTTACAACCCCGAGTCTCAGGCATTCTCCCCAACCAAGGCCAGGCTGGCTTGTAAAATTCCCGTTTCATGCAAAAAAAGACAAAAACGATCTTTTAGAACAGAAATACATGAATTTTAAATAGAGAATTTCTAGAGTGGTGTCGTTACTACAGTAGCATCTAGAGGCCGTTATGCTAAAATAACTGGAGAGACACGTGATTTTGAGCAGTACATGTATTCAGTGTCCACACCTACAAATCCAGTACAGCATCAAACCAAGTCTAGGCTAGAAAATTTTGCCGGTAGAGTAATATCGCTTAGGGATGTGATTTCTTTTGCGAGCAGTAAGCCGTCGTGTAGGCAGTTATATCAGCAAACCCTGGTATAGCATATTTCATTTGAGGCACTGATGTAAGCTATATCGGTCAAAGAACCTGTTTTGTTGGGGTAAACTGTGTCTATACTCTGAGGGTTTGCTGGTACAGCTATGCCATTCAACCTTTTCTTGATGGAGTCTAGCCTCAGTTTAATGTCTGCTATGTAGGGCTGTCAACTAATCGCAATTAACTCACAAAAATTAATCGCGATTAATCGCAGTTTTAATTGCACTGTTAAACAATAAAATACCAACTGAAAGTTATTAACTATTTTTTGATGTTTTTCTACATTTTCAAATATATTGATTTAAATTACAACACAGAATACAAAGTGCACAGTGCTCACTTTATATTGCTATTTTTTATTACAAATTATTGCACTGTAAAAATGATAAACAAAAGAAATATTATTTGTAATTCACCTCATGCAAGTACTGTAGTGCAATCTCTTTATCGTGAAAGTGCAATTTACAAATGTAGATTTTTTTTGTTACATAACTGCACTCAAAAACAAAGCAATGCAAAACTTTAGAGCCTACAAGTCCACTCAGTCCTACTTCTTGTTCAGCCAATCGCTAAGACAGCAGTTCTCAAACTGTGGCTTGGGACCCCAAAGTGGGTCACGACCTCATTTTAATGGGGTCGCCTGGGCTGGTTTAGACTTGCTGGGACCCGGGGCCAAAGCCCAAGCTCTAGGGCTTCAGCCCTGGGCAGCAGGGCTCAGGTTACAGGCCCCCTGCCTGGGGCTGAAGCCTTTGGGCTTCGGCTTTGGCCCACCAGCCTGGGGAGGTGGGGCTTTGGCTTCTCCCCGCCCCCGGGATGGCGGAGCTTGGGCAGACTCAGGCTTCGGTCCCCCCTCCTGGGGTCCTGTAGTAATTTTTGTTGTCAGAAGGGGCTCGTGGTGCAATGAAGTTTGAGAACCCCTGCGCTAAGACAAACAAGTTTGTTTACATTTGCAGGACATAATGCTGCCTGCTTCTTGTTTACAATGTCACCTGAAAGTGAGAACAGGCGTTCGCATGGCACTTTTGTAGCTGGCATTGCAAGGTATTTACGTGCCAGATATGCTAAACATTCGTATGCCCCTTCATGCTTCGGCCACCATTCCAGAGGACATGCTTCCATGATGATGATGCTCATTAAAAAAATAATTTTATAATAAAATAATGCATTAATTAAATTTTGACTGAACTCCTTGGGATAGTATGTCTCCTGCTCTGTTTTACCTGCATTCTGCCATGTATTTCATATTAGAGCAGTCTCGGATGATCACCCAGCACGTGTTGTTCATTTTAAGAACACTTTCACTGCAGATTTGACAAAACGCAAAGAAGGTACCAATGTGAGATTTCTAAAGATAGCTACAGTGCTTCACCCAAGGTTTAAGAATCTGAAGCGCCTTCCAAAATCTGAGAGGGACGAGGTGTGGAGCATCCTTTCAGAAGTCTTGAAAGAGCAACACTCCAATGCGGAAACTACAGAACCCGAACCACCAAAAAAGAAAATCAACCTTCTGCTGGTGGCATCTGACTCAGATGATGAAAGTGAATATGCGTTGGTATACTCTGCTCTGGATTGTTATCGAGCAGAACCTGTCATCAGCATGGAGGCAGGTCCTCTGGAATGGTGGTTGAAGATGAAGGGACATATGAATCTTTAGTGCATCTGGCACTTAAATATCTTGCAACGCCGGCTACAACAGTACCATCCAAACGCCTGTTCTTACTTTCAGGTGACATTGTAATCAAGAAGCAGGTAGCATTATCTCCTGCAAATGTAAACAAACTTGTTTGTCTTAGCGATTAGCTGAACAAGAAGTAGGACTGAGTGGACTTGTAGGCTTTAAAGTTGTATATGGTTTTATTTTTGAATGCAGTTATTTTTTTGTACATAATTCTACATTTGTAAGTTCAACTTTCATGATAATGAGATTGCATTACAGTACTTGTATGAGGTGAATTGAAAAATACTATTTCTTTTGTTTTTTACAGCACAAAAATTTGTAAGCAAAAATAAATATAAAGTGAGCACTGTACACTTTGTATTCTGTGTTGTAATTGAAATCAATATATTTGAAAATGTAGAAAACACCCAAAATATTTAAATAAATGGTATTCTATTATTGTTTAAGAGTGTGATTAATCATGCGATTAATCATGATTAATTTTTTTAATCATGCAATTAATCGTGATTAATTTTTTTAATCGCTTGACAGCCCTACTGCTAACTTATCTAATGGAGAACTACATGTTGGCCTCCCAGGGGAATTGGCCTAATAGAGCTTTGCCATCTCCAGCTACTATGATCCTAGCAAGGATGTCCTCCTGCATGAGTTTGTGAAAATATCTCCCAAAGCAGAAGAAGGAATTAAATTGTGTGCATCTTTTTGAGACTTGTTGTTTTATTTTCAAAGATCTAATCTATGCTCTTTCTCCTAACAGAAATATACTACAATGATAATCCAGAATAGCTATTAATGGGTAGTACTAAAGCTGGATGAAAAATGGAAACTTGATTTTTACTAAATATCTTGAATTTTTTTCCATTTCTCAGGGTGGGCCTTTCCCCTCATTTTTCATGATTTTTGTTGGTGTGTGTTTTTTATATCAAAATCATTTTTTGAACGTTAATTTTCTGAAAGTCTTTTTTAATAACGAAATCCAGTTATCCAGTAAATGGATATCCAGTAAATTGATTTTTTTTCTAATTTTGGTTAAAAAATGCAGAAAATTTCATGAAAATATATAATTTCTATAACTTTGCCAAAAAAAAGTGTTGATGACCTTTCATTCTGAAGGAGCGTTATTTGTTGGCAAAGCTTTTCTCAGGGGAAATTTTGACCAGCACTAGACATAACTTAACTGGTTGGATCCCAAAGAGGATGTCCTGTTCTGCAAGATAAAGGCTACACACCACAATCTACCATCCATACTCACTCTGAGTTGGACCTTTTCCCGGCTTTTTGCAATGTAAGGTGTTGCTCAGTGGGTGACAAGGAGGAAGAACCTGGCCCAGTGGACTTTCACGAAAGATTTTAGGTTGGTATTAATGTCACTGTGTGTGTTGAGAAATGCCAACGAAGAAGGGATGCTTTGTGGTGAAGGAATACGAGAAGCACATGTTTGGTCAAACCAGTGAGAAGAATGTTTCTTAGTTTTTGAGACTGGACGTGCTTTGGTATGCTCAGGCAGGGCTGGCCTTACCATGAGGCGAACTGAGGCGGCCGCCTCAGGTGCCAGACTGGGGGGGGGGGGGGGGCGCCACTAGGACCCAGAGTTTCAAAGTTTTGGCCCAAGCGAGGGGGCATGGGGGCATCATTTGAGCTCCCCGCCTCAGGTACCAAATGTTTGTGGGCCGGCCCTGTGCTCAGAAGACCCCCAGTACGGCTTCCGATTCCTGTGGGGATACTAAAAGCCTGATTTAAACCTGGGCGATTAAAACAAGCTTTGCCTTATGTAAATATTTGCATTATTAGCCAATATTCCAAGTGAATGGCTCAGAATCAGTCTGGGTAAGACGTTTGATGTCAGTAATCTCACTTCATCTGCAAGGCTCCTAATATACCTCCAACCACCATTAGACGAGGGTTACGATATACTGCAGCATGGATTTGCTGGGTGCGGTTTGAAAAAGCATTCAGGATAAATGCTACAGGAGGAATTGGAGTAAGCGAACAGGCTGCAATGGGATTTTCACCAGTTCTCATTTGGGTCCACTGTGATGCTTATGAAATTCTGCTATTCCAGTTCAGTGCCAACCATGGAAAAACTCTCTGTGGCGGTTTTATAATGGGGACAAATTCACCCTAAGGGCAAGACCACCACATTCATTGGCATGCAAGTTTGGAGTGTGATTGAAAACCAAGGTATTTGGATGTAACCGGCTTGTGCATTTAACCCTTTGCAGCATCAAGCTCATTATTAAGTATTGATTGGTTTTGGCTCAGATCGTGACTTTGAGCCAGTGTTGGGGGAGGGGTGAGAAGGGGCTGCACATCAGCAGATTGACTGAAGCAGGCGCGGTGTCCTGATTGGCTAACCTTTCTGCATGGAGCACCCAGGCCAACCCAAGTCTGCTGGCTGGTGGGAATGGTCCTAGGCCCCACTCCCTTTGCAGAGGCTAGTACTGATCTGTCTTAGAATCCCCTGGTCCTTACATGCCTGTGCGATATTTGGTCCTGCCATGAGGGCAGGGGAGTGGACTCGAACTCTCAAGGTCCCTTCCAGTCCTAGAATCTATGAATCTATGAATATACTCTGCAGCCAGAAGACAAAATCACTATATATATATATATAAAAATCATGCAACCAGACCTGCTTCTCCCCAAGAGCAAGGATAGAACCTTGGTCGTTTAGTTCTAAAACACAGGCCTCCACACAGCCCTTCACATAGAAGGTAGTAATAGGTTCCTTATCCTCACTGTAGACCATACCGTAGCAGGCAGTAACACTCAGTCATGGACACTGTGCCTTCATGGATCATCCTGCAGGATTGGGGCCAGAGACAGGAACACAAGGGTTGTGCCTGGGTCCTCGTAGCTCCACCCTACTTGTGCAGCATCTAGGCATGGTGTTACTAAATATATCCGTCTGCGTCAGTTGTGCATGAACATTCTGGGGTCAGGTCCTACACCAGCCCCATTCCCATAAATTATGTTCTATCCCAGTGGGTCTCAAACTTCTTTTTTTATGGACCACTTGAAAATTGCTGAGGGTCTCGGCAGACCACTTAATGATCTTTCCATATGTTGTTTGTACCGTTAGCTAACTATTGTAAAGCGCTTTGGATAAAAGCGCTATATACAAAAAACTTAATAATAATAACCTTTTTTTTTGTTCTACAAATAAAAGCACACAACTCATATTTTAATATAAATAGTCTTACCTTTCTAATGTGATGGATGTGCCCTCTCCCCCACCACGGCAGCCCCCAAGCTGGGGCTGGGAAGGAGGGGGGTCTCTCCCCCACCACAGCAGCCACAGAGCTGAGGCTGGGAAGGAGGGCCGTCTCTCCCCAGCCGATGCAGCCCTGGAACTGGGGAAAGTTGCCTCTTTCGCTGGCTGCCGCAGGCCTGCACATTCCAAATTTCCCCCCACCCCTCTTCTCACCCCACTGCCCCCTTCCACCTACCCCCTATTCCCCACAAGGGCACCACCTCACCTTACATACATGTCTTCTCCAGGGTCCAGGCACCTAATTAGTGGAGCCATGCCTGCGCGGCTCCACTAATTAGGTGAGTGGCCCTTCATTCTCTTGTGTGCGGCCGCCCAGGCATGCACCTTAGAGGGACCTATCTGCAGACCACCTGAATGGAGCTCGCAGACCACTGGTGGTCCATGGACCACAGTTTGAGAACCTCTGTTCTATCCATTACAGTGGCTGTGGGGTGTACATTGTAAGAGGACTTCTTACAGGAGAGTGGTGAAGCACTGGAATGGGTTACCTAGGGAGGTGGTGGAATCTCCATCCTTAGAGGTTTTTAAGGCCTGGCTTGGCAGAGCCCTGGCTGGCATGATTTAGCTGGGGTTGGTCCTGCTTTGAGCAGGGGGCTGGACTCAATGACCCTTCGGGGTCCCTTCCAGCTCTACGAGATAGGTATATCTCCATTTATTATTATTAGTCTTTGCAATGCCATTATCTAGTGTATAATTTTGAAAAGCACAAGGACAAATTTCAATATTAAGAAGCACTGAAGAAAACCCTAAATTCTAGTCTACATTTTATTTATTTATTTATTTTGAATAACTTTAAAAGCGAACGGGTTAAAATTAGTTTATTCCAAAAAAACAGAAAAATTGTATTGCGGTTTTAAAAAGTCTGCACAGATACTTGTTCCATTTCAACAATTATTTGTAGTGTATCCCAGATTTTTTTGCCTGGTCTCTCCTTTTAAAGATTTTGCCTTTTCACATGTGAACTGTAAACAGACTGACAGATGGAATTCTTTTGTATAAACTGTTTCAGATACACTATTCCTCCATGGCTGTGTAAGTTGTTTACAGTATCAAAAAGCCACAGATACGCCTAAAAGTAGGGAGAGTCAGAATTTCTGCCCGACATTTGCACACCATCCATCCCATAGTTTGTAGCCTGGGCGCACAGAGTGTTGCTGATGAACTTGTTTCTAAAGGCTTATTCATGAGACATGCGTGTCAGTAAGAGCAATGGGAGTTGTCTTGTCTAAAGAAAGAAGCTGTTTCTTCTTCATGTCACCGCGATGGCTAGTGCGAATCTGCCTCTGCATCAGCCACAAAATCTCACAAGAGACGGATCATGGAGGGGACATACTGGAAATTTCTAGAGTGCTCCAGTATGGTTGGTAGTAGGAGCAGTCCTCTGCAATCTTTCTATTATTCCTTCTCCCACCTGCCCAGATTATCCCAATTCCAGTGGTGCATGTCAGGCAACTAGTTTATTTGTTCTTCTTCTGTGAGTCATCAACACACAGATCCTCTTGGATTTTCACTGTCCAACTACCATAACCCCTGATGAGTAGTCCCCACTATCAACAGTTTGCTTACTCCCAGATTCTGGCCTGTGCCCTGAGAGTTAACTAGACGTTCATTTAAACTGCCCCAAATTCCCATAGTACAGTAAGGCCCAACCATGTCCCCAATGAACTCTTCCACTAACCGGAATCCTTTATTCCAGCTAATCCAATTTTACAGCTCATTGAAAACCTGTTACTTAAATGAAAAAGTTTGTGTGGGCTAGGATGGGGGCTTTTGTGCTGAGTTGCTTGTGTTGCCTGCATGGCAGAGTTGGAGAGATCTGAAGAAATGTAGAGTGCATCCTAAGGGTAAGGAATGCACAAGAGAAACAGAGACTAAAGCCTGGTTTAGATGAAACAAACAGCAGCCCCCTTAGACGGAGGAGAAAGTTGAGGGCCAGACCCTCTGCAGGTGTAAATTGTTGTGGCAGATATTGCAACCCCATGCAGTGTCTTTGGGAGGGACCATTGTATTAAATTTATGAATGGGTTATGTGTGGTTGTGTTCTACTAAATGGGGAGAGGGTTACTACAGCTCCTCCAGGAACTAACAACAGTGGGAAGGAGGTGGTGATAAAGGCAAGTCACTGAGACTGTAGACAACTCCACAGAGGAGGTCCCACCCCTTGGGTGGTTTACATATACTGAGTTTTCCAGTGACCAGGAAACAAAGAAAGGACTTGTGGTATAAAAAGCTGAGCTTGAACAGACACGGGGTCTTCCTTTTGATTCAACAGACTTGACAGGACCTTGGGTCCTAGAAGGACCCCAGCCCTTGCTGAAGGGTTGGAGAGACTGATGCCTACCAGAGCCCCATGCTGAAGTTCGGGGTGACCTCTGGTGAGCTTTTAATGTGTCAGAACTTTGGGGGGTTTATATTTTTTCCCTCTGTGATGCTTTTACCTTAAGAATAAATGTACTTTGCTGGGAAGGAGCTGAAACCCCAACAAATTGTCTCCGTTTCCTATCCTGGTCTTTCCCAAGAGTTTTTGGTTTGGAAGATTTATTTTTTTAATCAGAAAGTTCACAAAACCAGAAACTTTGGGTTCTTCAGAGATCAACAGAATGCCAGAGCCACGCACCTGGGACAGCACACCTCCCAAACAATCCTGCATTCATGGTTAGAAATGCTTGTGCTGCCAGTTCAGTTCCATACGATCTGTGAACAAAAATGAATTAACAGCTTTTTGTAATGAACAATTGCAATTCACTGGCTGGGGTGTGTATATACACCACTGCCCTCTACCGGCTATAGTGTCAGCGCTGGTCAAGTGTGTGCATGGGGCTTGTGGGAGGGGGAATAGGTTGGCTGGTCCCTACATATCAGGGGGAACTAGGGTGGCCAGGTGCCTGGTTTTCGACTGGAAAGTCCAGTCAAAAAGGGGACCTGACAGTGTTCGGTCAGATCTACTGACCGAACACCCAAAGGCCGGTTACTGCGGGCGGGGAAGGCGCCGAGTCATCACCCGTGCCAGCCCCTACTCAGTCAAGGCTGTCTCCTACCTGCATCGGGCGGCTGCAGCTCCCAGCCCCAGAAAAGCAGTGAGCGACGGAGGGAGGGGGAAAGAGGAGCGAATGAGGGGGCGGGCCCTCAGGAGGAAGGGGCAAGGCAGGAGTGGGGTCTCAGGGGAAGAGACAGGGCAAGGGTGAGGCCTGGGGGGGAGGGAAGGAGCAGGGGCAGGTTCTCAGGGGGAAGGGGCAAGGCAGGAGTGGGGTTTCAGGGGAAGAGACAGGGCAAGGGTGAGGCCTGGCGGGGAGGGAAGGAGCAGGGGCAGGTTCTCAGGAGGAAGGGGCAAGGCAGGAGTGGGGTCTCAGGGGAAGAGACAGGGCAAGGGTGGGGCCGGGCGGGGGGGGAAGGAGCAGGGGCAGGTTCTCAGGAGGAAGGGGCAAGGCAGGGGAGGGTTCTCAGGGGCAGAGACAGGGCAAGGGTGAGGCCTGGGGGGGAGGGAAGGAGCAGGGGCAGGTTCTAAGGGGGAAGGGGCAAGGCAGGAGTGGGGTCTCAGGGGAAGAGACAGGGCAAGGGTGGGGCCGGGCGGGGGGGGAAGGAGCAGGGGCAGGTTCTCAGGAGGAAGGGGCAAGGCAGGAGGGGGGTCTCAGGGGAAGAGACAGGGCAAGGGTGAGGCCGGGGGGGGAGGGAAGGAGCAGGGGCGGGTTCTCAGGGGGAAGGGGCGGGGCAGGGAAGGTTCCGACACTCCTGCTGGAGTGTCCGGTTTTTAAATATTACAAAGTTGGCAACCCTAGAGGGAGCTCTACAGGGTTCCATTCATAAGGGATTTGTGAACTAAACCATGAAGCTCTGTTTGTCCAAGTTAAACCAACCCTACATGTTTACTTGAAGGCTCATGATCAATGAGCGGTGGGGCTGTGAGCTCCTGGGGCAGCGCAGCTGCAGAGCCCGGCCTGACCCGGTCTCTGTGCTGTATGGCGGTGGCGGTGGCGGTGGCGGCAGCGGCGTGGCTGGCTCCAGCCGGGCGGTGCATGGCTGTAGTGCCACCAGCCACTGGTGCTCCAGGCAGCGCGGTAAGGGGGCAGGGAGCAGGGGCGGTTGGATAGAGGGCAGGAGAGTTCGGGGTGGTGGTTAGGGGGAGGGGGTGTGGATAGGGGTCGGGGCGGTCGGGGGGGGAACAGGGGGTTGAATGGGGGCAGGGGTACCGGGGGGGGGCAGTCAGGAAGGAGGGGGGTTGTATGGGGCAGTCAGGGGGCAGTCAGGGGCAGGGGTTCAAGGGGTAGTTGGGACAGGGAGAAGGGGTGGTTGGATGGGGCAGGGATCCTGGGAGGGGCCGTCAGGAATTAGAGGAGGGGTTGGATGGGGCGGTGAGGGTTCAGGGCTGGCCAGGGGTCAGGGAGCGGGGGGGGGGAGGGTGGATGGGGCAGGGGTCCTGGGGGGGCTGTCAGGGAACAGGGGGGGGTTGGATGGGGCAGGAGTCCTGGGGGGGGCCAGATAGGAGGTGGGGGCCAGGCCACGACCCCCTCCCCTAACCGACCCTCCATACAATTTACAAAACCCAATGTGGCCCTCAGGCCAAAAAGTTTGCCCGTCCCTGCACTACATGGTTATCATGTCATAGGTGCAGGGGAAGCTGCGATCTTCTTCGAAAGCAGTGACACAGAACAGCTGGAGTGGGTGCAAAAATGGCCAGCTGAACTAAGGGGTATAAGGAGATGGTTATATTGACTCACAGAAACTCTACGTAAATCTCAACATGGCCCAATTGAGGTGCCTTTTTTTGTCTCCAGGAACGTTCCTACCATGCAGAACCCTGGGGAGACCCTGCCAATGTACTTGAGAGAGAAGCAGGGAGTTCACTCCATGAAACAGGAGTGCAATGAGCAGACCCTTCGCTGCATAGTGAAACAGGTTTTTTCTTTGCACACGTGCCCAGAAGTGATTTCTTTGGAAAGAGAGCCTTTGACTGAAACTGTGTTGAAGAAATTGCTTTTGTAAAGGGTTTCCAGTGAGCTGCAGTCAGGAAAGAAATTATACCGTGGAGTAGCTGATACAGTCTTTCGCATTACTTTATAAATGGCGAATGTTGAATGCTTTTTTTGATTCAACAGATTTTCGCAAGAATTTCTGGTTACTTCAGTTTTCCGACAAAAAACATCAAAGTGACAATTTTCAGGGTGCGGGGGTGGGGAGCTTCTCCCTAACACTGCCTTATTTCCTTCAATTTAGTTCATGGAAAATAAAATACATTTCCTGAGCAGCTGTATGAAAACTCTAAGCATTGGACATCACTCTAGACAGTATTTGTGTAACTGTAACACAGAGGCCCCCAATTGAGATCAGGGCCCTATTGCGCTAGATCCTGTACATACATATAGTGAGAGACAGTCCGTGCCGCAAAGAGCTTACCATCTAAATAGACCAGACAGACAACGGGTGGCAGAAAGGAAATGCTATCTCCTTTTTAAAAATGGGGGAACAATAGCTAGCTCTTATATAGCTCTTTCATCAGTAGATCTCAAAGCGCTTTACAAAGGGAGATCATTCATGATTTGCCTAAGTTCCTAGAGAGAGTCCACGGTAGAGCCAGGAATCGAACCCGTCCCTCCTGGCGCTCAGTTCAGGTCTTTAACCATAAGACTAGCCTTTCTTTCTGGTAGGGTTGACCATTGGATCAAGCCTTCATTGTTCAATGGCGTTTTGATGTTTCTGGCAAATGAGCATACAATTGGGGTAGCAAAGTCATCAAAAGGCAATGGTCCACTCTTATCAACTTGAGTCTTCCCTGACCGCCTCCTACAAACTTTTATTTCATTAGCTTGTGGAACAACCGACCAAATCCATAGCGATACACCTTCATCTCTGAGAATCCCACACAGAGAAATAGCTGAGCCAGGATTAAAGCTTGGGTTTTCATTACTCTGCACAGCCAGCACCGAAGTAAAAGTAGCTAGTGTGAATGCAAGGAGAACAAATGACTGTGCGCTGGGATGTAGGTCTTCCAGGGAATCCTGACCCTATCGCCGTTCATCCTGTACCACTGAATGTCTGTGTAAGGACCTCTGAAGTACTGAGCACAGAAATCCCGAAGGAACTGCCCTTTGAGAGAAATAACAACAGGGAAATAAATGATTTATCAGGTAGGGTGCAAAAGAAAAAAACACGCCTGGCCCGATTCACCATTACCTTGCACCTTGAGGATTCATTCACACAAATGCAAAGTGGATGTAAAACACGATCAAATCAGAAGCTTTACATCCGCTTAGCGCTGGTATCAAGGACAACACACAGTACAGGGCAGCGGTGAACTGAGCCCTCTCTCTCTCTCAAGGCTTGATCCAATACCTATCGCAGTCAATGAGTGTCTTTTAATTCACTTCAGGAGCATTGGATTGGACCCTTGCCAAATCCTGATCCGACTGCAGTCAGCGAGAGTTTTGCCATCGACCTCAATGTGATCAGGGTCTGGCCCTTCGTATTTTTCCTACAGTCCCCTTGAATCCTCACTAAGAAGAAATGGGTTGGGTAGGTGCCGCATTGGAGAGAACCATTGCTCAGCTCAGCCAAGACTGGCCTGGGATAAAGCATTGGTATAGACCAGGGGTCTGCAACCCGCGGCTCCGGAGCCGCATGCGGCTCTTCAGCCTCTTTGTTGTGGCTCCCACCGACAGTTTTGTTCATGGTTAGATGAAGTCGAGAGCGCATATTTGGATCTCCTGCTGCACAACAGAGTTCGGTGGCTGTCAAGGGGAGACGTGCTGAAACGCTTCGCTGCTTGTCTGGAACATGTGAAAACCTTCTTGGAAAGCAAAGGCCTCAGCTATCCCGAACTGGGAGACCTCGATTGGCTGGAAAAGTTTTATTTCATGGTGGATATGACAAGTCACTTAAACACGCTGAATAAAAATCTCCAGGGAAAGGGAAGCACGGCCCTGCAGTTGCTGGAGGATGTTCTGGCGTTTGAGCGCAAGATGACAGTGTTTGCCAGAGATGTACAGAGAGGTACGCTTTCTCACTTCCCCTCCCTGAGAGAGTTCAAAGAAGAGAACAATCACATAAATTGTGATTATTTACACCGTGCAATTATGGCAATGCAAGCTGCATTTGGAGAAAGATTCAGCGAGTTCAGAAAGGAAAAAAACACTCTGTCCTTCCTTGTCACACCGCTGGACATCAACCCATCCCTGCTGAACATATCCGCATTCACAGGGATAAGTCAGCCCGATCTTGAAATTGAACTGGCCGACATAGCGGATAAAGACTTATGGGTGTCCAAATTCAAAAGCCTGACAGCGGATCTCGAAGAAGTCGCCCGTCAGAAGGCCACTCTCGCTAAAGAGCACAAATGGGATGATATTGAAAACCTCCCCAAACCCGACAAACTTGTTTTTGAAACATGGAGTGCCATTCCCGACACGTATATGAACATGAAAAAGTATGCATTTGGAGTCCTGTCCATCTTTGGCTCAACATACTTATGCGAGCAAGTTTTCTCGAGCATGAACTTCATAAAGTCCAAATATCGCTCCCGCCTCACAAATGAGAGCCTACAGTCCTGTGTGAAGATCAAAGTCACATCTTACAGCCCCGACATAGGGAAGATCAGCATCGAGCTTCAGAAACAGAAGTCACATTAAACAGGTGAGAACACTAGCATTTAATAGGCTATTATTATTCAGAAAAAAACATTTATTGCAGACCCGGAGCTGATGTAGTTTTTTATTGTATGTTCAGGTGCTTCGGTTGATTGCTGGCCGAGAAAGAAACCCAAAGAGGATGAGAGCACACTGAAATGGACTTGTCAAAAAACGTTCCTAATTTCATGTTTACTTTTTTAAAACTGCTAAGCTGCAACTATATGTTTTTTATATTAAAGTGGGCTACGTTTTATTTTAATTTTACACAACTACGGGAAGGACTCAAAAAGGCCTGCATAGTTCAGTGTTTAATTTATTTCAAAGTAGGCCTACACATGCACACTGCACTTCTGTTTGTTGTATTCTGTTGTTGTAACAGGTAAAATTAAAAAAAGATTAAAACTTTTAAAAGTTTATAAGCAGTGTTATGTTTTGCGGCTCCAGACTATTTTTCTTTAGTGGAAGAGGGGGCAAAATGGCTCTTTTGATAGTAAAGGTTGCTGACCCCTG
>QXTE01000114.1:532944-572618 GCA_003942145.1 Platysternon megacephalum | reverse complement strand
TGGGTGAATACCCACTTCGTCAGACGCAGTGGGTATTCACCCACGAAAGCTTATGCTCCAATACATCTGTTAGTCTTAAAGGTGCCACAAGACTCTTTGTTGCTTTTTACAGATCCAGACTAACACAGCTACCCCTCTGATACCTAGGCTACGTCTACACTACCCGCCGAAATCGGCGGGTAGCCATCGAACTATCGGGGATCGAATTATCGCGTCTTGTCTGGACGCGATAAATCGATCCCCGAACGCGCTACTTCGAACTCCGGTACTCCTGCAGGGCGAGCGGAGTTACCGGAGTCAACGTGGGAGCCGCGAACGTTGATCGCGCGCTGCGCAGACGCGAGGTAAGTCGCGTTAGTTCGAAGTAAGATACTTCGACTTCAGCTACGTATTCTCGTAGCTGAAGTCGCGTATCTTACTTCGAACTCCCCCCCTAGTGTGGACCAGCCCTTAGCTATATAAGAATCTGGCTCTTGATATCTGGGAGTAAGAATTTGCATTCCTGATCTGAATTTGGTTTCTACGTGGTTTTTATTTTATTTATGTCCAGCACGGAATCCAAAGTGCCCTTGGGTATTCTTTTTCTTAGGGGAAAAAATAGCTCATTCATAGCTGGCCCCAGTCTCTGTCTGCCCTAGTACCAGATAATGTACATTATTAGAGAGGAAAGGGAAGATAGTCCAGTGGTTAGGGCACTAATCTGAGGTTTACAAGACCTGCGTTCAATCCCTTGTTCTGCTGTGGATTTCTGTGTCTCAGTTCCCTATTTGTGGAATGGAATAACACCACCACCCTGGGTGCGTGCTATGAGGACAACTATATAAAAGACTGTTAGGTGCTCAGATACTATGGAGAAAGGGGCCATGTAAATAGATAGGTTAGTTGGGTCAGATACTGATCCCAAAAATGAAGGCAGCCCTAGCTAATGAAATGCATTTGCTTCTTAGCTATATAAGATGGCTATGCAGAAAATTGCTTTCTATATAAATGTGCTTAAAACAGTGATGTAATAGACCTCAGTGATTCAGGAGCCAAATTAGTGATCAACATTACTCAAAAGAATCATGGTAGTATGAATTCATTGTTTCATTTACTATAGTACTATATATTCTGATTTAAACAGTATGATGGGGGAAATATTAGGTTTTATATATAAATATTATTCTCACAGCAAATAAGTTATAACTTAATGCAAGTTGATAACTTCATTGGTTAAAAACATAATAAAAGCATCCTGATTGGTTAATAACTTAGATTGGTTAATAATTCCATCACACAGTGTTTTAATATCTTGTGCTGCAAAGAGCCACAGGAGACACATTATAGAGCCACTTGTGGCTTGCGAGCTGCAGTCTGAGTATCACTGGCTTAAAATAAACTGTTAGGAAATACAGTCATTTTGATTTCTGTTATATTTTTTCAAGTGAATGTTTGTTGATGAATGACAGCTTGCCAGCTTCGATGTAAATGGCATTCAAGAAAGATCCCATTAGGTTTCCAAAAGACCTTAATTGTCCAATTTATTTTATGGCACAAGGAAAACCATCTTTCAGTGGCTCCTTTACACTGCTAATACACTTGTCATAATCCTTTTTGTATTCCCCCAGAATGCAACTAACTCCAGCAGACTTGCATTTCTGTTGCTGCTGGATTGCAAGGGATTTTACATACTTTGGTTACAGAACCATTCCTCTGTGTTTACTGTTTCAACAATGAAATTCACTTTCATGTCATGCATCACATCTTCCCCCACCATCATTGTTTTTTGGATACACTAAAGGAATAGTTCAGGGAGCTCTTTAAAATATGTGAGCAACTAGTAGTAAATGAATCATTTCCTGTTGTTCTAACTCTTTAGTGTTTTGGTTTGGTTTTATTTTTTATTTTTGTTTTGTTTTGTTACCAAGAAGCTGTCCTCACATTGGTATGGGAAAACATTATCTCAGCTCATTCCTGAACCGGAGTGCATGCAGATCAAACTGATTTATAAACATCCTTTGAAAGTGGAAATCTTTTTCCAAGAGCCCTATCCAATGAAGGTAGGCTTATGTTGGCATTCGTGAAGACTACTGTGCATGTTTCTGCATTGCATTAGCCACAAATCTGTCCATTTCAGGCTTGGAGTTAGCACGCTGGGGAAAATAGGTGGTTTTTAAATGACCTCATCCCAGGATTTAGGCAGAAATCAGTCCAGGTACATGTTCCAGTCTGGAATGTTAGTGGGACCTCATTCATAAACTTCCTTGCCATTCCTTTACACTCAAAGGCAGGAATAAAAATCAGCCAAAACAAGCAGGAATGGTGTTTCTGAGCTAACAGACTAGGAAAATATATAGAAGCACTTTTCCATTTTATTGGGTTATTCTTGAACCAGGATGCTTTTAACCATCTGTATAAAACTTTTTTGCAGTAACACATTCACACTCTGTCTTGGATTAGACTCCAAACTCTCTTATGCTTTTTTTGAAGTCACTTTTGTTATAAACGTCTTCTTTTGTGCCTCTGAAAATTTGGATCCTGGGAAGCCTGCTATAAATATAGAGTGGTATGTAAAGATAGCTTTATTTAGCAAAAAGAAAAGGTCTTAATATAATTACATTTGTGTGTTGTAATTAGAGCTTTGAATACAACCCCCCATAAATTCATTAATAGTTTTCTGCATAAAAGCACCAAGTTGGGATTATTATGATTTGGAGGAGAGACAGGAACATGCTTAGCACAGTGGGCCCCAAATAATCCATGTATTTTAGCATGATGAAATATTACTTATACTACAGTAGCATCTAGAGATCCAGCCATGTTTTGGCCTCTACTGTGCTGTTCAGACACACAATTACAGACAATTTTTGCCCTGAAGAGCTCAGATTCTAAACAGACAAACCAGACAGTTCTCTCCAGATGACGGGGGATTGGTTGTGTTGAGTAGGTGGGAGAGGCTGTGTATGTGTGGTACTGTCTTCTGTTATTAGACACCCAAGAAGTGGTTTTAAGACAAAAGATTGAAGAAGTGGCATGGCCACTAGACACAAGGGAGATTGCATCTGACCTGGACAGTAAATAGATATATAGTGAGTATGGGGCAATAAATCATGGTTCTAGTGCTCATTAGCACCAGCAACATGAGGAGCTGGAGAAGAGAGGTTGTAGAAGAAGTTAGATTAGGAGGAAAGTCAACAAGTGGCACCTGACATGCTCCTAATTCTAGAATATGGAGGGGCAGGGGATCCTAAGTAGAGCTCTTTGGGAATTTTTCGACAAAACATTTTCTCATTGGGAAATGGCGATTCATTGAAACTGAAACTTTTCAGGAGAATGTACCAGTTTTGACAAAATTTTATGTGGGAAAGGTTTCTCCAGTCCAGGGTGGAATTTCTGACCAAAACCAGAGAGAGAGAGAGAGACCCCAAAATAGCCAATAGTTGAGTGCTCTCACTTGGGATGTAGGAGAATGGGAGAGCAGGGACTTGAACATGGGTTGGTCTCAGTTTCATCCCAAGGAGGAACAGGAAAATGTTTGAAATCTCAAAGATTCCTGGGATGGAAAAAACATTTCCCACCCATCTCTGATGCTAAGGAGCTTCAACGGTGTGGATGGGAAGATGGTGAAAAGTGGGTGGGTTTTAAGTTTATTAGGCACTTAGGAACTTGTAGGGGAAACGGAAGATTTATGGTGAGGGCATGAACTCCAGACAATTCATAAGGGAACCATATTGCTGGCAATGAGATTTTCAAAGCAGTCATGGAGACTTTGACCCTGAAGGAAGGTATATGTCTATATAGGACGTGTGTCTAAATCCTCTTAACCGCTTTGAAAATCTCAGACTACATTTTTTGAGAGATTATTTAAACTGGGAGTGGAGGAGCGCAGAGGAGCATTTATCTCAGACCACAAACACTATAGGCGGCTAGAAGTAGTTGAAGGATCTGTGAGAGAAGGATTTGTTAGGAAGTATTGAATTTCCAGGGGCAAGAACAATATAGAGTACTGAAGTAAAGACACCAATCCAAACATAGTGGGACAAATAGCAATGGATATACCATTAGAAGTTAAATGTATACATTCCTTCCTACTAATTGCAGGAGTCTACCACCAAACATGGTAAGAGAGCTGTACTATTTAGCTCGGCAAGAGAGAGGTGACATAATTGGTATATCAGAGATGTGGTCGGACGTTGTAAATGAATGGGGCACAGCAATCCCTGGCTATAAACAACACAGGAAGCTCCGGCTAGTTTGCGGGCTTGGAGAAGGTGAGAAGCTGAATCATCCCAAAAGGATACCATGAAAAGATCATTCCAGGGTGGAGGCAACCTTCTAGTGGAACCTCTTTGGTTACAAATTCCAGGTAAAATGATATGTACGCAGTGTAGTTTTAGCCATGTCCGTCTCAGGATATTAGAGAGACAAGGTGGGTGAGGTTTGATTGGACCAACTTCTGTTGGCGAGAGAGCCAAGCTTTCGAGCCACGCAGAGCTTGCACAACAGTTGGTCCAATAAAAGATATTACCTCACCCACCTTGTCTCAGGTAAAATGATAGGAATATACTGCAGATCTCCACAACAATTATTAGAGCCTTTGTCTCTTAAGGGAGCTGCAAAATCTACTGGTACAGAGTAAAGCACCAGAGGCGGAACTCAAAGACGGCTAGTGTGACAGGACGTGCACATGAAAAAGAGCAGAAATCAGGATTATTTAGTCTGATAAAATGAAGAGCTCAAGTTGCTTTGACTGAACCAAAGTTGTAACAGGTATTTATAGGGCACCAATTGTAAGTCACCTGTAGTGAAATTGATCAGCCCCTCCTTGTTGTTCAGTCCTATAACACAAAAACAAGGTTTGATTTGATGAAGCAAATTAAAGAAATAAAAGGAAATTCTACTTCTCATAGGGCCAGATTCTACCGTCCTTACTCATGTCAAGTAATACCTTACTCCCTGTACAGCCTCAGGCAAGTCAATCTTAAGTCTATTTTTATTTATTTGGGCGATTTTGAGGACTCAGACTTTAAGGTCAGACGGGACCATCATGATCATCTAGTCTGACCTCCTGCACATTGCAGGCCACAGACCCTCACCCACCCACTCCTGTAATAGACGCCTAACCTCTGTCTGAGTTACTGAAGTCCTCAAATCATGGTTTAAGGACTTCAAATTACAGAGAATTCACCATTTACACTAATTTAAACCTGCAAGTGACCCATGCCCCATGCTGCAGAGGAAGGAAAAGACCCCAGGGTCTCTGCCAATCTGACCCATGGGAAAATTCCTTCCCGACCCCAGATATGGTGATCAGGTAGACCCTGAGCATGTGAGCAAAATCCAGCAGGCACCTGGGAAAGAATTCTCTGTAGTAATTCAGAGCCCTCCCCAAATAGTGTCCCATCACCAGCCATTTGAGATATTTGCCGCTAGTTTTTAAGCCAGTTAGGTTTTTTTGTCCCCACTGGACAAGGGGTAAGATTTCAAATGTGCCTATTCTGGTCTTTCAGTCTGGCCTCCTGAATAACACAGGCTGTATAACCTCACCCAGTAATTTCTGCATCAACCATAGCCTGGTTTTGAGCTGTCGCATGGCTTTTAGAAGGACATCCAGGCTTGATTTAAAGACTTCAAGAGATAGAGAATCTACCACATCCCTAAGCAAGTTGTTGCAATGTCTAATTACCCTCCAAAAAAATGTGCACCTTATTTCTAGTTTGAATGTGTCTAGTTTCAGTTTCCAACTATTGGATCTTATTATGCCTTTTGCTGCTAGTCCATCTAGTTTCCATCTATCTACTACACCTCTACCCCGATATAACGCGACCCGATATAACACAAATTCTGATATAACGCGGTAAAGCAGTGCTCCGGGGGGGGGCTGCGCACTCCGGTGCATCAAAGCAAGTTCGATATAACGCGGTTTCACCTATAACGCGGTAAGATTTTTTGGCTCCCGAAGACAGCGTTCTATCGAGGTAGAGGTGTATCAGAAATCTCTTCCCCATGTAGGTAATTGAGAAATACAAGAGGCTGTGTAGTAGAAATGTGGAAGTACAGAAAAACCCATCTGTGACAGGTTGGATCACAGAACCCCCCCCTCGGGAGCTGCCACCCGATGTGCCAAGACTACTTCTGCCCCTGCTTTCCCTCTGCCAGCCTGGGACCCCAGCACCCCGTCTTGCTGAGCCAGACACACCCGTCTGCTCCAACACAGACCCAGTGTCTGAATTACTTGCCCCAAAGCTGCAGGTTTGACTGAAAGCAGCTAACAGAAGTGTTCCTGTCTTTAACACTCAGATGCCCAACTCCCAATGGGGTCTAAACCCAAATAAATCCGTTTTACCCTGTATAAAGCTTATACAAGGTAAACTCATAAATTGTTCGCCCTCCCACTGATAGAGAGATATGCACAGCTGTTTGCCTCTCCCAGGTATTAACACATACTGTGAGTTAATTAATAAGTAAAAAGTGATTTTATTAAATACAGAAAGTAGGATTTAAGTGATTCCAAGTAGTAACAGACAGAACAAAGTAAGTCACCAAGCAAAATAAAATAAAACACGCAAATCTATGTCTAATCAAACTGAATATAGATAATCTCACCCTTAGAGATGCTTCAGTAAGTTTTTTCCTCAGACTGGACACTTTCCCCTGGTACAGCTCTTGTTTCAGCTCAGGTGGTAGCTAGGGGATTCTTCATGATGGCTCCTCTCCCTTTTTTCTCTTCCACCCATTTATATATCTTTTGCATAAGGCGGGAATCCTTTGTCCCTCTCTGGGTTCCCACCCCTTCCTTCTCAATGGAAAGACATCAGGTTAAAGATGGATTACAGTTCAGGTGACATGATCACATGTCACTGCAAGACATCATTACCCACTTGCCNAGATGCTTCTTAAGCCAGTTATCTACTTCTGGCTGAAACGGGGAGGAAAAGCTCAGTCTGACAATCTCTAAATTAATCATGACTGGTGAATAACATTGACTCAAGTCAGTTCTTGTCAGTTGATATGATACAATCTAGACCAACTTGTTCAGTTTGCAGTAGCCTAATGAACTACTTGAAGAGACAGTTGCAAAACGTTCCCCTTATTTACAACTGCCTGGAATAACTTCTTGTAATTCAGATCATGTGTAATGCATCTAGATCCTGATCCAAAGCCCATTAAATCCATTTTAGGACTCTCATTGACTTGAATGGGTTTTGGATCAGCCCCTTAACTCTTTGAAATGACAGTCTGACTAAAGGTAAAACAACTTAATTTGGCTAAATACCTACATAATTCACTTTCTTTGGTATAATCCGGAGATAATCGAATGACAAATTCTTTGTACGTGAAAAATATTACTCAATTATAAATAATTCATGTGCATAAATATAATGCAGTATTTATTGGTGAGATCAATTTTACAAAGTTGAACCTATTCATGTGGGAATACCATGGAGGCTGTTAATTGCGGATGGCAAGAACTGCACAAAGGAAGCTGTTTACAGAGCATGACAAGAAGTTCTACTGGTTCTACAAAACCCAGGAATTATGAAATACACTCTTGAGTGCCATCTACTGGCACCTTGTCTAGTAACTATTTACATAGATACAGACCCCTCTTATAACAAAGGGCAACTATTTGGTCTCTAGGGAGGGCACGTGAATTAGAGAATGCCACACCCACTTCTCTGTCAATTATCAGCTGAAATACAGAGCAACATTAGGGATTGGTCATTCTAATTGTCTTCCCTCAAGAGTAGAGTCTGTTCCTTTTCCTTTGCTGAATCTTAACAGAACGCTAAGGTGTGACACTTTCTCTGGGAGCCTAGGACTGTAAGTCACCATGTTACCCCCGGCTTCAGTGAGAGAGAGACGTGCTGGTGCTGCCTGACACCCCCAGCCTGACAGCCACCCAATCTTCTCAGGGCTCTGCCAGGACTTATTTTCCCATGCAAGTTAACACTTGGTACACCCTCGTCCCCGAGCTCCTCTGAAGCATCTCCCTGTAGTGTCTGGCCCCTGTCACTGGACACTCACGGTGATTAGCAGGTTCCAAGGGAACTGTATACAAACAGCTTGATTGGTACAACACAGGATCAGGTTCTTTATAATACCACCACACTGAGATAGAATGCTAGTGAAAACAGCCATAAGTGTATTAATATAAATTAAGATTAAGAGACCCCGAGTAAAGTTAATGGAAATAGGAATGGTTACACATAAAACAAAAGTATAACACACTTATTAGAGTCTAAATGTAACTTTAACAGGCTAAAATCTTTGTCTAAAGTAGTTTCTCTCCTGATTTACACATGGGGTGAAGGCAGCATTGAGAAGAACCTCTCCCAAGGTCACTCAGCAAGTCAGTAACAAACAGGGAGAGTACGCATGTCTTTCTGCTCCCATCCCTGTTTTCACACTACTTGACTGCTCCCACTGGTCACATGCTACCACCTGCATTTTCATGTAATTCTTGATTTTTGTGGTGTATGCAGCTAGGAACCAATGATCTCTTTATTTTCTGGCTACTGCAGCTTTAAAGTTCTAAGAACTTGGCCTGTGTGCAGAGACGGCAGCCATTTTGTTCTCAGAGTGACAGTAGTCTGTGGCAAAGAAGGCACACACACTGTGCTCTCCTCGAAAGACCTCGCTGGTCTTTCTCCGTGTTGTTTTTCCTTAATCTAAATTGATGCGCGGTTTCTTCTTTGTGCATAGGGGACATCTCATTTATAACCTATTTTAAGCAACTCAGATAACCAAGCAGCAAAACAATTCATTATGCGCTTGAGATCTTGCAAGCACTGATACATCGGATAATTATGCCAATTCTAATCTTCAACTCACAACTTTAATCTATTTTAAGCACGTGCAAAGTGCCTAACACCATAATACCTAAGCACTGATACTAACTTACTCCATCCTTCTCCATTTCACATTCCTTCTTCCACTTACTATCAGGATTATTTCTATTACGGTAGAGGCCCAAGCGCAGGCCCTGTTGTGCTAGGCGCTGTACTTACATATACATATAGTAATAGACAGCTCCTGCCCCGCATAGCTTCCAATCTAAATAGACAAGCTAGACAAAGGAAGTATTATCCCCATTTTGCAAACAGGAACTCAATCACAGAAAGATTAAGTGACTTGCCAAAGGCCATAAATGAAGTTCATGGCAGAGCTGGGAACTGAGTCCCAGTCCAGTGCCTTAACCACAAGGCTTCTTTCCTTGAAATAACCTTTCATTTACACAACAATTTGTTTGTAAACCAAGCCTGCAAGGCCGTCCTTAGACATTCTAAACAGGTGGGTTGCATGGGACACACCAAGGCTGAAGGGACACAGGAATTGTGGTGTGCTCATGAAAGCAAAGTGAGCTTTTAGTCCTTCTTTTAGTCATACATTAGAAAACTAACCTGGGGGACCATTTTGACCTCTATAGTCACACCCACATCCTTATACAGGTATTGCCACCCTGGATGTAGCCGGTGGTCCGTCTGCTCTAGTATCCTGTCTCCAACAATGAATAGTAACAGATGCTGCAGAGGAAGGTATGAGAAGCTGCCTATGGAACAACCAGCCCATTTGGAAAAAAAATTTCCTAATCCCAGACAGTGCTTGATTTATGCCCTGAAGCAAAAGGCTGTGTATTCCTTACACATTTTTATTGTATGTAATATGCAGGATTTGTGGGTGTTTGTATTATTTACATAAATGTCCAATTATTCTTTGACCCCTGCTAAGATCTAGACCAGGGGTAGGCAACCTATGGCACGTGTGCCAAAGGCGGCACGCGAGCTGATTTTCAGTGGCACTCACACTGCCCGGGTCCTGGCCACTTGTCTGAGGGACTCTGCATTTTAATTTATAATAATAATATAATATATGGAGATACACCTATCTCATAGAACTGGAAGGGACCTTGAAAGGTCATCGAGTCCAATCCCCTGCCTTCACTAGCAGGACCAATTTTTTTTTTTTTTTGCCCCATCCCTAAATGGCCCCCTCAAGGATTGAACTCACAACCCTGGGTTTAGTGGGCCAATGCTCAAACCACTGAGCTATCCCTCCCCCCAGCTTCAAGATTTAATTTTAATTGAAGCTTCTTAAACATTTTAAAAACCTTATTTACTTTACATACAACAATAGTTTAGTTTTATGTTATAGACTTATAGAAAGAGACCTTCTAAAAACGTTACAATGTATGACTGGCACGCGAAACCTTAAATTAGAGTGAATAAATGAAGACTCGGCACACCACTTCTGAAAGGTTGCCGACCCCTGATCTAGACTCTAGAAATATCTTGTGGCTGTGAGTTCCACAGACTGTGTGTGTGTGTAAATGATTGTGGTCATTAGGACAAACATGCATAAGTGCGAAGATGTTGTCAGCTTCTTTGTTTGCCATGGGAAAAAATCATTGCTGTCTTTGATCCCTTTTAATGCAGTACAGCTGCTGATTATTGGCACGAAGAGCCATACGTTTTTCCCCACACGCAGCCCTTCAGAACTCTGACTTCCTACGTTGTCATGTTAGTGGTGTTCAGAACGCCTCTGTCGACAAGGAGAGGATGTGCTTTCTAATGCCAGATCTTTGAGAAGTGAATTGCCCAAGCTTGCAATGAATATCCTTTCTAATTACGCCTTCCTCGTCTCAGCCTATGAAAGCCACCATCCAGTTTGATTGAGGGCACCAGAACTTCTGAGATGAGTTTTCCATACAAAGCTAACCCACTTCATATTTTAAGAGTTCAGGCTAGACGGCAGCCTGCGCAAGTGGGCAGTATTTGGATTCATGAACTGCCTCAGCACAGTCTAGCCACTTCGATAAGCCAAGTCGGTGCCTGCCTCCACATCCCCTACTGCGGCTTAGCTTTTAAATGCAGAACTCTACATGGGATAAAACAAGGACAGCTCTGGAGTTCCACATGCCAAGCCAAGGAAAATCAATCTGTTCCCCCAACCACCACCCAAACAAGCTGCTACTGAAGAAGAAAAATAAACACTACTACCTGCAGAGGCGGTATGACACTGTATCTTTGGGGAATGTGCCAAAAACGACTGGGGAGTGAAACCAGAGCATGTACTACATGAGTGCCCTGGGATATGAAAGGAAAGACACGGAGGAAGTCAAACATGAAAGGAGAGTGTACGTTTCCTCCCACTAGCCGCAGTAGTTATGTAACGTTCAAACAGGTGGGGAGAAGAGACGTCAAATAAAATGCACGTTTATGGATTAGTCGTTGGAGAGGTTGTCATCGATTATAAACCTTTTAGGGCAGGGACTGTGTCTTCCCTGGGGTTTGTACAGCACCTAATACAATGGGGTCCTGGTCCAGACCGGAGACTTAGGGATTTGGCCACACTGCAGGTCGTAGGTTTGATTCCCAGTGCAGGCAGACAGACGTGTGCTAGCTCAGCTCTAGCTAATGCCCTAAAAACAGCAGTGTGACTGTTGCAGCACTGATGGTAGGTTGGGTTAGCCCCCAAGTCCAAGCCCACCTAACCCCTTGGAGGCAACCGTGCGTGGCTAGCTTCAGTCACTGTCAGTGCTGCAATATCCACCCTTGCTGGAGCTGGGCTAGTGCCTGTCTGAACATTTCCCAGCTGCTTGTACACATAGCCCTGGTGGCTACTGCAATATGGCAAACAGAGATCAGAATAACGTTCATCATTGTGAATCTGTGATCTACGTGATAGCGACTAGGCCAGTGAGATCTAGGGTAAGAGGGACAGAAATGAGGTAAAACTCCCTCAGGACTGCTTCAACGTATGGCATGTTCCCCATTTCTCGACGATTGCTGAACAATCTGGGAGCAGTGACTGTGTGAATTGTTCATTTGAGCCAATTCCTTGGGCTCCATTCTCTCTGCTCTTTTAAATGTGCATACTCCAAGTGTCTCATTCACCCCTTTAGCTTTCCTACATAAGAACGGCCACACTGGTCCATCTGGCCCAGTATTCTGTCTTCCGACAATGGCCAATGCCAGCTGCCCCAGAGGGAATGAACAGAACAGGTCATCATCAAGTGATCCGTGCCCTGTCGCCCATTCCCAGCTTCTGGCAAACAGAGGCTAGGGACACTTCAGAGCTTGGTTTTGCATCCCTGCCCATCCTGGCTAATAGCCATTGATGGACCTATCCTCCATGAACTTACCTAGTTCTTTTTTGAAGCCTGTTAGTCTTGGCCTTCACAACATCCTCTGGCAAAGAGTTCCAATGATTGACTGAAAAGTGCATAATATTTCAGGAGACAATATCATCATTGTTTGAGTTACATGAAAATGTCAGGTAGACAGGAGTCTACATTATCTTAGAATATTGCACATATGCATGTGACAATTCAGTGCATGATTCTGTTGTCCATATGTGCAAGCTCATGCAGCAAATATCTAGAAGGAAAGGCTGACTGAAAGCCTGAGAGATATCATATAACGTACTAACAGCCAGGTCCTGCCACCATTCCACATGTTGAATAGCACCTTGCTACATCAGCTGCCCCACCTGTCAACTTCAGCTCTCCTTATTCATGGAGGAAAGTGGTATTTAGTAAGGGTAACAGAATCTGGCCCTAAATGGCTCGTATCTCAACTTCTTCTCTGTGACTGTGGGCAAGTCACCTGATCTCTCTTCCCCAGTTCCCAATCTGTAGACTAGAGATAATTCTACTACTTTATCTCATGGAGCTGTTGTGAGGATGAATTAATAAATAGGTGCTCGGATATCACAGTGGCGTGGGCCATATAAGCACGGCACCTAGATAGAATAAGGGAGTAGAGATAATATCCTATGCTTTAGAACAATTGCACACCAGAAATAATAATAATAAAGTGAAAAGTTCACCAACACCCCAGAGACTGCAATTTGTTTGCAGTGACTGTCCAGGAAATGCTTGGGAATATGAAATACTTTTGCAGAAATCAGAATTGATTCATAAACAGCTGGATGGGCTGAATTCGTCGGATGAGGTAGCCCTACTTGACTTGCGGTGATCACAACCCTTAGAGGAGTTTTGTTGAAGAAGTTGAGGAAAATCCCTTCGGCTCTTTCCGAGTTCTTGGTCAGAGAAAAAAAAAATATGAAGGCTTGTTTCTTTATTTCTTCTTTGCTCACCAATAAATCAAAAACCTCCAAAGATTTCAAACGTGGCTCGGGCTAGTTCTCAAGGAGGACAGCAGCACTTGGCTAAGATGGAAAGAAATCAGCGTTTTAGGGCTAAATTTTTGCTGGTATAAACTGGTACAACTCCATTGACTTCAACAAAGCAGTGCTGAGAATTTGGCCCACCTCAGCGGTAAATTTCTAAACATTTTTGTAGAGCCTAAGAAATCCCTACCCACTATACACCAATTGCAGTCATATCTAGCACTCTTCAACCACAGATCTCAAAGCATTTAGCCAAGGAGGACAATATTATTCCCGTTTTATAGATGGGGAAACTGAGGCACAGAGAACATGGACTTGTCCCAGCTCCCCCAGCAAATCAGTGATAGAGCTGGGACTAAAACCCTCATGACAGTTTCCTTGCAGCACCTGACCTGGATAGGGCAAAGGGATGATCCTTTCCCCCTCAATCCTGAACTATCCTGGTCAGCTCATTTAGCAAATGGTTCCTTCCCCCAGCCCCCAGTGACTATCAGCTGGGCAATGGAATGGAGCATGTCTGTTAGAAGATGGGGCGTGACAAAGTCACTGTTGCAGCCAGAAAGCTCCTAAGAGGCGCATCCAGGATGCAAGGCTCACATGGACTCCTCCTGGCCCTAGCCGCAGAGACAGGGCCACGTGAAGTCTTCCGTTATGCTGCTTACAGCCCTAAATAAGGGAGAGGGAAGGTGTCCAACAAGGAAGAGGAGAGCTAACAAAGGGAAAGAAGAGCGAGGAAAGGGGCTATGGGGAGAGAAAGGCTCGTACTGATTCCCACTGCCTGGCATCAATGGTGTAAAACTGGAGTAACACAGCAAGGACGGGTATTTTTGATTGCTAGCTAGGTTTCAACGTGTACAATGGCTCTGGGAACCTGGTGCCTTCCCTGAACTTTTGGCATTTGAAGCCTCAGCCTTTGGACCAACTGGCTAAGCAGCAGTTCTGCAGAAAAGGACCTGGGGATTACCATGGATGAGAAGCTGGACGTAAGTCAACAGTGTGCCCTTGTTGCCAAGAAGGCTAGCGGCATATTGGGCTGTATTAGTAGGGGCATTGCCAGCAGATCGAGGGAAGTGATTATTCCCCTCTATTCGGCACTGGTGAGGCCACATCTGGAGTATTGCGTCCAGTTTTGGGCCCCCACTACAGAAGGGATGTGGACAAATTGAGAGAGTCCAGCGGAGGAAAACAAAAATGATCAGAGGGCTGGGGCACATGACTTACGAGGAGAGGCTGAGGGAACTGGGATTGTTTAGTCTGCAGAAGAGAAGAGTGGGTGGGGGTGGATTTGATAGCAGCCTTCAACTATTTGAAGGGGGGTTCCAAAGAGGATGGAGCTTGGCTGTTCTCAGTGGTGGCAAATGACAGAACAAGGAGCAGTGGTCTCAAGTTGCAGTGGGGGAGGTCTAGGTTGGATATTAGGAATAACTTTTCACGAGGAGGGTGGTGAAGCACTGGAATGGGTTCCCTAGGGAGGTGGTGGAATCTCCATCCTTAGAGGTTTTTAAGGCCCGGCTTGACAAAGCCCTGGCTGGGATGATTTAGTTGGGATTGGTCTTGCTTTGAGCAGAGGGTTGGACTAGATGACCTCCTGAGCTCTCTTCCAACCCTGATATTCTATGATTCTATGACTTTGCTAAATTGCATCCTCAGAGGAATCCAGTTGTTGGTCTAAAACGAACTAAGGATTTCAGGCTGGGAGGAGGGGCAGGCAGCAACGACTCCCTGATTCTCTGCTTGGTAGAGCCCTCCTGCCCCCTGTGATGGGGTTGTGAGGTGCATGGTATAGGAGCTGGCTTTCTGCCCACTGAAGAGTCCCCCATGCCTGGCTATCCCCATCCAGTGGTTTGTGACCAGTCTCCACTCCCTTTGAAAAGGAGCTTTTGGGGTCCCCAGCTCTGAAATGAGTCACTACAGAGCGCTATCGTATAACACTAACACCTCTGCGTTGCACTTGGACAGTATCGTGCCTTTCACATGAGGCACCTCACTGTAACGATCCCTGTTCCATGTCGCCTGGCTCTGCACACAGCCTGCCCTCTGCAGACACGCGGCCATTACACCTCGTAAGGCGGTCGCGGGTCTCTCCCCGTCCGTCGGGGAGGGAGGCCACGCCCCCTCGCTACACACCTGCAATGATATTAACCTTCCGGAAATCACAATGTATGGTCAGGTTTTTAAGTAGCTTTTCCAATAAGTTTTGATTTTATAAGAGTGACTCACTTCACCAGGGCCGTCCCTAACTATTCTGGGGCCCTACGCAGCCCCCCAGTGGGGGGGGCCCAGGCCTCCACGGGGGGGCGGGGCTGGCTTCGGGGGGAGGGGGGAACCACCCCCCAGCACTCACCAGCGGCGCAGCTGGGGCCGGGTCGCTGCACTCCCACCGCCGGTGAGTGCAGCCCCGGCCCTGCTGCAGAGCTCAGGGGAGTGGGGGCGGGGGCGGGAAGAGGCGGGGCTGGGACACGGGCGGGGCGGAGGCGGAGCAGGGGTGGGGGCCATGGGGAAGAGCCGGAGTAGGGGCTGGAGCAGCACGCAGCTGTGCACTAAATTTGGTGCCCTAAATTTCCTGGTGCCCTACGCAACTGCGTACTTTGCGTATGGGTAAGGACAGCCCTGCACTTCACTTTAGAAAAGGTTCTTTGCCTCTGTCCGCAAGTCTCAAAGTCACAGCTATAAATAGGGGGCTTCATCCAATGGCATCTACAGCGCAAGTTTTGGCAGAAGCTGTTTAACATTGAATGAGGGGGGGGGGCTATGGGAAGGCCATTAGCCTTCGGGTTTGGCAACTTCTTTAAACCTGTTTGGGTTTAACTATCCAGAGTGAAGAGACGTTAGCCTGGCTGAGACCACTTCAGCTTATTTCAGATGTGACTTGGACAGCTGTTTAAAGGATTCTGTAAGCTTGGCTCGATTCAAACACAGGTGTACGAGATGAAAGGGGAATGGAAAAAATGTACTATGATGATCATTTTTCCATCTCTGACTATACTTCCCCCCCGCCCCGCCACATTTCCATGCTACGTGTGCCCTGTGAGTCACTGAGAAAAAACTATGTTTATTTACTACCAGTAAGGCATGACATTTTAAATGGAAGTGTGCTGCAGCTGTTTTCTATTCTCCCATTTCATCCGCCATGTCTTTATGTTCTGAAAACAGGCTACTGAATCTACCTTTTCCTCCCGAAATATATTTAGCAGACATTGGTATGAAGTGATGTAATGGGGGGCATTGAATAGCCACTGAGCCAGTTAATTATCTGAACTTCAGTGGTTTATGGAATACACATTGGTACTGATGCTTGCTTAGGTTCTGAATGTATTCATTGGTTATAATGACCACTCTCAAATACACACCCTCAGCCCTTGCAGTGCTCTGCCTGTCCTGTCCTGTATGGACACAGACACCGAGGCACCTGTCTTTGTTAGAGCAGGGAACAGCAGTGTCTTGATGCTACCCCAAGTTGAGGATCCTACTCCAAGGACTTGGCACGTGTCTTCCTTCTGTGAATGGAAAATGTCCTCAGCTGCTTGGCAGTGCAGCCCCTGATCCGACTTCCAATGGTTGACTTCCAGCATCTATCAGAGTGGCACACGATGGCAACTCAGCACGAGTAACGTCAACGGGGAAGATACCTGAGTTGGCTGTGGAGTGTAAGACAGTCATAAGAACATAACATAAGAACGGCCCTACTGGGTCAGACCAAATGTCCATCTATCCCAGTATCCTGTCTTCCGACAGTGGCCAGTGCCAGGTGCCCCAGAGGGAATGCACAGAACAGGTAATCATCAAGTGATCCATCCCCTGTCATTCATTCCCAGCTTCTGGCAACCAGAGGCTAGAGACACCATTCCTGCCCATCCTGGCTAATAGCCATTGCTGGACCTATCCTCCATGAATTTATCTAGTTCTTTTTTGAACCCTGTTATGGTCTTGGCCTTCACTACATCCTCAGGCAAGGAGTTCCACAGGTTGACTGTGCATTGTGTGAAGAAATACTTCCTTCAGAAGCCAGAAGCAGTAGCACCAGTGGTCTTGAGATGCCTCTCTTGCCACAAGAGCCATCGGTTTCTCAAGGAGTCTCTCATGTTCTGGAGCTGCTCCGCTGAGGTGAGCTCTGAAGTTCTATCCAATGGAAAGTTCCAGAGTGGCACCATATTTGAAGTGGAACAAACAGCTGCCAAGCCTATAATTTTCTCAGGTTCCCTGCAGTGGCCCCGACAAATGCAGAAGGCTCCGAGTTCCTCTCCCACTGTAACTGACAGGTGCAAAGTCTTCTGGCAGGGCAGACAAGGGACAGGAAATAAATTAAGGGCATTGGGGACATTCTTGGTGCTGCAGACATGAAAGCAGTTGAAAATACAGGAAAGGTATTTAGTTTTGTGCCTTTTAGCTTTACATGGAGGCTGGTAGCTCTGAAGACAAGATGCAGTTTTATAACAAATGCTTTATATTATCCTCAAAATCCTGGCGCGCGGAGCTGGAGCTTTCTTATGTGAGTTCAGAACTGGGACAGGCCGGTATTACTTAAAGTTATTGCTTAATTCTATGTGAAGAAATGCCGCATATCAAGATGTGTTTTATGAGCACATTAATTCTCACATCAATGGTCTTAATGTGTTTAACCAACTGAGGGTGTATAGAGTCAAAGATTCATAGATTCTAAGGCCAGAAGGGACCGTTTTGATAATCTAATCTGACCTCCTGTATAGTGCAGACCAGAGAACATCCCCCAAATAATTCCTAGAGCAGAGCTCTTAGAAAAACTTCCAACCTTGATTTAAAAATTGTCAGCGATGGAGAATCCACCACCATTGTTCCAATGGTTAATTACGCTCACTGTTAAAAATGTACGTCTTATTTCCAGTCTGAATTTGTCTAGCTTCAACTTCCAGCCATTGGATTGTGTTAGACCTTTCTCTGCTAGACCGAAGAGCCCATCATTAAATATTTGTTCCCCATGTAGATACTTATAGATGGTGATCAAGTCACCCCTTCACCTATTAGTGCCCCTGAAACACTTATCCCAGCAAGTTTTATTGCTATTGCAGTATTCCTTTTGCTTTTAGAGTTCATTTTTTCCAAGCCATCCTGTTAAGATTTTTCTGCTAGGGCTTGAGCCAAAGTCAATGGGACCCTGTCTATACACTTCAGGGGCATTGGATCAGGCTTCTAAGACATTTGACCTATCCTCCCATAATGGAAAACACTTCCCACGGGAACATAACAACAAAAAAGGTATTAACTGTGATTTTCCTTCCGTTTTACTGATGCTTTGGTTGTCTTGATATACAGTATAATTTTTTTTGTGATAGTGGTATACCTCTCTCTCAGCTTCCCCTGCATTCCTGCCTCAGGCTCCCTTCCCCCCTCCATTCCCACGGCCCCAGTGCTAAATTTAGCAGCTCTCTGCCATCAGCACCTGGGCTACTTTCAACCTTTTGTTTGTGTGAAAGTAAACTGGAAGCTGATCCTGCTATTATCCCTAGTCCCTCTTTGTTGACTGGATTTATTACTGTATAGGGGGAGGTTTTACCCACAGGAGATATTTATTCTTTAAAATCAGATCAGTTGACTGTGAAATATGAAAGCAAATGTTCACACCACCCAAACAGAAAAGGGCCTGATTGTCACAAACTCCAGCCTCGTTTGCGTGGCATCATTCTGGAGATCCGTATTCTGTACAGTAATATACGAGATCAAAACCTGCAGATGCAAAAGACTATCTGAGAAATATAAAAGAAAAGAATGATTTTACTCCCCTTGGGGCACAGTTTGCTTAATAGTCCCTGTTTCTAATCCTTGCCCCTTTAAACATTTCCCAGTGCACTGTGCAAGTATATGATAAATCCTTGTGTTGTCCAGCTGAAGGAATTCAGAGGTATTTTACTGGGAAAAAAATTCACATCAGCATCTCCTTTGCCGAATGTGAAGCCTTCATCACATTATGGTAGTGCTTTTCAGAGCTCTCTCACGCTTCCTCCACTCCTTCTGCACTCACAGGTCAGTACCCCCCAGCAGAAGAAACAGCCAAACACATTCCTCAAGATGAAGGCCTCCCTCTTGAAAAGTAATTTCCTTACTCACTACCCAATTGTATTAACTCATTAAGCACACCCAGCTGACCCAGCTGACACTCTCTAAAAGGCCCCCACTTAACATTTGACAGGAATGTCAACAATTTAGACACTTAATGAAACCAGGGAAGGGCTTGTCACTTTAATAGCTCCACTGACTTTCAGCGCTGAGTTACCTGGTTAAATGGGCTATACCGCTGCACAGAGTCTAAAGCAGGGGTCTCAAACTCAAATGACCTCGAGGGCCACATGAGGACTAGTACATTGGGCCGAGGGCCGCATTTACTGACCCCCCCCCCCCGCCGCCCTCGGCCCCGCCCCCACTCCACCCCTTCCATGAGGCCCCGCCCCTGCCCCGCCTCTCCCCACCCCTTCCCTGCCCCCATTCCAACCCCTTCCCCGAAATCCCCACCCCAACTCTGCCCCCTCCCTGCCCCCAGGGGGCGCAGGAGGGGTGTGGGGTGTGGCGGGGGCTCAGGGCAGGGAGTTGGGGTGAGGGGTGCAGGAGGGGGTCAGGGTGCAGGGTGCGGCAGGGGGCTCAGGGCAGGGGGTTGGGGTGCAGCAGGGGGCTCAGAGCAGGGGGTCGGGTGCAGGAGGGGTGCAGCAGGGGGCTATGGGCAGGGGTCTGGGGTGTGGCAGGGGTTCAGGGCAGGGGGTTGAGGTGCAGGAGGGGTGCAGCGGGGGGTTCAGGGCAGGGGGTCGGGGTGCAGCAGGGGGCTCAGGGCAGGGNCCTGAAAAACTCACTGGGCCTTCGCCAACATTTGCTCTCTCATGGAAAATGTTAACTCATAAACACATGAGGAAAGGATGAGCTTATGCTTAGGACCTGGGCTTGATCTGGGTTCAATCCCTGGCTCTACTACAGACTCCCTGTGGCAAGTCATGTAATCTCTCTCCGAGCCTCACTTCTGTATCTCTAAAATGGGGATAATAATCCTTCCTCTGTGTTGTCTATTTAGATTACAAGAGCTTTGGGGCAGGGACTCTCTCTTACTCTGTGTGTGTTAAGTGAGTGGCAAAAAGGAACCCCAATGTCGTCTGGGGCTTCTAGGGACTACCATAATAATAATTTGCTGCTCTGAATATTCCATAACCAACATTGGCTTTAAAATTTGGCTTTTTGTTGTCATCCTGAAGAGAAGCCCTTCCAAACAAGCCCGTTGCACTTCAGTGTATTGCCCTTTGAAGAATCTCCTTCTTAGAAATGTCTGCCTGTCTGGGAGGAAACTAGAGAGTACATTTGCCTCTAACTAGACCAGGGGTCGGCAACCTTTCAGAAGTGTTGTGCCGAGTCTTCATTTATTCACTCTAATTTAAGGTGTCGCGTGCCAGTAATACCTTTTGACATTTTTAGAAGGTCTCTTTCTATAAGTCTATAATATAGAACTAAACTATTGTTGTACGTAAAGTAAATAAGGTTTTTAAAATGTTTAAGAAGCTTCATTTAAAATTAAATTAAAATGCAGAGCCCCCTGGACCGGTGGCCAGGACCCGGGCAGTGTGAGTGCCACTGAAAATGAGCTTGCGTGCTGCCTTCGGCACGCGTGCCATAGGTTACCTACCCCTGAACTAGACTGACCATTATACAGCACAGAGAGACCAACACAATGCATTAAACAGACAAAATTAAATACTGGAATGGTCTGTTTTTATAAGAACTGGGAGAGGGCCCCTAGTGAGCCAGCCAAAGGGGATGTTATCTCTTTATATGTTTCTGATGCTAGGGCTACAGTGGGACGTATTTTCTACCATTGTTACCTCAACTGCTGGGAGCACTTATGTAGACCAGACACCCCATAATCTTGGCACAACTGAATAGTTATTGACAGATAATACTGATGTTTATTTTTCACCAATTTTTTAGATTTTTATCAACATCGATTTTCACAGCTGCAAGAAATTATGGGGGGACCGACAATGATTTAATGACAGTAGACACTGAGGTTCAAAAAGTTAAAGCTTTATCAACTGTTAGAACACAAATTGTCCACATCGCATGTCAACCTATACAAAGTAAATATCCTTAAATCAACAAATCAGACCTGTTTCCACTGTTCATTTCCAGGCCCATTTGTAATAAGCGTAATTCAAAAGTCTAAATCACTGGAGTGTGACTCTCAAGCAGCATTTTTTCTTCCTTTGCCTATCTGTAAATGTCCGTTGTTTTCGATGGAAGTGGATTTGTGTCAGTTTGGGAATGTACAGTGAAATCAACATTCACCAATAATAATCTAGTCCTTCCAATCCTGCTCATAGAATTGTTCTGAGCAGAGTTGAAGGCAAAGCGCGTCAAGTGCCAGGAGCTGCCTAAAACCCTTCCGACACTCGCACTCCTGTTACTGCTATCCTCCGTGGAGCTGGCCTGTTGGTGTCAATGGTGGGAAGTCCCAGCACAGGAAAGGCTTAGAAAATGGAGTGAAATGTATCTGTTCTCTGCGTTGTGTTGCCAGCTAAAGAATGAGTGGGTGAAGATTCACTTGTTCCACTGGAAGATACAAATCCAGGGATTCTTTGAGACACATTTGGGGCCAGACCCAAAGGCCATTGAAGTCAATGGGAGTCTTTCAGCTGACTTCAACAGGCTTTGGATTGGGCCACTAATGTGTCATTCTTACTTGATATCACTTTTGTGGAATGTTAAGTAGCACAGATCTTTCATATACCCTTGAACTTGGGGGGGGGGGCAGTAGCATTGACCCAAAAGATCAGCCCATGTGTCAAGTGTGCTATTATCACTGTGTCCGTAAGAATTGCTGCTTTCTGTAATTAATTGCATCCTAATAACACAAGTGATCATAGATGCGCTGTCTGCCCTCTACAGCTTATTGGCACAGAAGAAGAAACCTCACAGTCCATCTGAACAATTTGATTCAAGGTAAGAGAACTTTCTCCCCGTTGCTTTCCCCCAAGGTACAGTAGAACCACTAAGATAAATGAAATTCTTGGCCAGCCAAAATATACAAATACATACGCTGGGACAATACAATAAATGGCCATCACAGTTTCTCTAAGCTCATTTTAAAGCTACTGGATATGTGAGAAATATCCCAGCCTTTTTTGCAATGCAGTAAATCTGTAATGTCCAAGGAAGACTGAGATTGATCTCCCTTCTCTTTAGTGTCCTGAGGATGATTTTTGGAATCTGAAATCTCACTTTGAGCAAGCAGAAAAGCAGGCGACCCCTGTGGGTTGCCTATAAACCCAAGCTTGCTGTCCAGCTGGGTTAGTGGTTGTACATGTGCTTATCTGTTTTGGTTATCAAAGTGACATATTTTCTCTATCTGCCATGGGAAACTCATTTATGAAGCAGGAAGGAAATGAAGTTGCACTTGACTGATGAAGTGCTTTGCGTGTCTCATCTTCCCACTCTTCCAGAGTGTTCACTGAAGTCACACAACCGCTGGGAACATTAAATTGTGCTGGCACTCGGGTACCCCGGCACATTCATCTACTGCGTTTCTGCGGTGTGGACATTTGCACCCAACTTCTTAACAGCAATGCCAGACACGAAGTAGGAGAATGCTAGAAGCTGTTTGTTTCTTCGTCCAAACTTAGAACAGGAGGAAGCTTTTTCCCCATGATAGTTTAGTTTTTATTGCTGCTTTTTTTTAATTGCAGCAAATTTGGGAAAGAGGGGCTAACAGCATAGCCATGACATGAATGAGACAGTTGGGGTTACTGCTACATAAGCCTTTCCCAATGCACTTTAATTCTAATTTATAGCTCCTCTGCTAGCCTAAGCCACATTATTTGATCAGACCCCACAATTCTGCTGAATTGTAAGGTTTGTGGGATTGGGTATCAGTTTGAGTAAGTTCAGTTCTGTTACGTGGGTTGCTGTTCTTTCTCTTTAAAAATGATACCTTTTGTCAGCGGAATTAGTGAGAGGGAATCAAACTGAGAGCTTGAAGGCCAAACCTTTGGCTCCAAGTGTCTACACAGTGTGTTAGAATTTACACCTCACTAATGGAGACTAGCGCGCACTAGTGTTGCACACTAATTGGCCCGTGTGGCCCCTGTTGGTGCGCACTAAAAGTTCCCTAGTGTGCGTTAATGTAGTCCCATATTACATTAACATGTTCTAGGGCAGTGGTTCTCAACTGGGGGTCCACGGCCCACTGGGGGGCCGTCAGCCATTTCAGAGGGCCAAGCCGGGCCACTTGGCGTCCCGAGCCCTGGTGCCCCAGGGGGCTTAAGCCCTGATCCCCATCCCCTAGGAGCCTTTAGTGCACACCAATGTGGTCCACACAGGCCACTTAGTTTCACAACATGCATACTACAATTTACACGCTTGTAGTGTGGACTAAAGTACCGTGTAGACAAGCCGTAAGGCTCACTTCTTTGACCTTGCCTCCAAAGACGCAACCACAGTAGCAGTGTGTACACTGAAACCAAAACAAAAAAACCCAAAGATACCTCTGTGATCCTGCACCCCATATTCATCATAGTAGTATGATTATGATATGATTATGGCATAATTATGATGCATTTTGTATAAAATGTGTCATGTAAGGTGTCTATGGAAAAGTTATGATTTGCCGGATATGATTATCCTATTTGTATTCATGTATCGTTTTTGTATCTAGAGTTATAAATATTGACTATGTGTCTGTATTTCAAATGTGCTTACTCTGGGTAACACCCACAACTAGCCTTTCAGGTACAACAATGAAGAAGCCAGACAGTGTTGATGGCCTATCAGCAAAGACGATGGACCATGGAACAGCTTAGCCTTCCTGTGAATGCTTCAGACAGCCTATGGATAATGGCTNTATTATCCTATTTGTATTCATGGATCGTTTTTGTATCTAGAGTTATAAATATTGACTCTGTGTCTGTATTTCAAATGTGCTTACTAGCACCCACAGCTAGCCTTTCAGGTACAACAATGAAGAAGCCAGACAGTGCTGATGGCTCATCAACAAAGACAATGGACCATGGAACAGCTTAGCCTTCCTGTGAATGCTTCAGACAGCCTATGGATAATGGCTGCTATGGTCCAGCAAGGCATGCAAGGGCATGTGACCAAACCACATGACACTGAACGCCATTTTGGTACCTGTATTTTTCCACAAATTGGGCTGGGAACTTAGCTTGAAACAAAGGGTTCCCGCCATAGGGAGAGACTATATAAGGTGCGGAGTGACATCATGATTGGCTCTTCACTCCCCCACCACTCAACACCTGAAGCAAGTTCTGAAAGACACAGGACTTGGAACGGGGGAGGGAAACCCAGGCTACACAGCAATTGCAATCTGTGCCTTAAGAATCTGCAAGCCTGCTTGTATCATCAGTCAGGTGAGAAATTGCTCATTCAAATCCTATCTATCTAGTATGTTAGGCTTAGTTTGCGGTTTTGTTTATTTGCTAGGTAATCTGCTTCGATCTGTTTGCTATCGCTTATAATCACTTAAAATCTATCTTTCTGTAGTTAATAAACTTGTTATATGCTTTATATTAACCAGTGTGTTTTGAGTGAAGTATCTGGAAAATCTCAGCTTGGTTAACACAAGCGTGTTGTGCATATCTTTCCCACATCGAGGGGAAAGCGAACTATATTAATGAGCTTACATTCTGCAGTGCAAGACGGTATAATTCTGGGTTTATACTCCAGCAAGGGTGCAAGGCTGGGGAGCTGGGAAATTGCCTGTTTGTCCTGGAGTGGCTTAGGTAAAGCACTCAGGTAGCTCGTTTGGGTGTGTGGCGCCACCTATTGTCGTGTTGGGTGATAACAGGGCCTGGAGAGGCTGGCTGAATCACCAGCAAAGCAGTGTGAGAAGGGCCAGCCCAACTGTATGATTAGAGGGCTCAGCAGTTCCACCGGCTCCCAGACTGCACCCCGGGGGTGACAACCCATCACAACCTCAAAACCAAAATCCTACCAAAACACAACACTCTACTGCACGCTCAGTTCTCCACCTAAGGACAGGATAAGAAAGAGAATGAACTACATGTGACAGATGTTAGTTATTTGTCTAATGCATGACTGGAAGGTGCTCAGATACCCTGGTGGTCAGGACAGAATAAGAACCTATATAGAATAGAAATGTTACCAACATAGACATGGTATTTTGGATAAACACACAGATAGGGCTAGGATGCGATGTGAGGTTGATTTTGAAGGCAAGTTTCCAGAGGTGAAAATCCAGTGTACTTATCAGGTCCCAATTTTCCTCTCTGCCGTAGGTACTTCCCAAATCCACTGCAGCCGGAGCAGAAGAGTGGAGACCAAGAAGGTCCAAGTTAAGAGCAGCAGTGGGGAGGAGGAAATCATATTTGTAGCCCTGTTCAGCTACCTGTAAGAATTTGTTCATCCAACTAATAACCTGGAGGAGTGGCTTGATACACTGCTGTCCAATCAACGAAAAGGAAATGCTCATGCAGTTTGAGTCACGCAAGTTAGTGATGGAAAAGCGCTTTTAGGCCAATTCCGTGTGAATGCAGCATTATTCCCTGTCTCCAGCCTAATTTTAAATGTCACAACTGACCGATCTTTCATCACTTTCCTTGAAAGACTATTCCACAGCCTAACAGATCTCAGGGTCAGGAAGATTTTCATGCTATTCCTCCTAAATTATCCTGTTCTCCTAGTTATACATCCTTTTACAAATATCTAAATGCCACAAATATTAGACATATGTCCCCTCCTTAATCACTGCTTAGCCAAGGTACTGATATTAAATTATTTTAGTCGCCCTTCGCAAACATTGATTTTTCCCAACTGAATCTCAGTTTGTTGCTTTCTCCCCGTGTTCCTGGTCTCTCTAGGTCCTTCTGAATATAATGTGTGAATTTGATTAACATGCTGTTTGCTCTCTCTTCTAGTTTAATAAATGAAGATGTTAAGTACAGAGGCATCCATTAAAGCTGACCAGCAGTGACCACACTATAGCATATCAGTTGTTGGTTATTTCTTATCCCAAGTGTAAGGCAATGGTGCAGGATCTCAGCTGTCACAGTGGGGTAACTATTAATAAGTAACTTGTTACTTAATAATGCAAGCAGCTAGTCGAAAGGAGAGTTAGGACAAACTATAACTCAGTGTCCCCCTTTTCTTTTATCCCAATGGCAGTGGCAATGACAAAGAGCTACACTATCTGTTTGCATTGCTTTCAAGTTGTCTTTTATTACCTAATTTCTTAATAAAATGTGATGGAGATATTTGTTTTTTCTTCCTTGTATTACCTAATAGAAATTGACACAAGGTTCACTCATTGCTGGGGTGCCTCCTTGTGGCTGGTCTAGGGATTAGCTCCACTCAGGACATAAGAACATAAGAACGGCCACACTGGGTCAGACCAAAGGACCATCTAGCCCAGTATCCTGTCTTCCGACAGGTGCTTCAGAGGGAATGAACAGAACAGGTTATCATCAAGTGATCCATTCCCTGTCACCCATTCCCAGCTTCTGGCAAAACCAAGGCGAGGGACATCATCCCTGCCAATAGCCATTTATGGTCCTATCCTCCATGAATTTATTTAGTTTTTTTTAACCCTGTTATCGTCTTGGCCTTCACAACATCCTCTGGCAAAGAGTTCCACAGGTTGACTGTGCGTTGTGTGAAGAACCATTTCCTTTTGTTTGTTTTAAACCTGCTGCCTATTAATGTCATTTGGTGACCCCTTCTTCATGTGTCTGACACCCCCGCTTCTGCTGGTTGCTTACACCACAACCCCTCTTCATGACTAGCCCTTGTCAGGGACTGTGGATCTCAAACCTCAATCCACAGGGTTCTTTGGCGTGAACAGGCTCCAACCTGCCACTCAGGGATCTGCTAACAGTTGTTGGAATAGGAGCTGAATTCAGACAGAGGACCCAGTCCCAGGAGCTAACTAGCAGAACTTTGGGGGCCCTGACTGGTCCACAGCCACTATTTAAACCCAGCACAGGAACAGGAAGGTTGTCCATGCAAGTGGGATCTCCCTTGCTCTGGACTGTGTGCTTCCTGCTCTCTCTCTCCCTGACTTTCTGGTATCCCAACTGGGCCTGACTCTGGTTACTGATCCGTGGTTCTGCTCTCAAGTTTGTCTCCTGCTTCTGATCTTCTAGTACCTTGACCCTGCCTGATTCCTGACACTTGACTCTTGGTTTGCCCTCTGGCCTATCTTGGACTCTGACCTCCTGGTAGCCAACCCAGCCTGGACTCTCAACTCTTGCTTTGACCACTAGGTCAGACTGCCCACGTCCTGGTCATGACAGCCCTCCAGCCAGGTCACTATGTAGTCCTCCCTTTCTGGGGTATCAAAGGACCACTGGATCAGCTGTCCTTATCAGCTCCAGCCAGTCTTCCAATCTAAGGCCAGGTCCTGTGCCACTTTACCAGTGGCTGGTAGGGGAACCTGGCCCACCCACTACTCTGGGTTTGGGGCCAGAGACCCTGTTTCCAGCAACTATGGTCTGTTTGCACCCAGACCTGTTGTTGTTTCCCTGGACTCCTTCCTATTCTCTGCTCTTATCTTCTGGCACCTCTGGGTTTACCAGCCCAAACTCCCTCCCCCCAGGGAATAACTGCAGACCTCTTAACTCTGTAGCCCCAAACACACCTCCCATCTCTCAGGGAGTGACTGCAGACTATTTCCCCTGCAGCCCTTTTCTGCTGCCAGCTTCCTGGCTTTACACCAGCACCACCTGTTCCTTCGCAGCTGTGCTCCATCTTCAATCAGCCTTTCAATCCCTGGTTCTCCCCCATGTGCAGCCTATCAGGTTAATTGACCTAATTTAACCTGCTCTGCCTAACATACCCTCCCCATTAAGACCGTATCACTTCGAGATATGGGTGCCACCTACCTTGCATTTGTCATAACTAGGCCCTCCAGTCATCTCTTTCCTGCTCTAGGTCACCCACTAAGAGGAGCAGTCTGCCCTGCTCCTCCATGCTGTCCTGGTACTTCTCCTATTGGAACTCTAGGTCTTGCAAAGCTACCTGACGGTCTTTCTCTGCAGCTACCTAATTCTCGGATAGCCCATGCCCTTAATAATAAATATAATATATGGAGATATACCTATCTCATAGAGCTGGAAGGGACCCTGAAGGGTCATCGAGTCGAGCCCCCTACCTTCACTAGCAGAACCAATTTTGCCCCAGATCCCTAAGTGGCCCCCTCAAGGATTGAACTTACAACCCTGGGTTTAGCAGGCCAATGCTCAAACCACTGAGCTATCCCTCCCCCCCTTGCTACATAGACTCCCCCAGCACCCTTTCCCTCCGGGTCTGAGCTGCCACCGTGTCTGGGTTAGTCTCTGATTTATCCTGGTATCTTTCTACCCTATTTTGGGGAGTCTTTTGTCCTCCCTACCTTCCATCATTATAGGTCTCTTTGGTCTTCTCCACTTCCTTTGTGCCCAAGTTGTGGGCCACTGTCACTTCCTTCTGCTCCTTTATGGAGCAAGATAACTGAAACAATAGAAGCCACCATCCAAGGCCATCTGGGAAGGCCTAAGCAAGAAGTAACTCAGGAAGAATAAGAGGGGTTTCCCTGGGAACCGTTTGAAAACGCAGAGGCTGGGGCATTGATTGGATTGCAGGTATGTGTGGGTAGCTGTCAGAAGCAGAAAGCAGCTAGAAAAAGCCAAGAGAAAGGAGCCAGAGAAGCACTGGCAGTGTGGCCCTGAAGGGAAGCCAAAAGAGAGCTTCTGTGGGTCTGAGGGCTGTCTAGAAATGAAGGCTTGGAATTGTGAATCTGACTCATTAACCATGTATTCTTCTAACAGGAAACAACCCAACAAGGCCCCAAATTTTCACTAAGTGCTAGGGCTGAAAGGGGCACCACTTATTAAAATTATGGCCAGATCATCACTTGGTATAAATCAGCATAAATTTACATCACCTGAAGCTTTGAGTTTTCTAATGATCCCAAAGTTACTGTTTTCATGGACCTATTGTAATTTCAGCTAACATGCTAGAGTAATTAAAAAATACACATGACAGAATTTGACTCAAATCACCATCTTTCTTGGTTTACATGTACTACAAAGGGAATTAGCTGGTAAGATGTACATGTTTATTGGTTTCCCTCTTTGTGCTTTTACAAGTATTTTTCTCTTTGGTGATTTAAACCATATGTCGACGTACTTTGGAGGATTATTTTATCAGTTCCTCGGCAGAATGAGAGAAATACCAGGGCAGAACCCATACGTTTACACATACACCAGTAAATCATTCCTTGTTCCTGAGTAGCCAAGCTGCCATATTGATAAATAGAGCATGTCACATTAATTTAATTCTGAATCACTCAGAGACATGGTTTTGTTACAAGTATAAATTTTGTGGTGTAATGGAATGTGTTAAGCCTTTAACAAATGAACATTTAATGGCTGCTCATGAACAACATAAATAATCAGAAATAAAATTAACAGGATTGGTAACGAGCTTAATAAATATTGCATCATGGCTCACTTAGCAAATGCAGGGGTTATTGTTGCTTCACAGGATAGGTGGGGGCAGCCCTGGCATTCACTCCCTGTTTCAGGTGTCCAGAACTGGGTTATAAATATCTGACCGGGATTGAAACTTGACATACAAAACTCCTAGAGGACTTCCTTCTGAAAAACAATAATCTGCAAGGCCATTTTTGGTTATAGCAGAAAGAAAAGACCTCCTTGCACCTGCCATCCTTGCTCCCCTTTTTCCATGCCCCCCATTTTCCTTCCCCACCTCCTTTCAATGTCTTCTCTCTATTCCTTTGTCCTTCCTTTCATTCCCTTCCACTCCTAACAAAAGCGACCAACTCCCCACCTCTGGGGGGGAAAATCATGGTACTAACATGACGTTTGCTGACCATCACTCTGCTCCATCAGTTTGCATATTCTACCCCTTTCTCCTACTCTTTGTCTTGGCAATTTAGGGGGGAGGTCTATTGGTCTAAATTTGTACAGCATCTAGCACAATGGGATCATGAGATAGGTTGGGGCCCCTAGGTGCTACCGTAATACAAACGCCACCACCACGGCTGCAATTCCCATTGATTTCAAAAGAAGTTGTAGCCGTTTACTTAAAAGTAGAAGTGTAGAAGTTGAACTGATTCCTGGGTGAATATTGAAGGCCAGATTCAGCCTGTGGTTATACATGCAATTGCAGTTGGCATCAAATGGGCAGTAGGGTTTATATCTAAGAGCAATGGCCTCAGATAAGCTGCAGTGAAGAATTTGTGTATACTGCTACAATGGAAAGTCTTTGTATATACATAAAGGAGGGGCTGAATTAGCCCTTACATAGGAGAAGGGGAGATAAAGCTAGCACACTGGGCAGTGGCACAGCTAAAGGTACAGGGTAGACAGCATGTGCTGTACATGCTCCCTTCTCCGCTGTGGCAATGGAAGTCACTCCATGGGTTGGGAGGTCACTTATTAGGAGTCACACATAGCGCATTCCCATTCAGAACATCCACCAGCCTATCTAAGAGCTAGCACTGCTCCAAGCTGAATTAATTCACCCTCTCTGCACCTTCTAACCCCTTGTAGAACAAAAGGACAACGCTAATAGCAGCATGACTCACTCAGAAGCGCTGTTGGGTTGGAGGAGCTGAGGACCTCCACGGAGCGGCTGGCTCTCCCGTCCGCTGTACAACCCCAGGATACGTGGGACTGCAGCCTGCTTTTGCCCACACAGCATGGGCTTAACTCGCACCACCTTCCCCCAGAAGGCAGTTAGACACTCATCCCTATCGAAGATGAACGGAAAGGGAACCCGGAGGTGAACCTCATAGAGTTTCTAGTGGTGGCCACAGGAGGGGGGCAGTGAGGTCGAAAAAAATGTAATGAAAATGACCGCTGTTCAATAACATTGCAGTTACGACTAGAGCTGGTCAAGCATTCAAACAAATATCTTTAATCAAAAACGGTATTTCTGAAACATTTTGCACCAAACTTCTTGTTGTTTTTTTTAAAAGAGGGTTCCTGTTTTTCCAATTACACTGGAAAACAAAAATGTTTCCTTCCTCGTCTCCAATTTTCTATTTTGCCACTGAAAAACTGGGGGGAAGGGGAGGAAGAGACACAAAATGGGGAAAATTTCTAAGCTGAAATTTTTCACACACATTTTAATCCACAAAAACGGTTACTTTTTTAAACAAGTAGAATGAACATTTTCATGAAAAACTCAATTTTTCACCAGCTGTTCTTGCGACCAAAACTCTTAAAAGAAGGAAAATTCTGAGCAAAGTCTGGTTGTCCAAGACAATCTAAGACGTATTACAAGATTTTGTAATAATTTCATAGTATGTTATAATGGTATTACTTTAATATCTAGGTTTTGTACTCATTATGCCATTCGCAATATATTATACTGATGAGTTTTAAACATGTCAGGGTAGCTACTGGCTTTGTTAAATTGCATGGAATCCATTGTACTTGGAAAGACTATGTGCAGAAAAATTGGATCAAATTGTAATTCCACTGCCTTCCTTCCAAAAGGATGGTTAATATTTTCCTTTCACAACTTACTGACCAAAAGTGACTCGTAGCCCCTGTGCACTTTGCAGGATTGTATCCTATTTGGCAATGGATTTTGTAGATAGCGAGACTGAGAATACAACCTTAGAACGTTATGCTTCTTTTTGACCTTGAGTATGAGTTACTTGCTCAGATGTGGTAAAGTTGTATGATTTGCATTAGCAAACTTCTTTAGACATTTCAGTTGTTTTCTCCTAAAAGGGCTATACTATAATTACCTACTTTATTTCACTGTCACATGCAATGCAGTTTGGCTTATGTGTTAGTTTTGTTGTAATAAAATAACCCTTGCTGCTTAGTTATCTCTCAGTTCTACTGCCATGCAAAGTAGGGAAGTGTTTGGTAGATTATCTGGAACTTTAGTTATCTAATGTACACAGGTGCAAGCTGAACTGTGATCAAGTTTATCATTCACTTAGCACAATTAAAAACTCATTCACAAATCTTAATCTATCTGCGTTGAAACTGTTATTGCTATTTCAGAGTCCTGAGGTATCATTTCAACTCTTTAAGGCCTTGCAAACACTTAGGTGTAAAAAGTGAAGCATGTGAATGAGCATTTGCATGATCAGTGGTGATCGCAAGATGGCACCTTTAGTGTTTGCAGCTTTAGGCAGTTAATTTAATGGAGCTGAAATGCCTTTTTGAAGATATCAGAATTTGTCCCTACAGTCTCGAGCATTTTTGCCTTAGGCCATATTACACCATGCAGTAACAAAATCCAACTTAAAAGAAAAACCACCCACGGTAGCGTAAGCCTGGAGTCCAATACTTCATTTTTTATTCCACATATCAAGGGGCTGAGCTAGCATTCATGGGATGCTTCTCTAAATGCTATTAATTGTGTTAATGCTATTTAGCATTTATGTCATGGTCTTAGTTAATGTACACTTCAGCTGTGTTCACTATAGTAACTTTCACCATACTCTTGTGAGATATTTATGGGAGAGTTCTCACCTCTTTAGAGATGGAAAAAATTTAGGCACAAAGGTTAAGTATATTCAGAGTGTTTAAGGCCAGAAGGGACCATTAGATCATCTCATCTGACCTGCTGTATTGCACAGGCAATTTCACCCAGTAACTGCTATATTGCGCCCAATAACTTGTGTTTGGCTAAAGCATAATTTCAGGGAGACATCCAGTCTTGATCTGCAGACGTCAAGAGACAGGGAATCCACCATGTCCCTTGGTAGTTTGCTCCAGTGCTTAATCATTCTCACTATTAAACATTTGTGCCTTATTTTTAATTTGTCCAACTTCAGCTTCCAGCCAGTAGTTCTTGTCATGCCTTTCTCTCCTAGATTAAAGTGTCCTTTAGAACTCAGTGTTTTCTTCTCATGACTTGCCCAAGAACATAAAAAAATCAGTGTAAGAGAGAGAATTAGAACTGAGCCATTCATAGCACCAAATTCTGCATTCAAAATCTTAAATGATTTCTCTTTTACACTCTTCCCCTCTCCGCTTAATGCAATCATATGCCATTCAGCACACAGCAACTACTACCAGCACCCCAGCTCTCAGCAGCACCTTCCTCACTAGCTTCCTGCTCCTACTAACCCACTTAAGGGCAAGGTTACTCTCTTATAGGATCTTTGTTCCCAGCATGCCTTTCTGGACTAGCCCTTTAAATCTGGCAGAGCTGAGCAGCAGGAATGCTAAAGCAGCCATTTTACAACTCTCTGCTGCTTGCTGCCTCTTTCTTCTGTTGGTAAGTACCCTGAGTAGTTCCTGTTATGTGTTCCTATCTCTGGTGTGATATATATTCATAGTTTGTGTGTTTCAGTTTTGTTTGTGATTTGAGAACTTTACTTAACCCAATATGCTTTTCTGCAGAGCACCACACCCAATTTCAACATACGTGTGGCTTAGGAGAATATATAGGGCTTAGGGTTTACAGCCCCCATTGATGAGACTAGGATATATTTCCCCCTATACCTTGCAAATTGTTTATGCTGTAAAGGCCAAATTGCCAGATATGTGTTTCTAAGGCACAGCTCACGTGGCCAAAAGACTGTTTCCAAAAGACTGCAGATAATTTCTGTAAGAAATTAATAGAATGAAAGCTGCCCCATTGGCTAGGTAGCTACAGGGTGGTGTATTATGTGGAAAGTTAGATTCAGGCCACTAGAGATTAGCAGTGTATATGGAACGCCGATGGACCCCAGTTGTCGGTGGGCAGGATCGAACCAGGGACATCTGGAGCTTAGTGCATGAACTAAAAGCCAACTGGCTGTTAGCTAAGGCTGTAGAGGAGACTCATTTAACTCTCTCTCTAGGTGGTCTCAGTGCCACTAAAGAGGACAAAACACCACACCCAGGAGGTGTGTGGGTTACATACTTCCCCTAGCTGAGGAAGCGCATCCCAAGTTTCAGAGACTTCCCAGTTGAAATCTCAGACGAGCCCCCACTTGTAACACGGGGGGGGCTCGAACCAGGGACCTCTGGAGCTTAAAGCATGAGCCTCTACCGCATGAGCTAAAAGCCAGCTGCCTGTCAAGTCTGTCTGTCTCTAGATGGGACTGAACACCACACCCAGGAGGTGTGTAGGTTACACATACTTGGAGAATAATTAGCCAACCCCATTTGCTCTCATTATTAATTATTATGTGGCACAATCCTGCTCCTTCTGAAGTCCATGGGAGTTTTGATATTCACTTTAAAGGGAGTAGGACTCATGCTCCCTCTGGGCAGATCACTTCAGAACCAGGCTACTCATTGAGAAAAGGAAAAGGAAGATGGCCAGTGACCTGATTTACACCAGTTTAACTCCTGTGACTTCAGTGGAATTGCTCCTAATTCAGATCAGGTTAAGAGCAAAATCAGGTGCTAGACATTCTTGTCTATCAACCAGGCAATTCTGTAAGTGGGAAATTCCATAAAGCATTAAGCCAAGATTTTCAGAAGTGACTAGTGATTTGGGTGCCTCAACTTGAGAGACCTCAGCTTTCTGCAGAGACCTTCAGAAGATGCTACACACCCAGCCCGGAAAATGAGGGTGCTCTGAAGGTGTCTCAAGGTATCCAAAATCACTAGTTCACTTCTGAAAATTGTGTCCTAAATTACTGCCAACTGACCAGCAATTTTTTCCTCAGGGCGGAACTGAATGCATCCTATTCTGTCAGCTAAATATGGCCAGGACACTCCCCACCTTCTGGGCTTTGTCCTTGCGGAACGGGGACAAGTGGTTCAGGACTGACTAGTTACTGAAGATCTTGGGAATTGCTGTAACTCAAGGACTTATGTTCCGAGTCCAAAATGGAACACTTGCGACTGGGGCTCCCCTTGCAATTTGTCAGGGACAAGAAAGCCCCCCTCCTGGTCTTCCCAGCAGTAATGGTATAAAATGTGTGTGCGCACAAGGATGTTTCTTTAGTTTGCAGATGTACATTTCTGTGTTACAAGGTGCAAATTCCAAGGTTCAGCACATGTTGGAAGCTGTGTTTTCTGTTGAAACGCTGGTCTGTGTGTCTTCGATCTCCATCGCGTCTTAGCATGACATCTTTCATCATAGTCATCAAGTTGGAGGAAAATACATGTGGCCACCAGATTCCTTCTCTGCCTGAAGACAGGCTGCATCCTTTAATTATCCATTACCACCCTATTTCTCCAGTTACCACCGACACTTCAGCGCTGCTCTGATTTGCCATTGTGGGATGCCCGGGCACGCAGAGCTAAAGCAAACAAAGCCTTTACACAGGGGCACATACCCAACGGAAAAGGAGCTGGACGTACTTTATGCTACGCAAAGGTAGCTCAGCCCAGAAGCACCATTATCTCCCACTGCCCCCTTTTAAGGAGACAGGAGAGGGCTGCTAAGCCCCCTCCCCTCCACAGCAGACCTTGCCCTGATCCCTTGCAAATTCCTGCCATAAAGGCAGGAAGCTGTGGTCCTTTTGTAGGAATGTGGGTTAACTCGTCCCTCACCGCCCCAGGGATGGGGTTTGCGCGCACACACACACACACACACACACACACACACACCCACACACCTCCCTCCCACCCCCTTTTACCGGCGGAGCAAGCAAAACCACAGACATTCCTGCCCGGTAAGTAAAAGCTGAAGGAAACAAATAGGCATGTAGGATTTAAGGGCAGGAGCGACCACCAGACCATCTAGTCTGGCCAGCTGCACATCCCAGACCGCTAAGCCCCATGCAGTCACCCCTGTATTGCGCCCAATAACCTGGATTAAAGTTTTACAGCCCTCGGGAGACTGAACTGTTGTGTGCCACAGGCTGAGAACAAGAGGGACCAAGATGCACCAGTGCCTGAAGCCCCTGCAATGGCAGGGAAGTGATTTGGTGGGATGTGCCCAGATGACCCTAGCAAGTGACCCACATCTCAAGCTGCAGAGGTGGGGGAGGAGGGGGAAAAAATCCCAAGGCCCATGCTAATCTGACCCGGGGGGGATTCCTTCCTAACCCCCAAAATGGCAGTCAGAAAGACCCCAAGCATGTGAGCAAGAACCAGCCAGCCACGCAGCTGAGAGAGATCATTCTCTGCACAGCTTCAGAACAGTGGCCCACCCCATCTGGTGTCCCTTCTCCTGACGGGGTCATCTGATATCATTCCAAAGATCCTGCTCCAATGGTTCAGAGGCACCATCAAGACGGGTGGGACTAAAACCGCCCCTTAGAAGAATAGTCAGTGTTAGCTCTAGGCAGAGGTGGATTAAGGTTTTGCGGAGCCCTGGGCAAGAGCAAGTGGGTGGGGGGGTCCTTCCCATCTCTTCCGCCTGCAGCCCTGCCCATGGCCCCACCCTGTTCTTCCCCTTCCCCCCGCGGCCCTGCCCCTGTTCCACCCACGGTCCCACCCCACTCCGCCCCCCCCCCCATTGCGGCCCACAACCTATTTGTTCCTTTCTGCCTCCCAAGACCGGAGAAGCTCTGCCTTACCCACCTGCCACAGCCCTGGGGCCACAGCAGGGAGCGACAGCTCCTCCAGTCCCAGGGCCACAACCAGAGTCCGGGTGCTGGGGCTTTCCCCACCCCCCTTTCCTGGCGCTTCTTCTGGGGAGCGGGGGCTTCCCCCACCCCGCCTGGTGCTTCTTCTGGGGCTCCGGGCTTTTCCGGTGGCCCTCAATTGGCCGGGGCCCCTGGACACGGGCCCCGTCGGCCCAGTGGCTAATCCACCACTGGGTCTAGGCAATACATGCAAGTTGCATGAGGCTCTGTGCTTCCTGTAGAGCAATGGTCTGATAGGCTGGATGGGGGCAAAGGCAATAGATAGGCAGCCATGCTTGCAGGAGCGCCGCCAGCTTTTCCGGCGCCCTAGGCGGCGGAAGGTCCCGCCCCCAAAATGCCGCCCCCAACAGCGGCGGCGGAAGGGCCCGCCCCCAAAATTCCACTGACGACCGGGGCGCCGGCGCCCCCCAAATAGTAGCGCCCTAGGCGACCGCCTAGGTCGCCTAATGGGTTGTGCCGGCCCTGCATGCTTGTTCCTTCTCCACCTGGTGCTCAGGGGAGCATTTTTCTCCTACTGCAAGTTGGCTGCTGGGTGATTCTTCTGGTGCTGCAAGGAGACGTTTTCTGTGTTAGCGACTTGCGTGTCCTTGCATTGACCCAACTGACATCTCACAGCTCTGTGGAAGGCAGGGCACTGGATGGCAGAATGCTGTTACGCTGGGACATGAATCATATTCGAAAGCACCTGGCGTTGGGCATGTGTGACCCAGACTTTCCAAAGAGCTGTGCACTCTCATTTGGGCACTGGAATAAGCAGCCCGATATTTGCAAGCCGTCTCCGCCCACAGGCTGGAAGATGGGTGCTGAGCACTTTTGAGAATCTGGCCCTGTGTGGCAGAAGGCACTGCGCCTGAATTCCAGACCCTGATTCAGGACTGAGGGACCTTCAAAATACCGTGTAAAGAGGAGGTAATTTGAGAAATGGGAGTGGCTGGTGCTGACAATCACCTTGGGGAGAGCATGCCGCAAGTCGCCAAGAAAGCTAGCAGCCAGCCTGCCTGAAATCCGCACTCGCCACGCTGAATGGTAAATGTGTCTCTCCCCTTATTTCCCGGCATTGCCTTTTGGCTGGTAACAACATGGGGAGACGACGTTAATCAGAACTATTGCTGGATGTTCTTGACGCTGGGGTTAAAAAAAAATTGTCTTTGTTGCTAAGGAATTTTTTAACTAATGCCCCAGGAAATGTTGCCCTGCCTCTAGTGGGCCATTGTTTGCATGTCATTTAAAGTAGAATTTTGCGCTTCCCCATGGGGCCGCCCACTGAAGTTCGGCTCATGCTCTTGTCACTTGCGCCCCGATTCTGGGCTGCGCTCTCCACAGGCTTCCCCTGTGCAGAGTTCGTTGCAGGATTAGGGCCTTGGTCCGAGCGTTGACTCTTGTGTATGCGAGCCAAATGGTGGAAGGTGGTTTAACCTGCCACGAGAGCTCCAGTGAAGGTCTGCACACTGCCACCGTGTTACCACTTCCCAGGTGCACCGTCCCGACACCCACTTGTGTGAATGTGAGCCGGGTGGCTCAGTCACTGGATACTGTACTTGTTAACTGGTCTCGTGCAGTAGGCACCGCCTGTTCCCATCATGTGTGGGCTGGCTGTCCTAGAAAGCTCCTTTACGTGCTGTGCTATCAATATGCTCACTTGGCTTTTCTTACTATAACAAAGTGGAAATTTCAACAAGTGTGCTTAATGTCATTACTGGCAGGCTGTGTGGCCCTCCCTTTTTGCTGGTCAACCCTGCAGAATTTAATTAGAAAATGAAGCATATATAAAGCAAATGTTTCCGGGGGAAACTCCCCTGAACGCCCTTTTAATAAAAGATTTAACACAGCATCTGAAAGCATTCAAGAGCCAAAATTTCCTAGGGATTCACCCCATCCATTATTCTGTCATTGCCATACAGCTCACGTCAAGTGTGTGGAGACATTTTATTGGCTACACCCCTGTTCTTGCCATAAATAAGTTGGCTTGCCGGCGGTTTTGCTAATGCAATACTCCCTATGTGTTTCCCATCCATCCTCTGAAATAGTAGTAAAGACCCAGTGTTATGTTGGTTCCTAGGTGTGCTTCCTCAGAGCAGGATTCTTGCCAACATGAATAGCCTTCCTGCTCGTACTGTCAAGAATGGAGCAGCTGATGGAGTGGAGAGATGGTGGAAAGTGCCATGGTGCTTACTACTGGCATACTGCTCCGTGGATCAGCTGGCATTTTCGTAAGCGTGACATCCTTTCTTCTGGAGATGCTCAGGAATTTTGAAGGACAGAATTATAGTCCAGAATTTTCAATAAGGCTCAGCCCCCACAGCTGGGACCAGATTTCCCAAAGATCCCAGCTCCTATTTAGGCAACATACTAAGGGGGCAGTTTTTCAAAAGTGCTCAGCATCCACCAGTTTTCTGAGAACTTCCCCAACTTCCTGTTTGCTTCTGGGAGTCGTTGTGACTGCCGATAGTTATCTCTACAGCTGCATACTGGTTGGGTCTTGGTCACCAAAGCGATTCCCTCTCTCTGTATCGTACAGTCATTTTTAAAAAGAAGTTTCTAGGTGGAGGTTTTTTGGCGCAGAGCTAGAGATCAGACGATTGCTGCGATGCAGGTGAAACTGGCCTCAATCGGTCAATTTTTACCCATCGTCGTGTGTGGCACCCACTAAGTCTTTGGGGGCCCCAAACTGTGAACCGTCTTCATGAACAGGTTCACGCCTTCGCTTGTGTAGCTGTGCGGTCCGGAAGGATTACAGGGCACGTGTGCCAATAAATGCAGCCTCTTTCTGCTCGTCTGGGTAATTCAAGGGCCATTGTCCCCGGTAAACATCCCGCCATGGCCATTTCCAGTCCAAACCTTTGTACACTTGTGCAAGAAAGATTTAAGAGGCCATGTTGCTTGCTACAAGTTGTCTCTGTTAGAATATTAAGTGTTTTTATTTTTTGGGAAGGCTTACTGTGAACATAGCAGAATACTCAGCAGCCGGTCTAACCAACATTTTTGTTGGGTGCGGAGGAGCCAGAGACAGAGGACTTTGTGGGGCGGGGGAAGAGGGGACAGGGAGGGGAGTTGCGGCTGCAGAGGGGGTGGGCAA